>WHUZ01000040.1:0-555395 GCA_015179045.1 Kalaharituber pfeilii
AAAATTTAATAATTTGAGTAGTATTAAAAGAGTAGTATTAAAAATAGTATGGCCTTCTTGCCTAGGAGCGAACTCAGCTTGCTGAGGAGTGTATGAGTTGGTTACAAGCTGCCCAGTGTTTTTCGTCCCAATTCGGTCATATTGCCAAGAAATTCGGTCAAAATGCCAAGACCTGACGTCGGCTCAGACCTGCCGTCGGCTCAGACCTGCCATCGGCTCAGACCTACTGTCGGCTATAGTACTATAGTTACAGGAATCGCGGCCAGTCGTCGTAAGTACTGCTGGTTACGCCTCGCGCCGGTTTGAACCCAGTCGCATTTGATATAGCTTGCGCCTAAGCTAAAGAGCTGAAGTGCCAAGTAGTCCAGCAACCTGAGCTCAACTTAACAATTATGACAGGTCTCTCTCGCCAGCATTGAATTTGATAGATTGTAATAATCCAACCTGGACCCCTCGCCCAAGACCCCCCAGCCCCGGTCCTATACTGGCAATCAACATACTACATGCCAGTACTCGTACACGTGCAGCTGACCCTGACCCCCTCGCAACTCGTCATACTCCTTCTAGGACTCCGGTATATATCCCTGCACCTGTAAGCTCGCTTAAGCAACATGGCCGCCAGCATCCCGGTCATCGCTTAACAACCCGAACCCGAGAACCTGCCAGAATCTGCTAGAAGAACCCGGATCCCCAGAACCAGCCGGAAAGCCGTGAAACCAGCCGGAAAGCCTAGAACCTGCTGGAAGACTCTGGAATCCACCAGCGACAGGTATCGCCGAGCTCATTCCCGGATATCCCTGACGGTTCTACCTGCTTCCAGTCTTTTCCTTGGCCTTCCATGTACTTCCAGTCGTTTCCTTGGTTTTCCATGTACTTCCAGTCGTTTCCTCGGTTTTCCATGTACTCCGTTTGTTTGTTTGCTCGTTTGCTTGTTTGCTTGGATTTGCCACCGAGGGCTTTCTATAAAGAGGCCCTCCCCCTCCTCTCTCTTGCCTCTCCACGCAACAACTTGTATTCTACCCAAGTTGTGTATTTAGCTTTCAAATACATCTACCTCTCGGTATCACATAGCTCCGACCGCCTCTGCCTCTGCCTCTGCCTCTGCCTCTGCTGTGAAATCGCCCCGGCGCCTGCCGCCCGCCCCGTACCTGGGTCCTGTACCCTGACCCGACCCGGACCGATTTATTACATAGATATGACAGGTCCGGCCTGATAGCATGAGATGTGGCAGAATGAGTTGAATTTAAGAGATATGGTAGGTCCGGCCCCACGGCCTCAGGTGAAGAAGAATGAACTCAATTTTACAGGTATAGCAGGCCCCACCTACCGCCATGAGATGAGGTAGAGTGAGCTGAATTTGACAGGCATGGAAGGCCCAACCTAACGACGACGTGAGAAGGTTGACAGGTATGGCCGGCCCACGAGATGAGGCAGAATAAGCTAAATTTGGCGCGTATAGCCGGCCTGACATAATAGCGCGAGATTAGGCACTATGAGCTGAATTTGACAGGTATGGCGGGCCTAACCTACTGGCACGAGATGCTGCAGAATGAGCTAAACTCGACATGTTTGGCAGGCCCTATTCGACGATCTTAGATGAGGTAGAATGAGCAGAATTTGCAACATACGGTATGCCTGACCCGGCGGTGTGAGATATGGCAACATGAGCTGAATTTGATAGATATGACAGGTCCGACCCGACGGCACGAGATGATGTAGAATGAGCTGAATTTGATTTATGTGGCAGCCCGACCTGCCAGCGTGGGATGAGGTGGAATGAGCTGAATTTGACAGGTATGGCAGGTCCGGCCGGACAGCATGAGATGAGGTAAAATGAGCTCAATTTGACAGGTATGGCAGATCTGAGCCGACGGCGTGAGGTGAGGTAGATGGCTCAATTTCCCACGAATTGCATCCCCGACTTGACGGCATGAGCTGAATTTGGCACATATAGCTGGTCCGACCCGATGGTGCAAGATGAGGTGGAATGAGCTGAATTTGACAGGCATAGCCGGCCCTAGCCATTTCAGTAGCCATTTCGGTAGCCATTTCAGCAGCCATTTCAGCAGCAGTTTCAGCAGCCATTTCAGATAGGGTACGATAGTACCAACATTTATATATTTCCACTCTGCCCAGGAGCGAACTCAGCTTGCTGAGGAGTGTATGGGTTGGTTACAAGCTGCCCAGTGTTTTTCGTCCCAATTCGGTCAAAATGCCAAGACCTGACGTCGGCTCAGACCTGCCGTCGGCTCAGACCTGCCATCGGCTCAGACCTACTGTCGGCTACCGAAATGGCTGCCAAAACGGCTACTAAATTGGATCATGAAATGGCTAAGTACCGAAATAGCTACCGAAATGGCCGCTGAAATGGCTACTGAAATGGCTACTGAAATGGCTAGGGTCGGCCAAGCTATACGTGTCAACTTCAGCTCATGCCGTCAAGTCGGGCATGCAATTCGTCTGAAATTGGGCTCATTCTACCTCACCTCACGCCGTCGGCTCGGATCTGCCATACGAAATTGAGCACATCTTACCTCATCTCACGCTGTCCGGCCGGACCTGCCATACCTGTCAAATTCAGCTCATTGTACGCCATCACGTTGGGCCTGCAATCAATGAGTCCAACAGGCGGTGATCTAAATTGGACTGAAACCGCCTGGACCGGTCAAGGCCGGTATTCTCAGTGGCCTGGACCAGCCTGGACCGGCCTGGACTGGCCTGACCCACATGAATCAGGCCCACCAGGCCGGTCCAGGCCATTCAGGCCGGTCCAGACCATTCAGGCCGGCCCAGGCCAATCAGGCCGGCCCAAGCCAATCAGGCCGGTCCAAGCCAATCAGGCCGGCCCAGGCCAACCAGGCCGCTCCAGACCATTTAAATACTCAAACAATCTGGTAAATGCTGGCCTCAATTCACCTGGGTAGCTGTGGAGTGATTCGTTTCATTGGCTTGAACCTGCCTGAATGGCCTGGACCGGCCTGATTGGCTTGGGCCGGTGTAAGGGCGATAGTGAGCGGCACGAGCTAGCTCGAGCCGAGCTGGAGGATGAGCTCGAGCTGGTCTGGCATGAGCTCGAGCCTAGATTGATTATATATATAATATTGACAAACTAAACTAAACTAAGCTAAATTTTCATCTTTCTCACTACTATCAGCTAAATTGAGCATTTCGAAGTTGTTGGTAGGTCAGAATGAGCTCGAAGTCTCTAATTATGACTATATTAGGTATTTACAGTTTATGAAACCTTGCACTGGCTAAGCATTTTAGCGAGCTGGCAAGAAAAACACTAGCATGATCTTGGCTCGTTTGAGCTCGAGCTAGCTCGGCTCGTGCCGCTCACTAAAGGGCGATGCTGGGATCAGTAGGCGAAGGCACGATCGCGGGTGCTACGAGACACCAGGGACAGAGAGGGACAAGGTAGAAGAGAGAATGAGCGTACGTTGACCAGTGGAGACTACATACAGGCGGGTAGGAGAGGTATATATAGACGAGAGAGAGTGAACAGAAGTAGCAGGTACAAGTATTGCATGGACTTGGACATGACGACATAGAAGAAGACAGATGGAAATAGAAACATACATGACGACATAGAAGAGTGCTTGTAGAATGCTGTAGAATGATGTGGAATGATGTAGAGCTATGGCGGCGGTTCGAGAGCATTCTGTGGTTCGGGTCGATCACTGCATGGTGGTTACCAAGAACTAATCCCTGTTATTTCCTATTGCGGCATGACAGCCGGCCTGAATGGTCTGGACCGGCCTGAATGGCATGGCCTGTTGGATTCATTGCCTGCAATACCTGTCAAAACCAGCTTATTCTTCCTGATCTCACGCCATCGAGTGGGCCCTACCATACCTGTCAAATTCAGCTGATTGTACCTCACCTTGTTCTGCCACATCTATCAAATTCAGCTCACTCTACCTCATCTCATGCCGTCAGGTCGGGGCTGCCATATCTATCAAATTCAGCTCTTTTGTTTATATATATATATATTATTACTCGCTTGCCACCCTAGGGGCTATGGCAAGGTCTGGTTCAGCTCATTCTACCTCATCCCATCTCATACCTTGGGCATGCTATGGTCATCTCATATTTGCACCGTAGGCTCGGGCCGGCCATCCCTGTCAAATTCAGCTGATTATACCGCATCTCGCACCGTCAGCTCCGGTGGGCCATATGTGTCAAACTCAGCTCATTCCACCGCATCTTGCACCATTGGGACGGGCCGGCTATATGTGTCAAATTCAGCTCATTCTGCATCATCTCGTGCCGACAGCCCGGGCCTGCAATTCGTGTGAAATTCAGCTCATTCTGGCTCATCTCACGCCGTCAAATAGGGCCTGCCAAATCTGTTGTGTTCAGCTCATTCTGACCCATCTCATGTCGTCGAATAGGGCCTGCCAAACCTGTCAAGTCCAGCTCATTCTGCAGCACCTCGTGCCGGCAGGTTGGGCCCGCCATACCTGTCAAATTCAGCTCATTGTGCCTGATCTCGCGCTGTCAGGTCAGGCCGGCTATACGTGCCAAATTTAGTTCATTCTGCCTCATCTCGTGGGCCGGCTATACCTGTCAACTTTCTCACACCATCGGGTTGGGCCTTCCATGCCTGTCAAATTCAGCTCACTCTACCTCATCTCACAGCGGTAGGTGGGGCCTGCTATACCTGTAAAATTGAGCTCATTCTTCCTCACCTGAGGCCGTGGGTTCGGACCTACCACATCTATTAAATTCAACTCATTCTGCCACATCTCATGCCGTCCCGCCGGACCTGTAATGTCTATCAAATTCAATACTGGCGAGAGAGACCTGTCATACTTTGTAAGTAAGGCTCAGGTTGTAGCACTACTTGGCACTTCAGCCCTTCAGCTTAGGCGGAAGCTATATCAAATGCGACTGGGTTCAATCCGGCGCGAGGCGTAACCAGCAGAACTTACGACGAGTGGCCGCGATTCCTGTACTATATATAGTTCTGAAGAAATATTAGTAAAGTTTTTAAAAAATTGAAATAAGCTAATATACAAGGAAAGTAGAAACTTAAGCCTGAGCTCAAATTACAATATTCATAATTATTATAGAAGTGGTAAATGTCACAGCCCACGCCCTACAGTCTCCGCACACTAAGCCACGACCGCCGGCAAGCCATGACCGGCTATTTTACTCTTTTCATTATGTATCTAGGACATCGCCATAGCCCATAGGGCGGCAAGCGATTAATGATATATAAAAAAAAAAAAAAAAATCCCGCCAACGGCCGGCAAGCTCATAGAACCGGCTGGCTATAGGTAGCTCGCAAGCTGCCAGTATAGCCTGCCTGCCAGTATAGCCCGCCTGCCAGTACAGCCTGCCTGCTAGTATAGTCCGCCTGCTAGTATAGCCCGCCTGCCAGTACGACCCGCCTGCTAGTATAGCCCGCCTGCCAGTACAGCCCGCCTGCTAGTATAGTCCGCCAGCTAGTATAGCCTGCCTGCCAGTACAGCCCGCCTGCGGCGCCTGCTAGTATCGGGATGTCTCCGGACAGTCCTGACTGTCCCGAAGGTTGCATACTGACTGTCCCGTCTTGCATATGGTGCGGCTGAGCTGACTGTCTCAAACTTGGCCACTAGCGAGAATTCATTAAAAAAGCGAAGTATCTAAATACATGATTGTGCGAAATATAGAATGATACATTATACTGATGCAGTAGAAGATACAGTGATACAACCTTGAGTCTCATTACGCTCCACACTCTCTGCCCGAGCCCAGTTTCGCTGCCTTTCTGCCATTTCAGCTCCTGTCAAGGTACGACCAGCTGCTTTTCCTTTATTTTTAAGTTGGAGCAATGTGCTGGGAGATGCGACTGGTGCAAAGTGACGAGGTACTGTTGGTACTGCATTAGTGAGCGGCACGAGCCGAGCCAGCTCGAGCTCAAACGAGCCAAGATCATGCTTGTGTTTTTCTTGACAGCTCGCTAAAAATGCTTAGCCAGTGCAAGGTTTCATAAACTGTATATACCTAATATAGTAATAATTAGATTTTTTTTTTTTTTTTTATATCATTACTCGCTTGCCGCCCTGGGGGCTATGGCGAGGGTTTATTACAAACAAAAACCAAATAAGTCAGATAGCTACATGTATTGCCCGCGGAATCCATCCATGATGAGTAATAATTAGAGACTTGGAGCTCATTTTGACCTACCAACAACTTCGAAATGCACAATTTAGCTGATAGTAGTGAGAAAGATGAAAATTTAGCTTAGTTTAGTTTAGTTTGTCAATATTATGTATATAATCAATCCAGGCTCGAGCTCACCCTCCAGCTCGGCTCGAGCTAGCTCGTGCCGCTGACTATACTGCATCATATTCCATAAGAAAGTCTGCAATAAATTGCCATCCTAGTCTAATTTGATCACTATTAATGAAAAAGATTTACTCTAGCTGTTATACAATGATTGTACCATCTGCATTTGTCTTGTCACTCTATTGAGATCGTCTATAAAAACCAGCTGTTATTAGTTCTCTTAACATCCGATCGATTCTTTCCTCAGCAGTAACAGGAATTTTACTACTATGATAGCTGTTATAGTATGCTTTAGGACTCAATTGTATTCCTTCCTCTGTACGAAGGTGTAAGGACATATTGTAACTCAATCCTGCTCGCCTATGCATTATAGCATCTTCTACTACTTGCTGATAATCAGTATTGTGATGTTTATGCTGGATATATATTAATAGATTTGGTGCCAAAGGATGAGTATGGATTTTATCTGATATCGCAAGCACCTAAGTATCTGTTCCACCATCTATATCTATTCACAAATTGATAGATTTTGCTCATAGATATTCTTTGGTTTGTGTGTTAGTCTGGCGTCTGTACTGTACTATATATATATTAGTATATAAGTCTTAATTAAAATATATTGACATACCTTCAGAATTCTCTGCGTCTAGTTTTCTAGTATCTTAGGACTTGCCATAATGTACATATCCATAGCGTATATGACCTTTCTTTTCGGACTCACTCAAAGTTACCACAGCGAAGTCTTAGGTAAATGCATAATTCTGGAGTCTATCTAAAGCCATATTTGGCCATGCATATTGCTCACCATCCATAGATTCTTCACAATGTAATTCAGGCATCTCTTCTACAACTGTTATTACTACTGAAACAAGCTCCTTTGGAAGGTTCGGATATAGAGTCCAGATCTGTTTCGCACTCAAAGTACTGTGGTTCACCACTTTCCCGGACACACCACTTTCCCGGACACGTTTGCCACCAAAAGTGCACAACTTCAACGACCAACATCTCAACAACCACAGCACCCCTGTGGGTCCAGCCATGTCTCATGATAGTAAAGGGGTCAAAGATATGGTTTATAGTCTAATCTAGTGATATGCACTGGTGAGTAGGTACATAGAGGTCTATAAATTTGCAGGATTTCTGCTCGCTTAGAGGTCAACATCACAATTCCACATATTCATCTTCATATCTTCCAATGTCTGATGAAACTGCTATCCAGGCTGCTCTCCGTGAGTACCGCCGCGGTCCTCATGCCAAAGGCAACCTGCGGCGTGCTGCATACCTTCATGGTGTTGCAAAATCTACCCTTCACGATCGAGTACATGGTAAGCGACCTCGAAACAAATGCCACACTAACGATATGCTACTATCACCTAAGCAAGTCAAGGTAGTGAAGGATTGGATTATTAGGAAGGACAAATGGGGATTTGCAGTTAATGCTAGCTATGTACGAGAGGTTGTAGTAGCAATTACAAGAAAAGTGCCTGGGATAAATTGGGTTACCCGGTTCATAGCTAGAGAATCTGATCTGGAATCTATTTTCTACAAAGCAAGGAACAAAGCGCCAGTTTTCTACTAGCTACGAGATTTTCAAAAGCTTATTCGATCTGGTATGTACCTTAATACTATTTAGACTTGCATGGGCTAACTTCAAGCAGTTTGATGAAGCTCGATGTGACTTTGCTATTGACGAAAAAAACATATTCAATATTGTTGAGAAAGGAGTTCTATTAGGTGTAGCAGCTAATAGTAAGATCATACGATTTACTGGCAATAGAAAAGGAGGTGGACGAAGTCAAGGTATGTCAAATATAAGTCATAGTGACGTCATACTAATTATACTTCCTATTTGAGTAGATGGCAACCGAGAACTTGTTACAATTCTGGATTGCATATCCGGTATTGGTGATGCCTTGCCACCATTGATCAGCTACAAAGGAGCTGCATTATACGTTGGTTGGATGAGAGGTGTTGAAGCTACAAGAGCTGCATTCTTCGCACATTCTTCATCAGGATATACCAATGATAATCTAACCTATGAATGGCTTGTGAAAGTATTTGATCCAGCTACGAGGGACCGAGCTGCTGGCAAGTATCGTCTGCTAATTCTCGATAATCACCATTCACATGTTACATATCGCTTCCTCAAGTATTGCTACGATAATTGTATCCTAGCATTGTGTTTGCCACCTCATACTACGCATGCACTTCAGCCGCTAGATGTTGGTGTTTTTGGTGCGTTGAGTACCTACTATAAACAGGAAGTCCAAAGAGTATACAACATGGGTGAAGGACGAATCAGCATCAATAAAGAGTCCTTCTATACGATCTTCAAAGCAGCTAGAGATAAAGCCTACACTCGCCACACGCTTAAAAATTCCTTCCGAGCAACTGGACTTATCCCCTTTAATCCTAACAAGGTTTACCATGAATACAACCTCTCTCCGCCTCAGAAAGCATCTATTCCTCCACCAATCACGATTCCTACTCCTGCTACCCCAAAGACGCCACGAACACTACGCAGATATGCCAAGCAGACTCTCCAAGGTCCGGAGATATTCTCGCAAACTACAGAGTCAGCACTGAAACATTTTAGCCATGCAGCTGAAATTGCTATGGCAGAGCGTGACATAGCTCAAATTGAGGTGCAACGTCTTAGATCTTTGTTGAAGGATAAGCCTAAGTCTGATCGCCGTAAACTAAAGGTCACGGCAGTGCTTATCAGCAGCATTGAGGCACTAGAGGCTGTCAAGGCTCGTGAGGAGGAGGCAGCAGCAAAGGCAGCTAAACGGGGTAAAAAGCGCAAACGAGATGAGCTCACTGGCTCTGAGGAGGATCAGGAGGATGAAGATAGACCACAGGAAGCTGAGCAGGATGGGCAGGAGGAGCCGGAGGGGCAGGACGAGACAGAGAATGAGGAGCAGGGGCAGGATAGGGAGGAGGCTGAAGATGAGCAAAATGACTCAAGTGATACTGAAAGTGTCTGGTCTGTTATTCATGTTAGAAGGGCATAGATGTGTGAGATTAGCTTAAGTAGTTTCTCCTGTTATACTCAGAATGTTGTAGTTCCTCGTGGTTGTTGAGATGTTGGTCGTTGAAGTTGTGCACTTTTGGTGGCAAACGTGTCCGGGAAAGTGGTGTGTCCGGGAAAGTGGTGAACCACAGTACTGGTTGCAGTAGAGAGTGACATTTTAGTGAGTGCAAAGCAAGTATAGGGTAGAAAAATTAAATAAGGACTCACAAGTACTATATGAATATATGTATCGGCTGGAAAATATCTGGGATGTAAAGTGCGTGAAGCCTTTGTAATTTTGTTGGAGTCTTGCAAAAATGAAAATCTCAAAACCAGTAGCTACAGTACGAATTATGAAAGAAAAATTTCCCAGTTCGGAGAGTTAGGCGCACTGATTACCCCGCACCGGAAATATCTGCCGCACCAAGACAATCTGCCACACCAAGACAGTGAGCTCAGCCGCACCATGCAAGACGGGACAGTCAGGACAGTCCAAAAGGACTGTCCGGAGACATCCCGTGCTAGTATAGTCCGCCTGCTAGTATAGCCCGCCTGCCAGTACGACCCGCCTGCCAGTATAGCCTGCCTGCCCGTACAGCCCGCCTGCTAGTATTGCCGCCTGCCAGTATAGCCCGCCTGCCATGAAAACTCTGCCTTCACCACTCTGTTCTTACTGCTGCCCTCGTCGCGGCTTCTACCTTTGTATTATGTTTCTTAGGTAATGAACCTATCATGTATATATAGGCTCTATCTTGCCCTCATGTAAATAGTTCCTTCTCTCCTTGTCTGTTGTCTTGTCTTCTTAATAGACCCAATGGTTCCTCACAGCCCATATGTTCTTGTCATTCTTGTCAATCTCTAGATCTAATTCAGTACCTGATCTTCTCTGCCCGTTTCGCTGAACTGGAATCGTTGAACTGCTACCTGCAAGCCTCTCCTGTCAAGGCTCTGCCATTCAGCGCTTGCGAAACTACTGTTACCCTGAACCGGCCGTATCCCTTAGCAGCACCAGCCCGCCGCCGCGTGACAATCAATTATTTACTTCATTATTTTATATCTAGTATATATATATTATTTTACTTAGTTTTGGTAAATTAAAACTAATTTAGATTCTAATAGATAAGTATGAAAGCTACTATATAGAATAATAGAGTCTCAACTATAATAGGTAGACTACTAAAAAATAAACTACTACTTACTCTTACTATCTACATACTACTCACTACTCGCTACTTGCTAAATTATTATTTACTACTTATTTCTAGCTGATCACTGTAGGTTGATTATCGCTTTCTAGTTGTTTCCTGATAATCGTTGATCACAACTTCCTACTAGTTGATCATTTTTCGCTAATTACTGCTAGCTGATAACTGCTTATTAATTACTGCTTACTTCTTATAGCCCGCTACCTACAAATATTTAAGTATTAATTTTCAGCTTCTAACTTCCACACATCGACCTCATTTTAATGCCTATTTTACCTACTCCTAATAACTTCCAACTACTCATATCTTCGTTTTATCCTACTTTTATTATTTATTCCAACATGTCTGTTAGTTATAGTTCGATTTTACAGATCGCTGCGCCAGTATTATCATGCGATAGCGATTCTGCCTTTCGCTCTCCATTATTTCATAATATTCATACGACCATTTGGATTGATTCAGACATCAATAGCATTTCGGTCGATTTTAGTCAATCCTTATTCATATGTTTTTTGACAATGCAATTGATATTCCTCTCGAAAACTCCTTGGTTCAAGTCAATAGGGCATTAATTATATGAATAATTATTGATTACCCTCAATTAATATTACATGGGCTTTTACTATCACAGAAAGTTTTTTTTTTTTTTTTTTTTTTTTTTTTTCTCAATATATTTTGCCAAATATAAATAGATATCCGGGTGATCCAGATAGTGATCTTATATTAAAGAATGCCCTGACCCACAACCTGCAACCTTAAATGTTATTGGTTAAGTGGAAAGAATTTCGGAACCTACTAGTGATTTAACACCATATAATTTATGGATGTTTGAATTAAGAACTCGTGTTTATGAGACTCGAGGTTCTATTGTTGAGTATTCAGTTATGTGTTTTTTCTCTCACTCTAGACGTTTCTCAAATACTTCTCTTCCAAGGCGCAATGCCTTAGTAGCAGTATTTGGAAAAATAATTGGAGTTCATTCTACGAGCTATAATATTTGCATATTAATTCTCGATATTACATTCCTTTCAACACGAAATTCCAACAATACCTCTAGTCATAATTCAGCTCCAGATGAAGAAGGTTCAAATTCCGAACAATCAAATTCAAAACGCAAATGGCAACAGTGGGGGAAAAGTCAAAAAACGAAAAAAAATAAGATTAGCGAGAGTGATGAACAAGTTATTTCAGAAGGCTCAAGTTCATCTCATTCTATTTCTCCATCTGCTATTAATAGTTCTTCAAATGATATTCTTTCTACTTCGAATACATTATCTATAATTACTGAGGAATTAGTCGAGGATGATATATTTGAATTTAAAGACTAGTCTTTTTTTTCTTTATTTTTTCTTTTATTAAAATATATTATTTTATTATTTGCTAACTATTTATTATTTATTAGTTATTTTACTAATTCACTACTCACTACTCGGTACTTGCTATGGTAATTATTTTCTATTGATCTCTCTTTACTTACATTTTATTGCTTGCTACTCATATCTACTAGTCACTGCTTACTACTTACTACTTTCTGGTTACTGCTTATTGCTTGCTTATTAGTTACTTTACTAATTTACTACTTATTACTCGGTACCTGCTATAGTAATTATTTTCTATTGATCTCTCTTTACTTATATTTTATTGCTTGCTACTCATGTCTACTATTCACTGCTTACTGCTTACTACTTCCTGGTTACTGCTTATTACTCGCTACTCACTACTCTCTTACTATCTATACACTACTCACTACTTGCTAATAATTTATTTATTAATTTAGTATAGTTACTGCTATCAGTTGAGGGTAATTAAGTAGATATAATAAATTCAGGGTAATATTTGTTTTGCAAGCTCCGAATAGTAGAGACTATTATTCTTTACTCTTTATTTATTTATTATTATTTTATTTATTAATTTAGTATAGTTATTGCTATCGGTTGAGGGTAATCGAGTAAATATGGCGAGTTCAGGGTAACAGTAGTTTTGCAAGCTCCGAATAGTAGAGGCTTAACAGAGAAGATTCCCAGGTAGTAATTTAGCAGTTCTGATTAAGTAGTTCTAATTCAGTAGTTCTAGTTCAGTACTTCTAGTTTAATAGTGAAGTAAAAAGGTTATAGAAAAAATTAGGTATTAAATAAGACCTTAGAAATTGATATATCTATAACTAGCTACTTTTATAAGCTTGCTACCGGCTATCGATAGGAGGTTGTTGCAGCTTGCCACTAGCTATAACTTGCTAGTAATGATCCTAGCTTGATATGTAAAGATTGTAGGGTACGTGCTATAATATCTACTTTCTTGCTTTCTCTTCTCTTTGACTTTGTTTTCTCTAGCTTCTTTCTACTTTTTTCCTTTCTGTCTCCCAGTTCTTCGTTTTTTTCTCTCTCATATATATATTGTATTATCTACTATTTTGTTCTTTTAAATATTATTATTAACCTTTTATCATTAATAAAAAAAATTATAATTATATAATATAAGTACTTCTCGCAATTTTCGACAACAGATCCGAAGACAGTAGCAACGCATACAACAATCTCATTCTAAATTTACTTATAATCTCCGATCACAAGCAGAGTCCTATCAGTAATCTCAAACAAATCAGCCAGCTCAAGAGGTATGAAAGCTAAAACTTAACTAGAATATATTCTTATAATAATAATAATAGCAGGTAATACAATCTCCAAAGCAGCTATCATTAATAAAATGAAAGAAAAAAAAATATTAATACCGAAGCCACTTATCTCAACAGCAACAGCCTCGATAAGATTAAGTACAACAATTTTGGTGGACTCAGTTATTAGTAATTCCAGTTCAGAAATATTCTACAAGAGTATTATGGTTTCATTCCTATACTTATTGCAATACTCAATTACTTAATACCGAAGATAATGTATGGTGTTGCAATAAGGGCCAGTATTATCTTCCTCCCTTACAGCCTTTACCAAGAACTTTTATAACTTTACTACAAAATCAAATAATTAATTTCTCTACATTATCTCGCATAGCAAATAATCCTTTTGCTTTTACAGCTATTGGAACAACTGGTCATTTTATTCCTTTCAATGGTCCTGCAAATGTTGCTGTTACTGGTAGAATATATTACCAACTATTAGATTTGGCTTCAGGTAATCATTCTTTACGCTGGTTTCTTTATGATGGCAGCTCACGAAATTATATTGGAGAGTCTCATGGCTTACCTTCCTGAGTAACTAAGATTCTTACTCAAACATTACGAGAAGTCAATCCTTATATTATATAATTATATAATGTTATTCAAACAGGGGCACCACTGAATGCTGCAGCTTTCGGAGGGCACAATAAGGTGATGGAGCTGTTGTTGGCAGACAAGAGAGTCGATATCAATATGGCTAACAAAAATGGCTGGACCCCACTGAACTTGGCAGCTAATAGAGGGCATAATAAGGTGGTGGAGCTGCTGCTGGCTGACCACGGGGTTGACACCAATATGGCCAACAAAGAAGGCTGCACACCATTGAATACTGCAGCAGATCGAGGGCATGAGAAGGTGGTAGAGCTACTACTAGCGGATGACAGAGTGGATGTCAATTTGGCTCATGTAGATGGCTGGACACCACTACATAGTGCGGCACATGAAGGGCATCACAAGGTGGTGGAGCTGCTGCTGGCACATAATAGAGTCAATGTCAATGGGGGTGAAAAACCACCGGCAGGTTGGACACCACTACATCTAGCAGCTCAAGAAGGGCATGACAAGGTCGCTGAGCTGCTTCTCGCAGACAGCAGGATTGATGTCAACCGCGGTGATGAGGATGGTGACACCCCACTGCACATAACAGCTCACCACGGACGCACCAGTATAACAAAACTGCTTCTTGCACATGACAACATTGACTTTACAAAGACCAATGCTGCTTCTGAAACAGCTCTGGACTGGGCCATCAAGCGTGGGAACCACGAAATTGCAATGATGTTACACTCAAAGCTTGACTATGCTAAAGGCGTAGCCGATGCTAGCTAGTCTCCGTTCCTTAGATCTATCTCCATGATATTCGAGTGAACTTCTACGATCACTCTATTCCGCACTCCGTTTCATTCTTATTGGCAAGGAAGTTGTGATAACGTACATGTTTTTGTTAGGTTTCTATACATGGTTCGAGCTAGGAGGATTTGATTGAAAGCTTTGGATGTATGTTCTCAACTATGTATCAATCGTTTGTCATCTAAAGCCAGACCGTATGTCTCTTTGTGTCTGCGCACTTCAGTAGCACCCTGGTTGGAAAAAATTCTGGCCCTTGTTCAAGCAATTGATACAGAATCTACGCTTTTTACATATCTTGTCTGCTGTCGAGCCCGAGCGGGGTTGCGTGAAATAAATAAAAAAAAAAAAAAAAAAAAAAAAAAGAGCCCGGAGACCATACTTACATAAAGCGATAACCTTCAAACAGGTGACCGATCTTGTACTGTACTTCTCCATCTTCCTCTCGACACTCGTACTACATATGCAGTGTCCTATAGGGTATACATTCGTCACTCAGCATACTTGCATCGTGATCTTATTTTCAGATCTGCAGGATATACTCTGATCAAAAAGTCGAGCATAATCGGTACTTGGCCAGGCAGCGCCCAAACTCTTTCGTCGGTGTGCTCTTAGTAGCCCGAAAGGTCCACGTTACCCAACCGTTCCTCCATAGGGCTCAAGCATGCTATGGGCTTGGTAGAGAAAATCATTGAAGACTGTTTGGGACGGCGCAGCCATTATTCCCAGATGGGTACGAAGAAGATGCGCGCACTACAGTGCCAATGCACTTCAGAAATAGAGGCACGAGGACAAAACCGGTATTCTCGGGGAAAACTAGAGCTAGTTCGTTTCGGAGAAATGTCGGTCATCAGCAATACTCGGGGTCGGCTCGAACTTTCATGATTTCCAGATATTTTTAGGAAGTGCACAATTCTATGTAGAGTGTGTAAAATGGGGGATTATTAAAGTATAATGCAGTAGAATGCAAAGATTAGATCGGGAAGCTAGAACAGGATGATGGTTGCGAGCAAAGCATTATCGGGGGTGGAAGGAGCAGAGGGGAGAGGGTTGTTCGAGTGGTTCTGTGAACGGCTGCTTGTGGGGCTCGTACACGCTTGTTGACCCTGCCAGTATTGTTCGCACCAGCTTTCTTTGGTACTTGTTCATCTTTTCCATCTGCTTTTCTGTTTCCGTTCTCGTACTCCATCCCCAAATTATCATTATGGACTTTAGAATCATATACCGACAAGTCGGTCACGGCTCAACGGAGAAACAGTAATACGGCACAAATCCAGAGCATTGAAAATAGAAGAAAGTGAAGCAAAAATAAAATAAATTAATAGGATTCGCTCGTCGAGGAGCTCAGTATTTGCACAGAACTCCCATGCACCCACAACCCCCGTGTATCCACAAGCTGCCTATCTTGAAGAGAGATAGCACCTCTCGCTTTGCAATTCACGCCCAGTTTCCTCCGCCGAAGATCCCGGTTACCAATGATGCCCCCTCGCCCTCCGCAATAGCAGGGAAGACAGACACAAGTCGTTACCGGAGGAGGGAACTACTCCCATCACTTGTCAGTAGTGTGATAGCGGCATTGTGGTGCATGGAATGGCTCTAAGGAAGAAGCTAGAAAATGTCCGCCAGTGGTTACAGGCGGTGAAGAGGGAGGCAGGACAGTAGTCAACCAGACTAGCAGGACAGATTGTGGGCTGAGCAGGAAGGAGGCACTACGGATGGGGGGAAGAAGACTAGCTCAGTCATTCTGTACATGGAGAAGGTTCAAACACTGGCGAGAGTGAGACTAGGTGGGAGGTGACATTATTCTTATTTGTATGAGTGGGATAGCAAGAGTCGGTCCCCTGCTTACTGAGATAGGGAGGTGTTTTTTCAATACGTCTATAATAATCGAGAGAATCATGAGTTGTGTTTTTATTCTTTTTCTTGTTCTGATTATCATTGTTCGTTGTCTGTTTGACTCCGCCTACATCACCAGCAAGGGGCGGTGGGTAATTGGTAACTTTGGTTTTCTTCTTAGTTCCTTTTTATTTAACCTAGTCATAGCCCGTAGGGTAGCACACGAGTAATGATTTTATCCCTCGCGATAGATACCAATTGCGTTTCTTTTTCAGAGGAGGTATACTCTCTCTCGATTCAAAAACAGCAACCCAACTGAGTCAGGGTTTCCTCCACTGACCAAATTGTAGACCTGGCCTGTTTGAACGCCCGCTGATATTCACAATGCAGGTGCAATTGGTTTGTATAAATCCCCAGATGCTAACCAACAGGTATAAGGAAAACAAATAAAATATCGGACACAAGGAAAATACTAGAGATATCGAAAGAAAAAGGGGCACAGGGGAGTGGTTGACATACCAAGTAGAAAAGTGCATGATATCCGCCTGAAAGGCACGGAGGCAATTGGTGGGCGATATATACTTAGACAGGCGAGAGGCAAAGATGCGAAAGGCGGAGGTGGAAGAGGCAGAAATGTGAGAGACGAAAGAGTAGGTTGTCGGATACGCGGTCGGAGGCAGGAGAGACGGTTGGAGCGGCCGTGGGAAATGCTGAAGGAGAGGCTGTCGGAGGTGGAAAAGGTGGAGATGGAGAGGTGGTAGGAAGGTGACAGGACAGGCGGAGATGTGAAGGGGAAGAGAAGTGACGGAAGGAGCAGGGGAGAGACAATGAGGTAGGCGATGGGATGGGAGGTGAAGGTGGGAGAAGCAACAGGAGGGTGATGCTATGGGAGAGGCTGTCGGCGAGGTCACAGAGAGGTTTGTGGCAAGCCTGTCCAATAGACGGTTGGAGAGCCCGTGGGAGAGACAGGCGGAAAGGCTGCCGGAGGTGGAAGAAGCGGAGGCGGGGAGGTGGTAGAGGAGGCGACAGCAGAGATGCGGCAGGCAGAGAAGTGACAGGGGAGGCTATCGGCAAGGCGACGAAGACGTTGTTTGTAAGTCGGAGGGAGAGGCGATGGGATTGCAGCTGGCGGGGCGGCGGGGCTGTTAGGGCGGTGACGGAGCGCCTGTCGTTCAAGAGCCGCCACCTAAGGTGTCAACAGTGGTGCAGACAACCCTGTTATTAGCGGATCGACCAGACTAGAGAAAATACGCTAATAACGAATATATATTTCACAATGTCTGGATATGTATAGTGAAGCGCATACATACTGAACAACTTGTAGGTCCATGTTCCATGTGGCTATTGACCGAGCGCTAGCATAAAATCTGTAATCTTCCGCTGAGCGTTCTTGTAAGCCCCCAAGTCTTATTTTCTCCCGTTGCAAACCCATGGAGATATTGCAATTTTGTAGCATACTGAACAGCAGCAGGGGTCGAGTGCCGCAAGTGCTGTAGGAACCACTGCAGCTAATCGACCACCAAAATCTGAGTTTAATTTGCGTTGCCATTACTGTAACTTGGGTGCCCCCATAGTTACCTATCTGCTGTAGTAGTATCAGCAGACTGCGGCTACCGCTCACCTCAGTATTATTCTCCTTGTCAGTTTATGTATCTGACTAAGCAAAAAAAAACAGATGAGTGTGCAATGGGGTAAAATATGCTTATTTTGTGTTGGGTTTGTATGGAGAGATCACAGATCACATGTTTATAATGAGGGTTGTTTGTAGTTTCCTACTGTGTAAATTTTACAAGTTCACGGCTGTTCAAGCGGGGTTGTCCCGGAAGGTTGGTGGGGGAGCTCTAGAGGGGCTGTCGGAGGGATTGTCGGAACAGGGGTGGGCGGTGAGGGGTTGTCCAGCACCGGATTGTATTGCTCCAGTTCTATCTATGACTAAACTCTAGTAGAACCACGGCATCCTGCCTCGAGGTGTATTACGATTTGCCGCGATACCTGTACTCTATTGATGCGGTAGGGCCGTCGATCGGATTGAATGTGTGAGGGGTTCATGTAAGGTAGAGACGGTGGCACAAGGCAGAATAATTTGCAGAAGTTAGAATTTGATTTGGATGTATTATGATTGGATAACCGCCTTTATCAATGTTCGTGAGCTGCAGTCTGATGTCAACAAAGTTGAAGTAGTACAAGCAGTGAGCTGGGAGGTCTGCAGGCTCATTGTCGCAGGAAATCATAACGGAGTTCATCACTTTTTGCTATGTCCTATGGTTTCACTACCCGAAACTGAAACCTTTGCCCGCTTGCTGTCAGTAACCAGATACTGTATGTTATTGGTAAATCCAACTAGACATTGCACGAACCTCACTTACATATGCACAATCGGACAGTTGTCACGTCATCCTTCATATGATTTCTTTTCCCAACGACAATCTTGCTGTTTGCTCCTCCCCTAGCCGTACAATAGAGGCTCCGCAATTCCAGCTATAATGTCGACCGTGCGCAACCATGGGTTAAATAAATTCATCCCTACTCTATTCTGATATACAACATATTAGTAGTTTCACTTTTTTTTAGTGATAAGAACAAGTATTTAGATTTAAAAAGTGCCTTTTATTTCCTTTTTCGTTCAGCGCTTGGTTCCTTCGCTTCCCTCATTATAATTATAAGACCCCGTTGCCCGCTTTACAAACACCTTATGTCTGTCTGTTTAGAAATTACCATATAGACCAAAAAGAACATTATTATATATGTGTCTTGTGGCAGTACATGAGAGTGTATATCTATATGAACATTCATATACTGTAGCTTGGAAGATGGCAATAAGGCAGGGATAGAATTAACTTACTCTATTATAGCACCCTAATACACGAGAGAATAGTGAACTGAATGCCGCGCTATCTAAAAGCGGATACAGTAGTTACTATTCAGGGTATCTTAGGTAGAGCTTCGAATCAAACAGTTGAAAATGCATGGGAAAAAAGATAATTGGTCTAAGACTGGAATTCTGAGCTTTCGGTCCCGCACTGTTGTATTTGTTCCGTGCTATTCTCGATCCAGGCGCAACAATATGCAACAAGAGGCTTTGTCACAAGGACATAGATCAGGCTTTTGTTCTTTGCAACTTGGACCCAATGGAGAAGGATTCTTAAGATTGCTTCCCCGCCAGGCGGAAACTTTGTGGGGCTTGTTTTCGTTTGTGATCACATTAGAAACTGAAAAAAATGAAAAAAATGAAAAGTAAAAAATAAAACCAAAATTAGAAGCAGGGAGGTTGCCAATACCACTCCGCCACAGAATGCAGGCAATGTTTTGCATGGTGTGTTGATTGTGTGCGGTCATAGCGGCGGGGTACACTGCAGACGTTGCGGAGTGAATGGTTACTATCGATTGCTGTGCGTGCAAGCGTGACCGTATATATCGTGAGCTGCTGGTACTTATGCATATCAATTAACACGGTAGCTGCCTGACTTGCGCTCATCGAACAGTATTCTTTTAACTGCTCTGCATCGCTAGCACCGCTTGTATATTATATGCTGTAAGTGAAGGCTCTAGCAGAGTAGCTAGCTTCAGCTGTATGTTCTGCATGCGGGTGTTCCAGACAGTATCAAGCGGGTAAGCTGGGAAGGGAAGGGAAGGGTGGGCGCAATGATCAGATTGCCTTCGAGGATCTGGAGAAGCACAGGATCCTGAAAATCTTTGATGTCCTATTGGGACAGGGAGTTCTTGCTAAGTTACTATCGATCACCAAAAATCATCGCTCTATTTAATTCTTTGGCTGTATATAGCTACTTTTCGGCGATGGATAACGTGCATGAGATACAGCTGCGCAACTTCGCCCTACCGCAAGCAACATAATTAAAAATAGATTGGCAGAATAACGAATAAAATTGCAAGCGCAACTGTGGGAAATATTGTAAATCAAGCTGCAGAAGTGAACTGTTGAATAAATTTAATTTTAGAGCATTTGCAGTTGAATTGCTTGTTTTTAATCGCAAAGTGACACTGGGCTGCGTGCCTCACACACTCCAGAGATGCGGACCGAGAGTTTTCAGGGATTGTAAGCTAAAAAAGCAATGCAGGGCTAACAGTGTTTTGAGATGTAAACGTCTTCCAAAATTGATGTATTACAATATGAAAGGCCAATAATATTGGTCCTCGAACCTGACCCTGGCTCGACTTCAGTCTTAAACTCGTACTTATTGAGTGGGTTTCTTTCCACTTTTAAGTGTCTTTATTTTCTTGCACCAAACACACAGATTAATTATTCATCGATCAATTCCATACTCAGTGCTTTCAAAACCTAATCTTCTAATACCGGACCCTCCAGCTTTACTTCAGGCGACTTCAACTCACATCAGCCAAATACCCCATCTAGCCAACATGGATGCCGCTGGAGTTGCGCTAGGCATTGTGCCTTTAGCAATCCAATTCGTTAAATATCTCAGGAACGTCAAGGATGCTCCGGATTCATGCCACCAACTTATCCAGCGATTCGAATTATACATAGAATATGCACAGAAGGTGACTGACAGAAAGAAACACAACCAAATGTCAGGCGAAGCAGTGCCGAGCCTTCAGCAGCAGTGCGATATCCTTGAAAGGATAAAGGCAATTCTTCAAGAGCCAAAGCTACAGAAACTCCTGGAGCATTCTGCGATTACTGTTGAGGATCAAGATTCAACGGTTGTTGGGAGTCAAGCTCATGTCACCATCACCAATTCAAGCTCCGTTATATCTCTTGCAAGCTCAACTACTAGTGACCTTACCGGAAATACAACCTCAGGTGGAGTATCTTGTGATGCTGTTGGTATGAAGAAACGAAGGAAGAGAGATTTGATCAAACAATGGATCCCATTTCCAACACTGGGACGCAAACCCGGAGGTAATAATGTTTACCTAAGTCCTACGACAGCTTTCAATCCGATGCAACCAGGAACTGGATTGGGGAACTTCCAGGCTCCTTCCATGCACACACTCTCTTCTGCGGCGGAGAAACCTTCTAGCCTCAAAACATTGGTGCATCGATTGGCATGGCCCTTTCAAGAGGATGAATTCAAGGAACTTCTAGGATTACTTGAAACAATCACGAGTGTGCTGCACAAAATGCTGCAACTTGAGCATATGTAATCTATCACAAAATATGTTGATCATCCAATGATGAATAATCATGCTAACCATTTTGATACTTCTGCTAGAGAGATTTCGTCAAACACACTCGGTAAAGTGACAGACATAGATAATAATATGGGACTCGTAAGGTATGCATTGCATCTAGTCTTGAGGTTTAGATCAGGGCTCAGGACTTACTAACATCAATATTGTGGTGAAAACCAGAACTGTTGCAGATAGAATACACAGCAATCTTGAAGGTATAATAACACTCCGCAGGACTGAATGAGCTTATTGGTACTCAAGTAGCTCAACACTTTACGGGACAGATAAAACCAGACAAAAAGCATATGAATGGCTATCTCCCTTAACGTTTTGGAGCGTACAAGATAATATCTATGCAAAACTTGAGCCTGGTACTGGGAAGTGGCTTCTGGAGGATGAAAAATTCAGCAAGTGGCTACAAGGGGAGGTCAGAGCATTGTTTTGTTATGGAATGCGTTTGTCCCCTATTGCTAGAGGTGGTGAAGTGACTAGAGTCAGCTGACTAGACATATAGCTGGCGCTGGAAAAACTACGCTTACGTACGGTTATCTTATCTCTTCTATCAGGTTTTTTTTTCGTACTACATATTAATCAAAACCTTTCTATAGGTCTCTTGTGATTCAGCATTTGAGCGATATTTATCGGGCCAAACAGTCTGGCAATCACTCAGTTGCAATTGCTTTCTTGTATTGCAATTATGGCAACAAACAGGCTCAGACTATACCGAACCTCCTTGGAAGTATTCTACACCAACTGGAAAGGTGTTGCTACGTTACACCTGATCTCAGCGAGCTTTATGCTAAATATTGGGAAAAAGAGAAACGCAATCTGCCTCTTACAGAGGTTATGGAACGGATTAAGAAATGTGCTTCTGGACTTAAGAAGATTTTCCTTATAGTTGATGCATTAGATGAATGCCCATATCAGCGTGAACTAATACGCAGCCACTTGCTTGATCTCATCAACTCTTGCAAAAATATACAGCTTCTTGCAACAGCTCGGCCTGATCAGGAATGTAAGGAATTCTTTATAGAAAAGGGTTTCTCAAGCCTGGAGATAAGAGCCAAGAACAGTGATATTACGTTGTACCTCAATGTAAAAATTGAAGGATTTTCAAAGACGGGTGAAAAACTTTACCGCCTTGTCAGTACTGATACAAATCTTCGAGAAGAGGTTGTGCAAAAAATTGTACAGAACGCAGGTGGGATGTAAGTATTCCCGGATTTTTATTGTATTCCAAATACTTGAACTAATATTGTGAAGGTTCTTGATTGCCGAGCTTCATCTTGCGTCTGTTGCCAACATGCTTACCCGCAGACAACTTAAGGAGGCTCTGGGCAATCTCCCTAAAGGTCTAGAACATACATATTACAATACAATCACCCGAGTCAAAGAGCACCATACAGCGTGCTGGACAACAATCCAGAAAGCTCTTATGCTGGTCACATTTACTTTTGACTGGTTGGAACCTGACGCACTCTTGGATGCGCTTGCTACGCATAAGGATTCTGGCTTTGACAGTGATGACAGAATGGATAAAGTGGACTTGCTTTCAAATTGTGGAGGTTTACTAATCGAGGAAGAGCACAAAAATATTATACAGAATAAGGCGTGAGTATTGATTTGCTATTAGATAATAGAAATGAAAGCAGACATCGACTGACACTATCTTTAGAAATAAGTTTATTATCCGCTTTATTCATGATAGTGCCAGAGAGTACTTTCACAAAAATCCAGGCTTATTGCTTCCAAGTACTTATAACCTAAGTTCACCTATTGAACTGATTTCTGAAGCACATTCCACTATTACACTTGTATGTCTAGCATACCTAACAACAGACCGAGATGAAGCATACCAGGATGCTCAATGGGATGGCATGAAATTGAGATGTCATTTTCCTTTTCTCTGGTACTCTTTTTGCTATTGGGGAGTCCATGCCTCTAAAGCTGTGAAGAATCACATCATAAATAAGCTATACCAATACTTCGATCAGGAAAAAAGTTCAGATACCCTATGCTGTTACCCCATTTTTAATACATTCTGGAATTTTGAGAACCATCCATCAGTATTAGACTTTTCCTTGAAACGCAATATTCATGCAGCTTCTGGGAGTGGATCATTCTATGTAGCAGCTGTGGTTTTTGATTTGAGAGAGTTAGTTGAAGAATACATTCTACGGGATCCAAACTTCATTTTCTCTCTACCAGAAGCATTTCTCAGAATATGTTTAACTGCTGCAGCATGGAATGGAAATATACCCCTTTTTAAAAGATTCTGGGTTAGGGCTGCAGAAATTGACATAAATTTAGTTGATAAGACCGTTGGATCATGCATGAAAAATATAACCCCGTTGTGGGCAGCAGCACATAATGGGCATGCAGAGGTGGTAGACATGGTAGCTACATATGACAGGGTTGATATCAATTGTACGAATAAAGATGGCTGGACACCCCTGCATACTGCTTCTAATAGAGGGCATAACAAAGTGGTTGAGCTGCTGCTTGTGAATGACAAGATCAATGTTAATATAGTTGATGAAGATGGCTGGACACCACTATGGGCAGCAGCTCAAGAGGGACATAGCAAGGTGGTTGAGGCTCTGCTAGCAACGAACAGGGTTGATGTGAATATGGCTGATGAAGATGGCTGGACACCATTAAATACTGCAGCAGACGAAGGGCACGATAAGGTAGTGAAGCTACTGCTGGCAGAAAATAGGGTTGATGTCAATTTGGCTACTAAGAACGGCTGGTCACCACTGAATTCTGCAGCTTACAAAGGGCACGATAAGGTAGTGAAGCTACTGCTGGCAGACAATAGGGTTGATGTCAATTTGGCTACTAAGAACGGCTGGTCACCACTGAATTCTGCAGCTTACAAAGGGCACGATAAGGTAGTGATGCTACTGCTGGCAGACAATAGAGTTGATGTCAATTTGGCGAACAATAACAGCTTGACACCACTGAATTCTGCAGCGAACGCAGGGCACGATGAGGTAGTAAAGCTACTGCTGGCGGACGACAGGGTTAATGTCAATTTGGCTACCGAGGACAGCTGGACACCATTGAATTCTGCAGCTGACAAAGGGCACGATAAGGTAGTGAAGCTACTGCTGGCAGATGACAGGGTTAATGTCAATTTGGCTACCAAGGACAGCTGGACACCATTGAATTCTGCAGCTGACAAAGGGCACGATAAGATGGTGAAGCTACTGCTGGCAGACGATAGGGTTGATGTCAATTTGGCGAGCAAGACCAGCTGGACACCACTGAATTCTGCAGCGAACGCAGGGCACGATGAGGTAGTGAAGCTACTGCTGGCGGACTATAGGATTGGTGTCAATTTGGCTACCAAGGGTGGCGAGACACCACTGTATAAAGCAGCTTCCAGAGGGCACGATAAGGTGGTGAAGCTACTGCTGGCAGACGATAGGGTTGATGTCAATTTGGCGAACAATAACAGCTGGACACCACTGAATTCTGCAGCTAACAAAGGGCACGATGAGGTGGTGAAGCTACTGCTAGCAGACGATAGGGCTGATGTCAATTTTGCTACCGACGATGGCGGGACACCACTGAATGTTGCAGCAGACGCAGGTCACGACAACGTGGTGAAGCTCCTGCTGGCAAACAGCAAGGTCCATATCCATACGGTTAGCGGAACTGGATGGACCCCACTGAATACTGCAGCAGGTGAAGGGCACGACAAGGTGGTTGCATTACTGCTACAGGATGGCAGGGTCGACATCAATACAGCGAACAACCAAGGTGCGACACCACTGCATAATGCAGCTAAAGCAGGACACGATAAGGTGGTCAAGCTCCTCCTAGCAGCTAACAACATTGATATCAACTGCGGCGATAAAAATGGTGACGTGCCGTTGCACATGGCCGCTCTCAGGGGCCATGCCAAGGTAGTAGAGCTGCTTCTTTCACACGAGAAAATTGACATTACGAAGGCCAATGCTGATTCCAAGACTGCCTTGGACTACGCCATGGAGCATGGACACGACGAAATTGCAGCGATGTTGCGTTTAAAGGTTGAAAATCATAACAAGGAGTAGGCGGCGGTCGTTTGTATGCCTTAAATCTATTTCTGTATTGCTTTTCGAGTTAATCTCTATATCGTTCAGTGTGCATGTTTTTGCCTGGTTTCTATATCTATGTACTTCCAGCGAGGTGGATTTCCTTTTTAATTTTGGATGTGTGTTCTTGTGTATGCATGAATCGTTGATGGGTTTGAAGTAAGCTGCAGAAGGTTTATCTGTTTGTGTATGTGTTCATTAGTAGTATTCTAGTATGATAAATTCGGTTTCTTAATTAAGTATGCAATTGAGGGTACAGAATCTACACATGTTGATATTGTGATATGATCTTGCGGGTGTTTCTTTTAAATACATATATATATCATTACCCGTATACCCTAGGGACGATCACAAGTTTAGTTACAAAGGAGATAATAAAATAGATCAACTGATTGCCTCCAACAAAATATTTATCATACATCATCATTGCTATCCATCTCATCAATTCCACAAATCGGATCGGCTCGACCTGCTTCCCTGCCGGAAGCTTATTTATCATCTCCAGCCCCCCTAGCCACGCACTCTTCCACACTTCGCACCTTTCCCAGATGTAATCTATCGTCTCCTCTTCCTTGCCGCACTACCGGCAATGTGGTTCATCCGCGTTCCCTATTTTGAACTTTCATGTCCTCGATCCTTTTTCCGGGTCTGCAGGATGTACTCTGATCAAAAGAGCACAATCCATTCTTCGCCAGGCAGCGCCAAGGGTTAATGAAGTAAATAATGTACCAAAGTAGTCCAGAAGGCCCAAGTTTTCCAGCGGTTTCGCAAGGGTTACAGGCCATCGGACTTGGTAGTAAGTAAATCGATAAAACTGAGAATTGGAGGCTGCAGTCATTAGTGCATTAGCAATTGAACTAGCTATTCATTCTGAATCTAATGACATTGCTGCTATTATTAATCCTTATAATCTCATACATCCTGAACCACGAAAAATTATTATTTATCATAAAGGGCCCTTTCCACCACAATTTATTAATATTTTATCACCATTATATGAACCACTTCAATATCCTCTTCTTTTTCCTTATGGTGATCTAGGATGGCATTGTAATATGCAAAACCATAGTCAAATTACATATTATCGATATAGACTACTTACTGAACCACGTTTTCGGCAGCTTGGCCGCTTAACATATGAGTATATAGTAGATATGTACTCTCGTGTAGAAGAAGAACATCTCTCTTTTATTAATTGTGGCCGCCAAAAGCAACTACAATATTATGGACAAGCTGGATTCGGTTCTTATCATAATATATTACCAACTGCCTTTATTGGATCCCGAGCTTAGGCCTCAGAACAAGTATCAGATGCTTTTTTTTTTTTTTTATTTCATTACTCGCGTGCCGCCCTATGGGCTATGTCGAGGTATATATAAAGAGCTAACTAAAAGGAAATTCGCTAAGTACATGTGTGTGGACCGGGGACCGAGCCTCCCTATTCCCTCTTTCTGTTCGGCTCGTACTCCTCCGATCTCAGCCACTTCCCCTCGAGTCTGACCTTCCCGATTTCCACCCTTGTCTTTGTGTATACCACGATCGAGCTTGCCTTCTTTCCTTCCTCCTCTAGGGTTGTCTTCCTTCGCAACCATCTGATGCCCGTGGTGGCTTTGTCTAACCCTTTGTTGTCTTCTTCCAGCCACTTATCAGATGCTTTAACATTAGCACGGCAACTTGGCAAACCTTCTTTCTTCATCACAATGACAACTAATTCTCAATGGACAGAGATTTTATCATGTTTAGCATCTGGACAAACAGCTGCAAATATTCCAGAAGTAGTTTGTCATGTATTTAAGGCTAAATTAACATTATTACTTGAATTATTAAGAAAATACTTTGGAAACTTAGTTTATATAGTTTATGTTATCGAATTCCAAAAGCGAGAACTACCACATTATTATATAGCCCTTAAGGTAGCTCCTGAACTTCCTTTCAAAAAGATTGATTAAGTAGTAATAGCTGAACTTCCTGATCAAATAAATACTTACATCTTTATAATTTAGTCTAAAAATTTCAAGTTCATTCTTAAACTCATTTCCAAAATTCTAATAGTCGCTATAATAAAAATAGATACTGTTGTTTTAGGTTTCTCTATAATATCCAAAACATTACTACTTTAGAGGAGTATAGACGTGTTTATTATTAAAGAAGAAATCCTCAAGATTAATGGATTATTTCATATATTCCTTTTTTTATATTAGTACTTAAATACTATATTCATATTAATATTTGTTTTACAGTTAATATATTTATATATTTATATAAATATGTATTTAAAGGTTCAGACTATACTCGGTTTTCTATTTGAGAAACACAATATACTAATAAATAAGATGATAATATTAATAAATTTAATAATTATATTAATAGACGTTATTTATCTTCTTCAGAAGCAGTATGGAGAATTTTTAATTACCATATTATAAGGCAAATACCAACTATTAAAGCTCTTCCTATTTATTTACCAACAACAAATTTATCTAAAATATCTCAATCATATTAAAATTTTTCAGAAGCTTCCTTACTTTTACGCTATTTTGCACGACTATTACTACCTGAATTTCAAACTCTAACTTATAGTAAATTTTTTCATAATACAGACATATTTCTTAGCCGAAACAGCTACAATATAATATAAGCTTACAGCCTAATCAATGGCTTGAAGTTCCTAAAGATGAAGATTTTGTTCGCCTTAAATTTCCCCAAAAAGTTATTATTAAACGCAAAAAGGATCCAATTATTTGTCGTCTAAAAACAATTCCTGCAAAAGTAGAAGAACTTTTTTATCTACGGGCTTTACTATTGCACCGACTAGCATATTCTTTTCGTGACCTCTGAACAGTCCAGGGTAACGAATATCTAACTTTCCAAGAGGCAGCAATGGCATTTAGGCTATTCGAGAATAAAAATGAAGCAGACTTAGCTTTAACTAAAGCTACTAATTTATATTATTGTCCAAGTCAATTAAGATTCCTTTTTGCACATTTACTTTTGGATATTCCTTTATCTGCATTAGAACTTTAGGAAAAATTTAAACATATTTATGTGCAGATTTTTTAGCTCGCTATAATACAAATATAAATATGGCCTATAATGGGGAGCTACAAGCTATAGCTAATATTTTAGTAAATCAAGGTGCTACATTACGTCAATTTGGACTACCAGTTCCAGCCTTACCGGTTTTTTCTGAACTATTATTTGAGCAAAATTTATTACAACTTAAGTACTAGACTACCAGTCAATTGACTTAGCTATAGTTCAGCAGCAACTTACTTCGGAGCAGCAGACTATTTGTCAGTCAATTTTAGATGATGTTACTACAACTGAAGTACATCATTGTTTTTTTATTAATGGTCGTGCTGGCCGAGGCAAGTCCTTTATCGTTAAGAAGCTGGTAGAGTATCTCCGAGCTAAACAATTTATTATTTTAATAGTGGGCACTACTGCATTAAGTGTTATTGGATATTCTCGTGGCCGTACTGCCCACTCTGCTTTCGGTATTCTTGTTACTGAAAACAATATGGAATTAACCTCCTCCATTAGTCCTAAATCTGCCCGAGCAGAATTTTCATCTCATACTCAACTTATAATTTGGGAAGAACTTCCTATGGCCAATAAAATAATACTTAAATACTAGCATGTGGCCACTTCGCGACCGCGAGGGTGAGTGTAGGTGTAGCGGTAGTGGATAAGGGACCCGTAAAGTCGGCGTCAAGTGACTATACACTCTTTACCAGTTCCATGACCGTACAATCTCGTTTCTCTGCATTTATTCATACCGGTATATTCTCATTGTTATTTATAATATCACGTAATCCCAGTCCTGCATCCAGGGAGCTCTAGTATTAATTTTATATATTTTGTGGAGTATAATGCTAATAATTGTAGAACCTATGCATAGCGAAACCCTCGTTACAGCCCATAAACTCTACCTAAATTCCGGTTAATATCTACCCACAATGATATTGCTCAGATGTCCAGCATATGCCCTTTTAGGTGTACCCAGCTTCCTTATCCGCCCTCTAGACCCACATATAAATGCTATTCAAGTGAGAATATTAATAGGTGTAAGGTAATTAAAAAGATATAACTAATACAGCTGGAATGATGGTAAGAGGATATAAGAAAGTGGAAGAATTGAAGGCTGAGGGTGATGATGAAGAGTAGACATAGCTATCGCTATCTATAGAGTGCTTGCGATTTAAAAAAGAGTAAAGGGTGGGAATGGAGCCGGAGTCAGTAGGTACTGTAGTAGCCGATGATTGTAACCTTTGGCAGGTGCCCCTTTATCACCCCGCCATGCTGTACCAGTCCAGCGCATTCTCATGTTGCAGTAATCTGCCATACTTGTAGAATTGTAAATTGAGCTCATTTTGGCATATCTTGCATCATCAAGGAGGTCTTATTGTATCTGTCAAATTGAGCCATACCGCCTCACTTTGCACCATAGAAAGGGGCCAGCCTTAACTGTGAATTGAGCTCATTTTACCATGTTCCACGCTGCCAGGTGGGTCCTGCCGTACCTGTCAAATTGGCTCATTCTGCTGTTCTCACACTGCGGAAAGAGTCCGGTGATACTTGTCAACTTGAGCTCATTCTGGCTCATGTCATGCCATCGAAAGGAAACTGTCATACCCTGTTAAATTGAGCTCATTCTGCCTCATCTCACACCATCGAGAGAGACTGCCATTCCGCATTCTGCTGTATCTCACATTATTGAGGAGCTGTCATGCCTGTCAAATTGTGCTCGCCCTGCTGTATCTCATGTTGGCAAGAGAGATCTACCAATCCCTGTCAAATTCGGCTTATTCTGCTGCATCTCCCAGGCTGAAATAGATCTACCATACCTGTCAAATTTGACTCTCGTTCTGCTGCATCTTGTGCTATCGAATAACTATCAAATTGTGCCCATTTTGCTGTATCTCATAATGCGGAAAGAGTCCTATTATACCTGTCAAATTTGGCTCACTCTGCTACTCTCCTGTGGAAAGGTGCTACTATACCTATCAAATTGAGTTCGTTTAGAGCCGTGCCATACCTATATACTTGTTAAAGTTAGTTTATTCTACTATATCTTGTATTGTCAAGGGAGACGTACATACCGGTCCAATTGAGTTCATTTTGCTGCATCTCGTGCTATCAAGAGAGACCTACTCTTTTTTTTTTTTTTTTTTTTTTTTAATTTCACGTAACTCCGCTTGCAGCTGTTCGCCATGACAGGGCAAGAGAGACCTACTGTACCTGTCAAATTCAGCTCATTCTACTGCTCTTACGCTATGGAAAGAGTCCTGTAATACTTGTCAACTTGAGCTCATTCGGCCACATCTCGCGCCATTGAGAGAAAGCTGTCATACCTGTTAAATTGAGCTTATTCTGCCTCATTTTTGCCTGTCAAGGTCATATCTGTCAACTTGACCACATCCATCCTCATCTTGCGCCATTGAGGGAGACTGTTATACCTATTTTTTTTTTTTTTATTTCACGTGACCCCGCTTGCAGCTGTTCGCCATGGCAGGGCTGTTATACCTATTAAATTCGGCTCATTCTGCTGCATCTCACACCATTGAGGAGCTATCATACCTGTCAAAGTGGCTGTCAAATTCGGCTCATTTTGCTGCATCTCGTGAGGTGAAATAGACCTACCATACCTATCACATCTGATTCGTTCTGCTGCATCTCGCACCATTGAGGAGCTGTCGTACCTGTCAAATTGAGGAGCTGTCGTGCCTTGTTAAATACCCTGCCATGGCTTAGTGCTACAAGCGGGGTTATGTGATTTAAAAAAAAAAAAAAAAAAAAAAAAAGTGCCTTGTTAAATTGAGGAGCTATCGTGCCTGTTAAATTGAGGAGCTGTTATGCCTGTCAAATTAAGGAGCTGTCGTGCCTGTTAAATTGAGGAGCTGTCGTGCCTGTTAAATTGAGGGGCTGTCGTGCCTGTTAAATTGAGGAGCTATCGTGCCTGTCAAATTCGGCTCATTTTGCTGCATCTCGCGGGGTGAAATGGACCTACCATACCTGTCAAATTTGACTCGTTCAGCTGCATCTCGTGCCATCGAATACCTGTCAAATTGTACTCTTATACCTGTCAAATTCGGCTCACTCTGTTACTCTTGTGCTATAGAAAGCTGCTGCTGTACCTATTAAATTGAACTCATTCTGCTTCATCTCCCGCTGGTAAGAGAGATATACCATACCTATAAATTTTGCCTCATTCTTCTGTATCTTATGCCGAGTACTGGTATGTTGAGTTTCAGGAGGGGGATGTAACTCAGTACTATAATAGATGGTTGGTTGTTGCCAAGGTCTTTTTTGACAGGGGTTAGGTGGCCGCCAAGAGGATGTAACTCAGTACTATAATAGATACAGACCAACTATTAAGATATATCTGCTGTCAAGATCAACCTTTTAGTAACTGTACTTTTGTTGGCATAGAAGACTTCCGACAGGTAGCATCTGTTATTCGAGGAAGTGGTTTATCAAGTATTATAGAATCGAGTATTAGATCTTCCTTTCTATAGCAATATTTTCATATTCTCCATCTTACAGCACCTATTCGTGATGCTGAAGACCTAGTTTATTCACAATAGGTAGATCAAGTTAGAGATGGAGACTTACAGACTATCAATACCAACTTAATATTGATTATTTTCATTTTTTTCTTTCATATAAAGACGTTATAGAATTTTTATTTCCAATATCAGTACTATTAAATCCAGTCAAAGCAATAATACGATGTTTTCTAAGTCCTTACTACTAATTAGTACAGAAATTTAATGATATAATGATCTACAAACTACCTAGTAAAACATGTAAGTATAACTATATCTAAAATTCATACTTTACACTAATAAAGTATATAAGATACCTATCACAGCTATGATCGGGTTAAAGAGGAGCCTGATATAACTAAAAAAAATTCTACTATACCGGCTGAAACGACATTAGAGTATCTAGCTCTATTAAACGATCCTGGTATCCCTTCTTATACTTTATACCTCAAACCTATGATGGTATGTAGCTTAGCTCACAACTTATCACTAGAAAAAGGATTAGTAAAAAATGCTCATATTATAATCCAAAGTTGCCAGCAACATACTATTACAGTACGTTTATTATCTTCCGAATCAATTTCACCAGCAGATATAGTATTACCCCGAATTACCTTTATTTTTACTCTAAAATTCAGTTCCTAGAGCATTGAATGATGCCAGTTTCCTCTTCGGTCTGCATATGCCACAACGTTTAATAGCTATCAAGGATTGACACTAGATCGAGTAGTTCTTGATTTGATAGTACCAGTGTTTTCACATGAACAATTATATACCAGTGTTTTCCGAGTCCGAAAACAAGAAGATATAGCTATATTTAAAAAACAAACAACATTAGCCCAATGTTACTTCTATAAATCCATATACTACTACTAATATTGTGTACCAACCTTTGATACAAAATCTACTCTAAAAAAAAAAAAAAAAAAAAAGTAAAATAAATTTAATCTTCATCTTTATCTTCACCACTATCATTAATCATATCTAAACTTTCCTGTACTAATAGCTTTTTCTTCCTTATATCGTTTCCATATTGAAGCTAGCCTCTTTGATATACCAAATCCCATAATTGTCTACATAACATTAGTATTTTTTTGGCATCAATGATGTTCCATGGTAATCTTTAGGCCGAAATACCCCCACATGTATCAGCAGCCTGCTTCACACAGATATCATACTATGATAAATAAAAATTTCCCCCCAAATTCCTTCTCTTCTATATTTCCATTTCGACCTGTAGTCCATAATGACAGATACTTTCGTTGCATTTATTTCACAATGTTATATAGCGAACATAATTTGTAGTCGTTTGTCCTGACGGAGGTGCAAGAGGTTGCTGAGAAAATGTATGGGTGAAACCATCAAGAGAGACAGAAAATATAGGAGGAGTTATCAGGGTAATGCATGCGCGGAATACCAGTTTCCTGTAAGGAATTCCTCAAAATCCGAAATAATAGATTCAGGTAGCTTCTCACACATGAGATTCCAGAAAATCACAAAAGCAGCTAACACCTGCTGGTAGTGCTCCCTTTTATCGCTATCTGAATATTTGGCCTGAAGATTTTTCACCCAATCAAAAGACTGGTTTCGAAAGATTTCCAGCTGTATAACCCTGGAGAACCATTTTTCCGGGATCATCTAGCTATATAAATATATATATATATTAGTACCAGTAAATAACAAATTATATATATATATATATACACTTACCCGCCCCGATGTCCCAACTTCTGTAGCCTTCGCAGCAATATTATCCACCCATCCAGCAAGCTGCGATCCGCCAAAACTTCTTAGCACTACCAGTACTATTTCTTGGGTATCCATATCATAAACCACTACATTATCAATAGTATTAACTACTAGCTGTAGCCGGTCCATCCCCACTGGATAGTGCTTATGCCGCCCATCAGCAAGAGTATAATTTTCCATATAGTGTGCCCAATCCGTAAAAGTAGTAGAGGTTTCGGCAACCCAGGTATTAGTAGCAGGATAGGGTACTACTAGCCGCTTCAAATAATACGAAGCTACTGTAGTAGAAGTAGTTCTACTACCAATACCTGCACTCTTCAGTACCTCCCTTCGGTGCATGCGCTTTTTGCCCTTCAATTTTTTCATCATAGTAACAAAATCTTTCGCAGCACTATACTGCAAAGGAATACCACCCTTCTGCAAATATGTAAAAAGGTCCCGCCGGTACCTCTGAACATCCTGCCCACAGAAAAAATTCTGCAAAGCCTTGCATAGCACCCTATCGGCAGCATCAAATGTATACCCAGTAATACTAGGTACCTCCCACTGCTCCAAGAAATTCTCTATAGATAATCCACTAGACATAGTGTACTACTACTATCAAGCACGGTAATCCAGTACGTATAGTAGTAGCCAGTAGTATCCAAGCCCCTAGGGCACTCTCCGAGGTTGGCACCCTCCGAGCTTGGTATGAGACTAGGTAGACAGGTAGAGGTGCAGCAATAGGATGGCATGCACCGAAAAAAAAATTCAAAGAGCAGTAGCTAGCACGGACACTACGCCAATACAGACCGGCCGGAGGCCGCTCCCTCGCTTGTATTTATATATAAGATAGTTACTTAGTAATCTCCTAACCCTCATTCTTGAAATACGCTTTGGCTAGCTTAGAAGGGTATAGGTTAGTTCAAAAGTGCCCAACCCCCTCCCAGCAGTCGCTTCAGCAGCCACTCCACGGGTTCACCGCAACCGTAGGGCGGGCGGTCGGTGGATGCACGCGCGCATACGCAATGCGCATATGCGACGCAAGCGATATGCGAGCCGACGGGGGTAGGCGGCGTCGCAGTCGCATAAATGAGTGCTATATGAGCTACGCAGAGCACTAGCGAGCAGCGCTAGTCAAGTGTCTTTTTGGCCTGGCGGACGGTTAACTCTCTGCGTTTACCGGATCCGTTACACCCACCACCCCTCCGATCGTCTTCCCACTCCCCCTCCCCACCGCCTCTCCAGCGGCCCCTGCGCCAGTTGCCGTCAAGCCGCGTGTCATCTCCTGCGCAAGCAGATTAAAAGCAGCACAGTGCTTCCCGGAATGTGCAGCGGTACTCTCATCCTTGTTCCATCTTGTGTTCTTTCCACCCCTCTCCACCGGTGGGGGCTACTATTCCATCTGCCTCGTAGCTAGTAGTTACAACCTGCGACGTAATTTACCAACTACCACTCCCTAGCGGTGACTGTGAAATTTGCACAGGAGAACCCTGCGGAGCTTGAATAAAAGTGCCCAACGCGAGACCGGAACGACTCCGACATCCCCTCCCTTGCCTCCTCAACCTCCACTTTTTTTGGGGGGTGGAGGGGTGGGAAGCCACGTAACCCCGCATAAAGGCGGGGACCCATCCACCCGAGTTAGGTTAGGAAACTATATAGTATTCACTGTACTCGAGCACACACACACTCTGCACCCCGAATGCACCCAGCATGCCCCCGGGCGCTTCAGCGAAGAATCCCAAATCGAAGCCAGCGAGTCATTCCTCGACCGGATTCGACCCCACCTCCACTCCGTCTGCAACCAGACTACACTCCGTCCTGCTTTCATCCCTTCAACTTTGAGACCTTCTCCCCATCCTATTCGTCCGCTTAGGCCACTCTAGCTCACTGCGCCTGAGGTTAGTGCTCCACTCCCCTCCCGGCTAGGTGCTGCGAACCTCCTTCTCTCTGCGGACATTTCCCTCCACATGCTCCCCCTTTCCTACTTCGGAACTAGCCATAGTTGGTATCGACCCCCCTACCCCACTTCACAACCTTCCCTCTCAAAGCTGCTCTTTTCTCCTTCCTCCTCTTCCTCACTAACGCTTGTTGCAGGCTGCTCTCTGTGGCCTGCTGATCGTCTGTTGCGCACTCGCCCCCTTCTTTCGCTTTCGCGTCAGCTTTCTCAATCCCCTCAATACAGTCAAACCTCTCATATTAGACCTCGTCATATTGGATAACCAGTCTTATAGGAATCAATAGGATCAACTTTGCCGGCCCGAGCCAATTCGGCCCGTGAGGATCATTGGATACTTTGTCTTTTTGGATACAACCCGCCGGTCCCGGCCTTATACAGCATCACAGGTTCGACTATACCCACGTGCGCCTTCACCCATGCTGGCCTCCAACCCCAGCATTCCTCAGCCTCCTCTCCGCTATCAGTTCTACCACCCGGGCCAGGTCTGACACCCAAACTTCAAGTAGCCTTTCTGCCTTGAGCAATCTTTGCCCGCCACTCTTCCTTATTGGGGGAGCTGGGCATGGATTAATTATGCGAGAGGCGCGCCGTCAGAATACAAATTAAGGGAGCTCGAGAAGTGGTAGTGGCAGTACACGATAGCCCGGGCCATCACCGAAGGCCTAGCCAACTTGGAGTCAGTCTACACATTCACGGCAGGCGAAGCTACCCAGGACGAAGCCAGATCGCTGAGGTTCCAACACGAACAGCCACTCCTCAAAGACGAGGACGTCCAATACCTCAAGGGCCCGTTAGGGTGGAGGAACCCCCTACCACTAGCGGTCATTGATAGACTGGGTCTAAGGGGATTTTTTTTTTTTTTTTTTGATTTCATTACTCGCATGCCGCCCTATGGGCTATGGCGAGGGTTTTATTAAAAGAAATAGAAAAAATAACGATTAGATACATGATGCACGCGGTTCACATGGTATTGCGGGGGGAGCGGTCAGCAGTCTGAATCATCTCCGTCCTCTTTCAGTCTCGTACTGGCTCACCTTGAGCCATCTCCCTCCGAGTCGCACCTTGTCCATGTCTTGTTTTTCCTCCAAGTAAACCACTATGGAGCTTGTCTTTTTTCCCTCTCCGACGAGTATGTCTTTTCTCCTCAACCATCGGATCCCGATAATCTCCTTCATGTCTTTGTTGTCCTTAGACAGCCATCTTCTAACATCTCCTAATTCCCTTCTCAAGGCGATGCCGTGGACGACTATGCCGGCTTTGTTGTAAGGAGCTGGTTTCGTCGAGGGTTTTCTGGTGGCGTTTTTTGGGGTGCTTCGGGGTGGGGTCTAAGGGTAGAAAGGAACGAATGGGAAAGAAAATGGAGGAGGAAGTAGACCAGGGGTGGAAGGCGACTTACACAGATGGCAGCAGGATCAAAAGGAAAACCGGGGCAGGTCTGTGGAGAGACAGGCCAACTTCAATCCACCTGGGAACTAAAGCTACGGTGAACGACGCAGAGCTAGTCTCCATGACCAAGGCACTGGAAACCGGAGAGGAGGAGATCCTGTTGATAACTGACTCGAGTGTCAGGGGAAAGGTGGCATACTGGGAAGGGTACCGGAGGAGTAGGGTACCAGGAAAGGTTGCATACTGGATTGGGTGCATACTGGGGGAGGGCACCGAATGAGGAAGGAACGCGGCAGGGTAGCCGGGAAGGGGTTTCTCTCGTGTTTGGCACTTCTTCCCTCCTGGCCTTGCTGGACGAGGATACACCTGATAATACAACATCTCGTCTTTCGTTGTGGCTGCTGTGTAAAGTGACCCACAATATCGAGAGCTGCTATTCAGAATCTGAAAACCGTATTCGGGGGCCGCCCAACACCTGCAGGAGCGGCATCCCTCGTACAGAAAGCCTGGGAACACAGGACCAGGAGAGGAGGATTGTCAGGGTGACCAAACAAAGTATCAACGATGCCATGATGATGATGACAGATGACGCATGGTAATGATGCCATTCATAGGTATCCATGATGCCATGATGATGAGAGAGAAGCTTGCTAATTAGCACTTGATTTTAAATAGAATAATACAATAACCGACCCGCTGGATTTTTTTTTTTTTTTTTTTTTTTTAAATCACATAACCCCGCTTGTAGCACGTGGCCATGGCAGGGTCCCTGGGCAAGCCCTCATAGCCCGGAGACAGGCTAAACTAACTCTCTACGTACATGGCCCCCACGCGCCGTCGCCCCCGCTCTCCTAGCTTCTAGAACTTGACCCCGCATTCTCCTACCTTCTAGAACTTGACCCCAGCGAAGAAATTCTCCAAAACGTCATACTCCTCCCCATTCTCCGCCTTTCTCTTCCAATTCTTCTGGTTTCTGCATCGGAAAGCGAGGTGCTCCCCGGTTTGCACCTCCCCGCACCTGCACTTCTCCGACTCAGCCGCCCCTATCCTCTTCAACCACACTGCACACCTCCCTCTCTCCAGGCGCAAGGCAGTGAAATTGGATACTGCTATCCTATTCCACTCCATGACCTTTCCTCCTCCAAAGCCCTCCACTTCTCTCTTCTCCTTCCTCCACGCCTTCACCCTCTGGCGCACCCCACTTCCGGTGGCCACCTCCTTCCCCTGCATCACCGTCCCCTTCTTCGCCCACTCATCCGCCTTCTCATTGCCTGCGATTCCGATGTGAGCTTTTACCCACAACAGTTTCGCATCCCCCCCCTTCCTCTTTCTTCTCGCCACTGCATTCACCACCCTTCTCACATCCTCCGTCTTTCCCTTTCCCTCCTTGCCTGCCTTCTGAATCGCCATGACAGCAGCTTCAGAGTCTAAGCAAACCAGGACCGGTACCTCCTCCGGTACACCCTCCAGCGCCCTTGTCACCCCCCTCACCTCCCCGTCAAAAACCGTCGCCGTTCTCCCTACTACCTCCGCCACCACCGCTGATCTCCCCCACACCCCCGCCCCCACCTTGCTGTCCCCGACCTTACTACCATCCGAGAAGAGAACCGCTCTCCCTCTTCCGGCCTCCTCAATCGAGGTCTCCCACTCCTCTCTCCCTCCCGTCTTTCGCCCCAGCCTCTCTGCAAACTCTACTTCCACCTTCTCGCATTCTCCTCCCCACGAGATCTCTTCTTCCTCTCCGGCGAATCTTGCCCACTGGCCCTGCCAGCGGTCTAGCACTGCCTCGTACCCGTCTTCTTTCCCCAGTGCCCACTGCATCCCCCAGTCTCTCCAATTTCTCGCCTCCTCTTCTCTCTCCTCACTCCCCATCTTGAAGTCACCCGTGCAGAGCTCCGCTAGCTCTGACGGCGCCTCCACCTCCCGGACGATCGCTCTCGCTTGCGCGCCATCCAGGACTGTCTCCACGTCTTCCACTCCGCATACCGCATTCACCCCTTCCACCCCGGCACCTCTCCCCCTCCAGCTGCTCTCTTCAAAACCTGCAGCTGTACTCGCTCCATCTCCTTCTTCCACTCCTTCTGGCCTCTCCACCCGATCTCACTCCCCCACATCGCCACCGCCCTCACCATCCCTGTGTACGCCTGCCGCCAGCTCCGTGGTGACATCCCCCAATCCCGGTTGCCCAGTCCCGAGAGTGCCCCCGCCAGCCTCCTTGCCCTGCTCAGCCTATTTCGCCAATGCGCCCTGAAGGTCAGCTTCTCATCGAAAATGACTCCCAGCCACTTCAGCATCTCCCCCTCCTTCTTCCACCTTTTCCCCACTCCGAAAGTTATCATCTCCCACTTCGACTCTTCTAGTGGGATTTGATCCTCTTCTGCCACCTCCACCATCACCATCTTCACCTTCTCCCTGAGCCGCGCCATATCCCAATAGCCATGCCAGTCCAGGATTGTTGCCGCCAGGTCATCAACATACGATGGAACCTCCACCTCCGCCCCGGTTGCCACCCCCCTCAACCTCCTCTCCATCTTTTCTATGGTGGGTGCCATGAAGATCAGGAAAACAACAGGCGAGAGCGGCGATCCCTGTGGGACCCCCACATTCGACCTGCCCCTCCCCCTCTCCTTGCCGTCCCACCACACCTCAAATTCCCTCCCCCCATAAATTCCTCCATCCACTTCCGCTTCCTCTTCACCTCCTCACTCCCCCTCTCTTCTATCCTCCTCATCACCACCTCCCTCCTCACGATGTTAAAGCCTCCTTTAACATCCGCTGTCACCCACGCTGCTCTCCCCCCCCTGTGCAGACACCTCTGCACCTTGGTCACTGCCCTCGTCATCGCCTGGATCGCATTCCTTCCTTTCCGGGCTCCAAGCTGCAACCTGTGGAAGAGGCGGTCCTCCTTCTGAAGCCTACTGGCCATTATCTTCTCCCCGACCTTCCCGATACAGTTGATCAGGTTGATTGGCCTCCACGCTTTCGTGGTCTTAATATCCTTGCCTGGCTTCGGAATCATGACCACCCGCATTTCTCTCCACTCCGCCGGAGTCCGGTTGCGCATCCAGTTTTCGGCGATCTCTCTCACCACCTCGTCCCCAATTGGTGTCTTCAGGGCTTCCTTGATCAAACGGTATCCGATTCCATCCGGTCCCGGAGCTGAGTTGTTCTTGGTCCCCCTGATTGCCGCCCTCACCTCTTCCTCTACTTTCCTTCTCTCCTCCTCCCCGATTTCCTCCACCTGCGGCTCCTCTCTCCCTTCCATCCCCTCCTCTTCCTCCCTCCAGGAGAAGTTCCTCCTTACCAAGGCCTCCACCTTCTCCCTGTCCCCCTCCAGGTCCCTCCCCTCCTCATCCGCTAAAACCCCCATCTTCTCCTTCCATCCGAACGGGTCCTTCGCCACCCTCACCACTCTCCATGGGTCGCTGAACCCCTCCTCTTCCACAAAATCTCTCCAACACTTCTTCTTCTCCTCCCGGATCTTCCACTTCAACTTCTGCACCGCCGCCTTCCACCCTCTCACCCTCTCACTGTCCGTCAACCTTGCCCTTGCGCCTACTCCGCCTCGCGCTAGCCTGTTGACCTCTTTTCTCATCTCTTCAATCTCCTCCGTCCACCATCTCTTACTTCTCCCCCCAATTCTCACCTCCTTCTCGAGTGTCTTCTTCCACCTTTTCAACCTCTCATATGCCGTCCCCTCCCCCACCCTCTCTAGCCACTCCTTCTTCTCCTCCTCCCCCACTTCCCACCCCACCCCTCCACCTCCTCTTCCACCCTGTCCCAGTCTATTCGGACGACTCGTTGCTCCTCTCGCTCTCCCCCTTCCGCTTCCAGGCTCACCACTATCGCCGAATGGTCCGACCCCATGTCCCACAGCTCTACTCCTCTCACCTCTACCCCCCTCACCATACCAAATCTATTCTCGACTCTCTTACCACCCCCTCTATCTCTCTTCTCCAAGTCCCCACTCTCTCTCCCTCCAGTCGAAAACCTGCCCCCTCCATCATTTCTCTCAGAATCTTCCCTCTCCCGTTCTCTCCTATCCCTTCCAGACCCCACATCGGGCTGTGTGCGTTCCAGTCCCCCATGAGTACGCACTTCCCTTCTACTCCCACCACCTCCTCCAGCCATCCTCGAAACTCCTCCTCCCTCCAATCCCCCTCCACATACACCCCCCCCACTGTGACCTCTCCCACTCTGCCCCATACCAGATTCGCCCCCCCCCGCTTCTCCCCCTTCCCTTCTCCTCTTCCCCACCCAACAATCCTCGTCTCCTCCCCCACCTCCCCCCGCCTCCTCAGTCCCTGGATGTGACCCTGTCTTCCACCCCCCTTCCTCCCTCCTCTTTCCACACTTCTGCCTCGAAGCCCAGGTCCCACCCCTCCTTAAAGATATTCTCTCTCCATACATGTCCTACCACTGACGACCCCCCGACGTTTAGGTACCCCACCTTCACCATAAGGCTCTTGGTACCCCGCTGCTCTCTGCCTCCCATCCATCTTCTGGCAGGTCCATATCTCCAAACAAATCCCCTAGCACTACTCGCGGTCGGTGCCTCGACCCCTCCATATCGCTTCTCTCATCGATCTCCATCCTCTCTCCTCCTTTTCTTGCCTTGAGGAAGCCCCCTAGCTCCAGCAGCTTCTTCTTCTCGTCCCAGTCTTCCGACAGAACTCCCGAGAACTTTACTCCAGCCTTCTTCTCAGTCTCCACCGCTTTCTCCTTCCCCTTCACCTCTACCACCTTTGCCGCCTTGCTTGGCTCCTCCTGCTTCTCCTTCATTGGAGTCTCCTCCACTCTCTCCCTCTTCTGACTCTGATTTGGAGTAACCGGTTTTGGTCGCTCTGGACAGATTCTTGCGATATGGCCCCACTTGCCACATGCATAACATGCCATCTGGCCCTTCTGGAACCTGCATTCCCGCGCCAGATGCCCCTTCTTTCCGCACTTAAAGCAATTCGTCCCCTGGCTTCCCTGGCTGCCCAACTGCGTCCCTATTACCTGCGCTTGCTGACCTGCACCCAGCGGTCCGAAACTTATTCCCGGAGGAATGACCTGTCCCCCTGAGTACCCGTTATACCCCACCCCTCCCTTCCCCATCTGCTGCTGCTGCTGCCCTCCTACCCCCGCCGTTGCCGCCATGCTGGCGTAACTCACCCGCCCCTCCGCCTGCGTGTGCCCCCCTGGCTTATATCTTTCTACCACTCTCTTCTGCCCCCTCCACACCAAACCTTTCTTCAACACCCTCACTGCCTCATCCGCATCCACCACCTCAAACTTGAGCTGCGAAACTCGCGGTTTCCCCATGGGTGGTACTACACCGAAGCGCACTGGTGGTCTGGACCCGAACTTGACGTCCGGGTTTTCCTCTTTCAACTTCTTCCTCATCACCTCTATATCTTCCCTTCCCTCCTCATAGTCAGCTCCCTTCATTACCAGCGGGACTGCATCCTTGTTGTGGACCTCTACTCTCACGAGATCCTCCCCAAAGATCAGGCACATCCATGCCCCAAACTTCTCCATCACTTCCTTCTGGCTCTCTTTCTCTCCGATGTCTATCAAGAAACCAAGTCCTCTCAAACTTGGAAGCTGCCGGGTTCCTCTCCACTCGTGCCACTCTCCACCCTCTCTCACCCTCCTCCTTCGCTGTTCCCTCCCACAGTGACTCACACCTCTTTATCAAAACATTTCTCTCCTCCACCCCCTCCTTTCCGAATGGTACTGCCGCCTTATGCACTGTCCTTAAAGTTCTCTTCCACAACTTCCTCCCCCTCACTATCGTCCAGTTCTCCCCTTCAATCCTCTTTTCCGCCTCCATTGCTGCCCTCTCTGCCTCCTCCTTCAACTTCTTCTCTTTCTCCTCTAGAGCTGCCACCTCTGCTTGTGAGCTCCCGGGTGTCTCCATCACCTGCGCTACCTCCTTCAATACCTCCGCCCTCCTCACCGTTGCCCTTCTTTCTTCTGTGATCTTCCTCTGGCTTTCCTCTTCCGCTTTCTTGCGCCTCTCCTCCTCCCTCTTCTTCTTCTTTTCCGTCTCTTCCTGCCACTTCCGGATCTCCCGGATTTCTGCTTCTCTCTTCCTCCTCTTCTCCTCTTCTGCCTTTTCCTCCTCTCTCTTCTTCTTTTCTTTTTCTAGCCTCCTCTCCTCCTTCCCTGAGGCCAGCCCCATTGCTACATGCATCTCTCTCACCATCCCCTCCAACTCTGTCATTCTTTCCTCCATCTCCGTTTCCTTTGCCCTTCTCTTCTGCCTCCATGCCTCTCTTGCCTCCTCCTTCCACCTCTTCACCTCCTTCTCTGTTATCTCCCACTTTCTCGTATACTCCAACACCTCCCCCCCCTCCATTTTCTTTCTCAACTCCTTCCATCCTCCCTCGAATATAGTCGTTCCCAAAATGGCCGCTACCTGCTGCCACGCTGCCTCCACTGCCTTCGCCTCTCCCTTCTTCCCCTTTTCTTTCAGTACTTCCCTCTTCTTGTCCAGTACTTGCACCGCATGCACTAGTGCTAATACTGTCTTTCCCTCCTTACCTAGCCCCTGCCCCTGCTCCTCCTCCTCACTTTGCTCTTCGTTCTCCTCCTCCTCTCCTCCCTCCTCTCCGCCCTCCTCCATCTCTTCGTCCGCTCCTCCCTCAGTCTCCCCCTTCTCCTTCCCTCTTTCCATCTCTTCTCTCTCTTCCTGCATTATCGGCAAGATTGGGGCTATCGGCTCAAAGTCTGGTTGTAAGTCTCCAATCTCCTCGATCTTCCTCCTCCTCCCCTGGCTCCTTCTGCTCCTCCCCTCACATGGTGAGGCACTCCTTTCTCTTTCTACCTCTTCCCTCCTCCCCCAGCTCATCATCACTCTCGTTGTTCTTGGGGTGACCTGTTGTTTCTTGAAAACCACTATAGGTCCCTTCTTCACCGTAATACATTCTCTGGTAGCATTTTCTAGGACTACTTCCTCCTTCTCGATCACAATCCCATCCTTCCCCTCCTCATACCTTCTAAACATCGCTGCATCTGCACTCCAGTGTCTGACTACTGCTGCTACTTCTCCAATCCCGGTCAAACTTCTAGTTTTTACCTGCATCACTTCCGGTACCCCCCTTCTTTGCGCTACTGCAATAGCATCCTTTCTCAACTGCTCGATCATATCGAGCTGCCCATCATACTCCCCGCCCTTTCTCCATGCTCTTCGTACCCTTTCTGCCACCGTAATTACATCCCCCGCCTCCCCTACCCTTGCTAACCACCAATCCTTCCTTTCCCATGTGTGGATCTCATCCACACACCATACCTCGTTTCTGTCCATTATATAAACCTCCCCCATCCATCCATCTCCTACTGGTCCTAGGAATTCCATTCCCTGTACTATTTCTTCCGACATTCTTTCTGTTTCCTTGACTTATTTCCGTTTCTGAAACCTGCCGCTTGTATCACTACCCTATATGGTATGTCGCCGCTGATCGCGCCTTGCTGTATTCGGCAGGTGTTGCCTGTTCTTAGCCGCTATTCCCTTTCCGGTTTAAATCGATGTCAGTCAGCACCACCGGGGCTGTGCTAGCACCAATTAGGTGCAACTGCCCCTATTCTTCAAAATTGTGTAGGGACTCTTCAGAAAAACTCTGAAAACTTGACCTTGGGGAAACGACTCGCAATCTTCTGAATTCTGTACAATGAAGGTGATATTCTTTCTCGGGCGGTCCCGAGCTTCGCTTTGATGTAACTTACGTCCTCTGGATGTGCCCGGAAGGTTGTCTTCTTCCAAGCGCTCGTTCTGTAGAAGTAGTTGTCGCGACCGACCCGCTGGAGGCCTATATATATATAGAGGCCTAAACGGCCCTATACGAAGGTCACGTTGTCCTAAGTTACACCTACATTTCGCTCCTATCACAGACACCGTAATATTACAACGCTTCCTCTCTTACCCTTTACCTTTTACCTTTTACTTTTACCTTTTACCTTTACCCTACAAGTTCTTGTGGGGACCCGAATAGGGAATTGTTGTTTCAGGAAACAGGACAGTAGATTAGCGCGGACGAAACTCTATAAAATGAGGATCTAGAGGAGAAAAGCTCCGGGGAGGGGACAAGGAAATAAAGACACATCAACAGTTCTCGCCTTCAACCCTTTTAAGTTACTCGCTTGCACATGTTCTGGCCTACCGACGAACATTGCGGTTCGCGAACCGGCCAGGCCCATTCGCGAATCGGCCAATTCGTCGGTGGGCTGGCTGATTCGCGAATGGGCCAGCCCACCGACGAACACTGGTTTAGTACAAGTACCACTAGGTACCTCTACGTACTACCAGTGATTGAGTATAGAGAAACATTCTGCTACCAGCGTTAATTGATAAGCCAGTTACTGTGTGCTAGCACAGCCCTATTGCCACTGACAAGTTGCCACCTACAAGTTGCCACTTGAAGGTTGCTGTCGGTGATAAGTTGCTACTTCTTACCCACATACTAGAAGATAATACAGACAGTTTAATTAATAATTCACTACGCTTCTAGACTGCTATAGTTAAGAATACCAATTTGTAATCATAACTTAATTATTGTTAACCGAAACACTAGAAGAAAATTACTAAATATGCTTCTAGTATTCTTCTTACTCTAAGCGAAATTTTGGAGTGTTATCTTCATAGGTAGAGATTTCCGGAATCCTCCGCCATTCTGGTATTATATTGTGGCAGTAACAGGGATTGCGTTGATGCCAAGAATGAAAAGTTTGGTGGTTGTATTACCAGAAACCGTAGATAATAAGAGCCCTGCAAGTGCCAAGTACCCACTTTAAGCAACCTCATCATGATAAAACCTGTCAAAGCAAAATTTCATGTTCTTGTCTAGGTACCTGTTCTTCTCTTTGTTGTACATGCATATGTCAAAAGGTTAAATGTTCTTATTCTTGTAATAAAAGCAATGCTGGTCAATGTACCAACCAGGAGAATGAGAGTGAACATAGTGATGTATATTTAGGGAAGGTCCGGAAATGGTTGGAGTCCGGGAATGATAGGCTATGCAAGACCGTGGGGATAAGGTGGCTGAGACGAAAGACCGCGCTACTGGAAGAAGGAAAAATGACCAGCTCGGTCGTGGTGTACTTGGAGGAAGCGACGGGCGTAGACAGAGTTAGGTTAGGTGGGAAATAGTTGAGGACCACTCAATACGAGCCGGACAGATCTGCAGACGGAGGAAATAGGCTGTATTGACCAGTGTGTACATTATACCCGCACCATGTATGAGTATTGCGGGCACCACATGTATTTAGTGACGGTTAATTTTCTTTCTTTAATAAATACCTCGCCATAGCCCATACTGCGGCATGCGAGTAATGATATAAAAAAAAAAAAAAAAGTACTATTGTTTGTACATAGATGACTGCATAGGGGGATAGGAGACTGTGGAAATTGCTTAGCTGGCTGTATGATAGATCACTATTACATTAAATCATAAGCGAGTACATAGGGGGGGGGAGAGAACGTTGGCGGAGGTGATGGATTGGGCGGCGGAGTAACCGGTCATATTTTCACTTTATCTCCTTATCTGTTACTTATTTTTCCGTTGATTATCATTCATGTATCTAAACCCTCGCCATAGCCTGCAAGGCGGCATGCGAGTAATGATATATAAAAAAAGAAATAAGCGAGTATATATATTACATATAGGTACATCGAGGTACATTCATGTTCGCCGCTGGGCCAGGTGTTCGTGGCTGGGCTGGCCCCGTGAAAAACACCATATGTTTTTCACGGGGCCGGCCGGTTCACGAATCGGCTGGCCGGTTCGCGAACCGGAAAATGTTCGTCGGTGGGCCAGAACACACAAATGGATATGGATGACGAAGTACCCAATACTCCAACATTGGGATCCCTATCACCAGACCCTCCGGGATCGGCGACAACTACCCAAGATACTATACGAGCCCTCCAGCTACAATCATAGAGCTAGAACGAAAAGCAGCACTCTTGAATGCGGCAACCCCTGCAGCCACCGGCAACCCCGCCAGCCACAAGAGTACCGGCAAGCTCGGAAGCAGACAACTTAGACACTGGAATTAGTAAGGAGGAAAACGAGGCGGCCTCCTGAGAACATATTTATCTGAGCATGAACCTACAGGCAAGATCAGAAAGAGCAGAAGTCCTGCAGGTGCTCCTATAGTATTTGTGCACAAAAAAGATGGTTCATTACGCCTTTGTGTTGATTATAGAGGCCTCAATAAGTTGACAAGGTCCCATCGATATCCACTCCCACTGATGAGTGAGCTCTAGACTCAGCGTATATTAAAGTTGTTGCAGTTAAAAGCTCGTAGTTGAACCTTGGACCTGGCCGGCCGGTCCGCCTCACCGCATGCACTAGGTTAGCCGGATCTTTCCTAATAAGGCCAGGAAGAATAAGGGAAACGAAATTCATTATGGAATGCGAATACTACTAGTACTATCGGAACATCAAACGTTTTAGTCACTAGAAGTCTTATTCACTGCACTCGGTTAACAAAAGATGACATCAAAAGAACTCAATGTAAGCTCTGGTACGTCGACTCTGGTACTTCAGATCACATCTGTATGTTCCGGATCCAGGCTTTTTTTTTTTTTTTTTTTTTTTTTTTTTTTGTCACGTGACCCCGCGCGCAGCTGCTCGCCAAGGCAGGGCACCGGATCTAGGCTGCAATCTCGTCTCAGTTGGTAAATGTATGAAAGCCAAATGCAAGCTTCTATTCAATGACAATAACTACGAGATCATAGACAAAAGGACACCTCAGTACACGCCACCACCGTATCCAAGAATAAATTGTTTAAACTCAAAGCTACTATTTTTCGTCTCTCGCAAGCGACAATATCAAAATCGAAATCGACCTGCTATCCTGTATCTGTCAACATGTCAAGGGCGCCCTGCCATGGTGAACAGCTACAAGCGGGGTCACGTGAAAAAAAAAAAAAAAAAAAAAAACATGTCAAGGGAATCTACAGAAACGGCGGTTCAACCTATATCCACATCAGCTCAGTCTGCTCCCTTGCAGTTAAATTTATGGTACTGAGGGCTCAAAAGTAATACCATTTTGCCGGAGAATTGTGTGTCACTCAAGCAATACTTGAGAATCTACTGCCATGATCGCCAGAAACGTTGGGTACAATGGCTATCACTAGCCGAATTCGCATACAACTCCACAACAAGCACACATGGATACAGTCCATTCCGCAGCCTATATGGGTTCGACCCACGTACCATTCATGTCAATGGTGATTATTATATGCCAGCCCAGCAGCTGAAGAATGGATTGAATGCATGACTGCAGTACACAGCCAAATTCACCAAACCCTCAAGCAGATCAATGACAAGCGCTCTGCACTCTACATTGACAAGTCTCGCCAATTCCAAGTTGGAGACCAAGTATGGGTGGACCGCCTGATATATCCTTATCCAGCAAATACATCGGCCCCCATACTGTTACCCGACGAATCAGCCGGCATCCATATGAGTTGAATATTCCTAGAAGGCTGCGCCTACACAAGGTGATATACTTCACTATTGAAGCCTTTTAAAAATAGAGTGCAAGCACAGGTTGATCCATCATCCACAAGTGACAATGATGATGATGATGATGATGATGATGATGAGGACCCACCATATGAGGTGGATTGTATTGTTGGTAGCAGATGCACTAAAGGAGACGTAAAGTACCGAGTCCACTGGAAAGATTATGGTGCCGAATCTGACGCATGGGAATCATTCGATGATCTACAAGCTCCTTTAGTAGTGCAAGAAATTATTAAATTTCACAATGAGCATCCAAGAAAGCCAATGGATCGAAGAGTTGACAATTGAACTGAGCCGACACCCTCCTCGCCCATGAAGTGTTTTTTCCGACAGGGTTTTTTTTTTCCCATGGAGGTTTAACGGTAGCGCAATGTGATGATACAGGCCCCTGCAGGACATACAGAAATGCTACCCTATAAGGGAATGAAGTGAAGGTCTGATGAGGACGTCAGCCATAAGAACGGGGGTAATGTCAGGGTGACGAACTAGTGAGCGGCACGAGCCGAGCCAGCTCGAGCCAAGATCATGCTAGTGTTTTTCTTGACAGCTCGCTAAAATGCTTAGCCAGTGCAAGGTTTCATAAAATTGTAAATACCTAATATAGTAATAATTAGAGACTTGGAGCTCATTTTGACCTACCAACAACTTCGAAATGCACAATTTACCTGATAATAGTGAGAAAGATGAAAATTTAGCTTAGTTTAGTTTAGTTTGTCAATATTATGTATATAATCAATCCAGGCTCGAGCTCATGCCAGGCCAGCTCGAGCTCACCCTCCAGCTCGGCTCGAGCTAGCTCGTGCCGCTCACTAGACCGAACAAAGTATCAATGATGCCATGATGATGATGAGAGATGACGCATGGTAATGATGCCATTCATAGGTATCCATGATGCCATCCATGATGATGAGAGTGAAGCTTGCTAATTAGCACTTGATGTTAAATAGAATAATGCAATAACCGACACGCTGGAGGCCTATATATATAGAGGCCTAAATGGCCCTATGACTAAGAGTCCGCGGGTAATACATGTAATTAGGACGATGTTATTCTTTCTTTCTTTCTTTTGATAAAACCCTCGCCATAGCCCGTGGGGCGGCAAGCGAGTATTGATATAAAAAAAAAAAAAAAAAAAAAATGCAAAGGTCAAGTTCCAAGCGTTGTCCAAAGTTACACCTACATAAGTTACACCTACATTTCGCTGCTATCGCAGACACCGTAATAGGGACTGGACGTGGCAGTAATGTGGGTCAAGGCACACAAGGGGGCGACAAGCAACGAAAAAGCCGACAAGGCAGCCAAGATTGGAGCCCTACTCCAGTACTAGGACGAATGGGTTATAGAGGCCGGACTGCGAGGCACTACGAGCAGAAGAGAGGAATCGACTGGACCTGAGCTATTGTCCACTCCAACGCCTAGAGTAGGCCTTTGTTTCTTTTCCTTTTCCTCACGCAATTATTTCTTTTACTTCTTTTTCATTTCTTTACTACAGAAGATGACGGATAGAAGACATGCAACATCTTACTTTTGTTCTTCCTCTATATATCTTACATGTACCTAAAACCTCGCCATAGCCCATAGGGCGGCACGCGAGTAATGAAAAAAAAAAAAAAAAAAAAAAAAACTCCAACGCCTAGGAAGACTGACGGCCACCCTAGGTGGACTAATGGGGGAAAAAGGGTGGGACGTAGTGAGCGGCACGAGCCGAGCCAGCTCGAGCTCAAACGAGCCAAGATCATGCTTGTGTTTTTCTTGACAGCTCGCTAAAATGCTTAGCCAGTGCAAGGTTTCATAAACTGTAAATACCTCATATAGTAATAATTAGAGACTTGGAGCTCATTCTGACCTACCAACAACTTCGAAATGCACAATTTAGCTGATAGTAGTGAGAAAGATGAAAATTTAGCTTAGTTTAGTTTAGTTTGTCAATATTATGTATATAATCAATCCAGGCTCGAGCTCATGCCACGCCAGCTCGAGCTCACCCTCCAGCTCGGCTCGAGCTAGCTCGTGCCGCTCACTACAGCGGTTCAGCACAGCAGGTAACCAATCGACTAAATAGAGACTAAATGCAAGAGGTTGGGTAAAGAGAAAAGGAAAGGAGAACATACAGCTGTGAGCACCAATATATATACTTACTTCTGAGATACTGCAATACGTACTGGGTAGGCCACATCCTTTTTGTCCATATGCAGTGTACCGTCATGCCGACATCAGTGAATGCTTGTCAAGAGCCACCTTGGCGTGGCGCTGTTTTTTTTTTTTTTTACACACAAAAAAAAAATTTCTTCTTCCAGTGTTGCTTTAACTTCAGCTCTAGGCGGCATAGGGCGCAGAGAACTATATCCCACCAGGTCGGCGAAAAAACACTTGAATAGTGACGTTTACTAGTCCTCTAGATAGCTCACTTAGCAATACGCACCTGCGACCCATATATTTGCTGTCACATTTCGCGTGCGTCGCATATACGCTCCATCGGCCGCCCAGCATGGTTGAGGTGACCCCATGACAGGAGGAAGGCAAGGCAAAAGAGGAGACAAAACAGAGAGAAATGGCTGCAGCTGAGCAAGCTACAAAAAGACACTGTGGAGGAACTCAGATGCTAGGCTGGGGCTGGAGAAGATCTTTAGTTCATGGGGTAGGAGGGTCTGAATACTAGAAGGGGAGGTGGGTAGAAGAAGGTTCCAGCAGCAGATTTGAGCCACAGGTCTCTTCTGTCATACCTGGCACCTCAGAAGGAGTTACTGTTACCACCCCTAGTGCTTCAACTACTTAAGTCCCGGTATTCCTGAATCACGTGAGGGGTTTAGAGACACTGAAGATCAGATTAAGGTATGGAGATTAGCATGAGAACATGAACTACTCCTATATAATTGAAGGTGCACTGCATCCCATGTGATTCTATATACAAGTATTGACTTTAAATAAAAAGACTAGCCCTAGATGGATGAGTATTACTAGTTTTCTATATTATTTTCTCGATTTCAAGTCTATCGAGCTATGCTATATTGTGCTTTTACAGGGGATGGTTTTGTAGGTAGGTAGTTGCACAGGTGCCTGCCTCCGGGCCATAAGGACTTCGGTCTAGGGACCCTGCCATAGCGAACAGCTGCAAGCGGGGTTACGTGAAATTGAAAAAAAAAAAAAAAAAAAAAAAAAAAAAGAGCTATGCTATATATAGGGAGGGCTCAAATTAGATGAATAATGATGGATTTGGTGGTAAACATTGGAATTTTCATTTTTTCCTTATTATGATGGCAAATTCTGATTCAGCGATGTCAAATTATTATAATGTTATGCAATTTCTGTAGTTGCAATATAACAAAATAAGTAGTGGAGCGAGGAATGCATGACGAGGAGCGCCAAGAGAGTGGATCGTTACCACATCGGGCACGCTAGTAGCTGATTTCCCCTATGTAACTTATGTTCCCGTTGCATATCATCACATCTGGTAACATCTCCATGCCCTGCATTTCGGGGAAGGCCAAAATCGAATAGGTGGTCATGAACACCATTGAGACTCATGCTATGTCTATGCTACTTGATTCAGATGATGACTATGACTATGAGCTCTTGAATGGCTCATAATAGTAGAAACTGCAGAGCTTTCATGTGTAAATTGGGTATGCTCATGAAATGATAGAATGAAGACCTCGTATGTGCCCTGCCATGGCGAGCAGCTGCAAGCAGGGTCACGTGAAATTTAAAAAAAAAAAAAAAAAGACCTCCTATGCATGCACCATTGTCTAAAAATTGCTGATTTAGGTTATGTTAAAAAACTGGTCAAATAACTGCCCCTGGAAGTTAGCTAACAACAGACTGCATATCCTTGTCGTTACCCAAAGTTACGCGAGGTTACAGTGGTAACACGACGATTTGGCTACGTGATCAACGTAACCTCAGGTTACGAAAAACGGCTATCTCACGTTACGAAATCAGCCAATAAGAGCTTTTGTTTATGTCATATTCCCTCACGTAACGGTTAACGCAAAGCTGACAACCACTACTATACTCCACATTCAACCTTCTCTCTGCCCTTTTTTTTTTTTTTTTTTCCTTGGGTCACGTAACCCCGCATACAGGCTACCAGCGAGACTCTCTGATCTTTGTCCCAACTAATTAAGTTGTACTCTAGGGCACACTTTGGGTTTTCTTATGGTTTCATTAGCCTCAACATCAGCCGCCGCAGGATACAATGACATATATACTAAAATTCAAAACACCTTTATATGGAAGAAGATATAATCATATATAGTTTGATCAGGCATTATCAGGTCCCTCCGAGAGTTTCTCAACAATATCCCAGGAGCCTTTAGGTCATATTTCTTGAATTTCATAGCTCAGGACTGTAGAATTCATACTAGCTAGTAAAATATATATTCAGACATAGCGCATAATTTGCTACCTATACCTGCATCTCTTTTTTTTTTTTTTTTTTTGATATCGGTTATTGTATGTCGCTCTAAGGGCTATGACGATATCTGCACCTCAGTTGCATACTCTCAAAATGTTCTGCACTGCAAATGAATAAGCTCTTATGCATCTAGAGTAATATACTCCAAATGTAATATTCTAAGAGCAAAAGACAGTGTAAGACAAAGCCTACTAGTAGTGTGACCGGAACTGATAAGTAAGGAATATAACAGAGTAAGGTACAGGATATCCAAGATTTCATTTTTGTTTCTTTCTCTGCTTATTAATTTAGATCTATTTTTCCATTTTTTATTTTATACTTAATTCAGTAATCATATATTCAAACTAGTAGAGAACCTTTTTTTTTCTCTATTTTTATAATACTACTAAGATTTTTCCTCTATTCAAGTTTTAGATAATTAACTAATACTATTTTATTTAGTCTATTTATAATATTACATATCATAATATTTTAATACAATAAGATATTAATTCTAATAAAATATATAGTCTTTAAACTTTAATATAGTTATATATTAAACTATAATATAATATATCTTATCATATATATTATATATATCTGATTGCATATTTTATATATATATTAGTTATATATTTTATATTCTAGTTGCATATTTTATTTCAAGTTTATAATATGAGAATATTACATAGAACTACAATATTAAAATGGATTAAATAAAGTTTTTATTTCTTAATTGCATTAATATAATATTCTGATAGTATACTTTATTATTGTCACAGCCCACCTACGCACGCATCGATATCATCCTTTTCCGCAGCCGACAAGTCAAGCCGAGCCGACGTGCCAAGCCGGAAGGTGAGACCTTACTAATAGCCGACTCGGAAAGGCTTGACAAGCCGTCCCGGTCCGGTTGATTAGCTCTCTGACAGCTCATTGATATGCCTTCCAATATTAGCATCACTATTGCCGCTCTTGCATTTCGGATTCTCTTTCTCATATCGTTATAGTCCTGTATTCCCTTTCTATGTCAATTCCCAAGCATATAAGGGCCCCAAGCCCGCCTCTGTAGATAGCTCTTCTTCTCCTTGTCCGTTGTCTTGTTGATCAATAGACCCGTCTGGTTTCTCATACTCCTCCGCCGCTGCCATTGCTATAGTCCGTGACCTCTAGCCGCTGAGCCGCCGCCGCCGCCGTAGTCCTCGACCCATAGCCGCCGAACCGCCGCCGATACCCAAGCTGACCGTACCCCTTGGCAAGACCTCCGCCAGGCCCCCACCGATGTTACAATTATAAACTTGAAAAAAAATATGTAACTGGAAATTATATATTGAATATACAACTATATTGAAGATTCTATGGTTGCATATTTTACTATAAATGAGTAGAATTAAGAATTTATTGCATTGGTACTGCTACAATACTATGTAATATTATAAATAGACTAAATAATATAGTATTAGTTAATTATCTGAAACTTGAACAGGGGAAAAATCTCAGTGGTGTCATGAAAAACAGGGGAAAAAAAGGTTTTTTCTCCCAACAATTGATCATACCTACCCTACAATGTTGGTACCTGAGTTACAGTATCATGGCGTAGAATTTATCGTCTAATGAGGTCCGGAAGCAGGAGGCAGAATCTGCCTGTCTGGAGAGGTTCTATCGTATGCCTGCACTATTGTCTAAAAATTGCTGATTTACTTAGGTTATTTAAAAGGTTAGCTAACAACAGACTGCATATCCTTGTCATTACTCAAAGTTACATGAGATTACAGTAGTAACACGACCCTGCCATGGCCACGTGCTACAAGCGGGGTTATGTGATTTAAAAAAAAAAAAAAAAAAAAAAAAACAGTAGTAACACGACAATTTGGCTTACGAAAAATGGCTATCTCATGTTACGAAATCAGCTAATAAGAGCTTTTGTATATCATGTTCTCTCATGTAACAGTTAACGCAAAGTTGACAACTACTCCTATACTCCACATTCAACCTTCTCTCTGATCTTTTTTTTTTTTTTCCTTGGGTCACATAACCCCACGTACAGGCTACCAGCAAGACTCTCTGATCTTTGTCCCAACTACTTAAGTTGTACTCTAGGGCACACTTTGAGTTTTTTTATGGTTTCATTAGCCTCAACATTAGCTGCTATAGGATACAATTCTATATATACTAAAATTTAAGACACCTTTATATAGAAGGAGATATAATCATGTATAGTTTGATTAGGCATTATTAGGTTCCTCCGAGGGTTTCTCTATAATATTCTAGGAGCCTCTAGGTTATATTTCTGAAGTTTCATAGCTCAGGACTGTAGTATTCATATTAGCTAGTAAAATATATATTCAGACTTAGCGCATAATGTGTATTAGTACCCCTATCAAAATACATATTTTACTGGCTAGTACAGCATATTAAGAAATATACATTACCTAATTGGATATATATAGATAGATATCTCTATTGACTCCTACTTCCTATTAGTACCTATACCTACAAGCTACTCAGGATATATTCTCCTATATGTAGCTGAATATACTTCATAATTTTAGAATTATATGCAGGCTGAATATCAAAATTCGCTTTCAGCAGTAAAAATATACCTATGGATATTAGCTCACCACTTATTTCATATGTATCCAATTATCATGAAACATTCCAGATCTCTCGAGTGCATACTATAGAAGGTATATGCACTTGCTCAAAGTCTTAAATAGCCATTCTGCCATTTTATACCTACATAAGTTGCAGATGCCTAATTGTAACAATCCAACCCGGACCCCTCGCCCAAGACCCTCCAGCTCCGGTCCTATACTGGCAACCAACATACGACTCGCCAGTACTCGTACACGTGCAGCTGACCCTGACACCCTTGCAATTCGCCGCACTCCTTCTAGCACTCCGATATATATCCCTGCACGCTTAAGCGACATGGCCGCCAGCATCCCGGTCATTGCTTAACAACCCGAACCAAAGAACCTGCCAGAACCTGCTAGAAGAACCCGGATCCCCAGAACCCGCCGGAAAGCCGCAGAACCCGCCGGAAAGCCGTAGAACCTGCCGGAAGCTATAGAACCTGCCGGAAAGCCATAGAACCTGCCGGAAAGCCATAGAATCTGCTGGAAACAGGTATCGCCGAGCTTATTCCCGGATATTCTTGACGCTTCTACCTGCTTCCAGTCATTCCTTGGTCATCCATGTACTTCCTGTCAATTCCTTTGTTTTCCATGTACTTCTAGTCGCTTCTCGGTTTTCCATGTACTTCGTTTGTTTGCTTGTTCGCTTGTTTGCTTGTTTGCTTGTTTGCCTGGATTTCCCACCGAGGGTTTTCTATAAAGAGGCCCTCCTCCCTCCTCCCTCTTGCTTCTCCACGCAACAACTTGTTTCCTACCCAAGTTGTGTATATAGCTTTTAATACATCTACCTCTCGATATCTCATAGTTACGACCGCCTCTGCCTCCACTGTGAAATCGCCTCGGCGCCCGCCGCCCACCCCGTACCCAGATCTTGTACCTTGACCTGATCCGGACCCGTTCATCACACTAATTGGGCAATTACTACCCATGGAGTACTTATGGTTCAAAATTTACAATTGGCTAACTGAGGTGCGGAAGTTACTTTTCTATACCTCTCCAAGCTGTATGTACTATTTGGCCATCTTCTATGAAGATTTGGCCTTACAGGAGGCTGTTGTTCTAATTCCGGAAATGCGCCGGATCCTGGTAATGCGCCGGATCCCGGTCAGTAACGTTAGTGGTACAGATCAAAAAGGTAGACAGGAATGCAGCAGCGTTCGTGGAAGGATTCCTACAGCCAACAACGTTTACCTTGAGCTGGGATGGCAAGAAGAGAGCTACAGCAAGGATGGCAGATGGCATACCAGAGGGATCACCGGCACCCCCTTCCCCAGTCTTGTTTCTGATAGGATTCCAGCCAATAGTTGAAGCAGCCAGTCGAAGGTCCTTCATACGTACATACTTAGATGACTTTCATGCGGTCCTATCCAATAAGTCACTCGCAAAGCTGAGAAGAGCATCAAATCCCACCAGGATGAGTTGGAACGAGAGGCGTTAAAAGAGGGCTATGAAATAGACGAAGGAAAGAAGGAGGTATCTTTGGGGTTAAGGGGCAGGATTACCGGCTCATAGGCCTACTAGTACAAGTGGATTGGGAATTAAAGTTTGACTCACACTCGAAGAACAGATGGAAAGGCTGCCTGGGCAGTAGCCACGAGACTAGGACGCTTGGGCCCCACAAGGAGGAGATACCAGCATAGCCAGAACAATAGCCATCTGGGGGGGTCGGGCATGGAAGGACTATGGAAGTGGCGGCTTCTACGAGGTCGAGAAGAAGCTGAAGAACCTAGAACATTGGCAGTAGACAGTAGCAAGAGCTATCACCGGCACCCCATGAGGTACCCAACGAGACATAATAGAGGGCCTAGCAAATTTGGAGTCAGTTCAGACATTTGTGGAGGGGCAAAAGTACGCGAGTAGAACCCCGGGATGACTCCGGACAGGTACTTTTTTACCTGTCCGCTCAGGGACAGGTAGTTCCTTGTACGGTAAGTGGATCGCCAGTGGCGTGCGCTAATATGCAGAGTTTTCAAGGGTGGCGAGCTCGCATGTACCCGAGTACAACTTCCTGTATATCGAAGATATGATTGCTACCCACTCACAGCTTTTCTCTTCCGCATCTGCTGTCGCGGAATCATTTACTAGTTACCACTTGATAGCCAGGAGGCGTGGTCTTTCAACAAAGCCAACTGCCACTATCTCCGAAGTTGGCCATACACCCATTAGAATTTAGGTCTACCAGTAATATAGACCATTTATTATGTACTTGTGTTGTTGCTGCGTCCTACTGTAGTAAATGGCCGAATAATAGTAAAAAAAAAGCTGTTACCCCAATTTTGTAAATACTTGGCTAAAGAGCTTTAATAGTATATAAGGCTCTTGAAAACTGTTCTGGCATATATTTTCTCTGGCATATATTTTCTGCTTATTCAATAGCTTGCCATGCCCACTCTCACTCAGCATTACCTAACATTTAGCATTACCTATCATCTCGGTTCGCCATAGCCCTTAGGGCGGCAAGCGAGCAATGATATAAAAAAAAAAAAAAAAAAAAAAAAAAAAAAAAAAATATCATCTCGGTCTTATTCTTCTTAGCAATACCTATCCCCTGTGCATATCCTTTTACACCTAAATAGGTAATATGGGTGATAGGTATGATATTGCTGTGCTTCATTGAAGTACTCCAATTACTGAAGAGCAGTACGCTTTTATGATTGATGTATTGCATCGTCTTCAAGACTATACATCAGTTAATGGATTTGTAGTAGTGGTTTATGAAAATCAACAGATTCCTCTTTAGCTTCTCTATCTACACTGGCAAATCAAAGGTCCAATAGCACCCATAAAATAGACAATGACCGACAGAGAAGTACCTACAGATAGATCTACCTATTACAATCCCTCAACAGCAACCACAGAACCAATATACTAATCAAGGCTAACATCTCCTTCTGCGATCATTATATGACCAAGAACAGTTATATGGTACCCTTACTGGTGAGAAGGCATCGCCATAGCCCCATGGGCGGCAAGCGATCAATGATATGCAAAGCTTTTTGCATGTTTGTAATCGCCATAGCCCATAGGGCGGCATGCGATTAATGATATAAGGAAAAAAAAAAAAAAAAAAAAAAAAAAAAAATTGCATGTTTGTAGCATACTCATACCAGCCACATGCAACGAATGTTCACCAGCACAACTTCTAGTCATGGTGCTCAGCCAATTATCCAGCAATTTGTACCATCAGGTTTAAATCAATTTCGTCAGGAAAAGACCAAGGGAAAAACTAAAGCGCATGCTATGACCTCTGCTGACTGTGCTGAGTTGGCTGAATGAACAGCTGCTGCAAGAAATACTAGAAAGCGCCATTTTTTTTTTTTTTTTTTTTTTTATTTCACATGACCCCGCTTGTAATTCCGCCTTTTGCTATGGCTGTCTCAAACATGTTTTTCCTGGGTTATTCTCTAATACGTTAGATATTACAATTACCAATATTGACAGTTGGTTGGGAATCATTCAATGGTAACTTGAAAGGCCTACTCTATCAACTTTCTTGAGAGATTGAAAGAACTAATCTTTTTGTACAGCCATACTGCAGCAGAGGCTTCTGAAAGTGTTGGGAAATTGCATGAAGCAGTTAGTCAAATATTAGATTCCAACAATGCACTCTCAAATCAGTTACGAGGACTTATCAGCCGGCACGAAGACCTTCTCAGTCGTCATGAAGAACTTGTCGGCCGTCATGAAGCTCCGAAAAGCGCAATCGAGTCTGCAACAGTTCATATCCATTTCCAGGCTGCAAAGATAGTACCCACAATAGATGATGTCAACACACCATTATCCACCATAAAAGAGGACCAGACCTCCAACGACAATGATGATGCTGCATCAATCAGAACTACAGCAACATCACATAGCATATCATCATTACGATCCATACAATCCATACGAGCCTATCCCCGCTTCGGTGATCGTCTCGTCTTGATACTGGAGGTGGACGCCTATTTTGGCGGCTCTGTCTGCTTCTGTATTTCCCTTGACCCCTTTGTGGCTCGCGCCCGCGAGGTTGCCTGCACGAAGGCACATCGACAGCTCATCGATCTATAGGCACCTGAACCTCGCGCCCGCGAGATTGCTGACACACAGGTGCATCGACTGGCGCCTGAACTGTTCATCGACTGGCCCCTGAATCTCGCGCCCGCGAGGTTGCCCGCACGAAGGCATATCGAAAGCTCATCAATTTATAGGCACCTGAACCTCGCGCCCGCGAGATTGCTGACACACAGGTGCATCGACTGGCGCCTGAACTGCTCATCGACTGGCCCCTGAATCTCGCGCCCGCGAGGTTGCCCGCACGAAGGCATATCGAAAGCTCATCAATCTATAGGCACCTGAACCTCGCGCTCGCGATGGCAATAGTATATAAAAATCAAGGGAAATATAGCCAGGCACTAGAACTGTATCAGCGGGCATTAGCAGGATAGCAGTTCAGCAGTTCTAGCTCAACGGTGATGGCAGGCTATGGTGAAGGTAGAGAAGACCAAGTACTGAATTAGATCTAGGGATTGACAAGAATAACAAGAACATATAAACTGCGAGGAACCATATGGATTTATTAAGAAGACAAAACAACAGACAAGGAGAGAAGGAACTGTTCACACAATAATTAATATTAAATAGTGTTAGATTTAGTTTGGCATGGTTTAGTACAGAATTACTATTGTGGTTTCGGTAATTCTGAGGACATTGGAGCAGTTCATTCCGTGTAGAACTGTTTCCTACCTATAGCTATACCTCTATATCAGTCCGTGCGGAACAGTTTCCCACCTATGCCTATACTTCTATATCATTCCGTATGGACTAGGAATGGTTTCCCACCTATGCCTATGCAAAAAAATTGGATAAAACTCACAATTTGAGTAACTGCTGTTTGCTGACTTCTTAAATTGGTTGAGCAGTGCCCCCTCCCAAGCTAGTGTACTTCAACTTGCTATAGGTAATTTGTCGGGGGAAAGTAATGAGAGACTGGTTGCGCTTGGTAATATGGTTTACACCCGCTTATAAGCTGAGCCCTTGTTAACATAGAGCTAGCACGGGAGCAACGTCAAACAATTGAATGGACATCAATGCTTGCGGAATTTGATCAGCATGTCAAGAATGACTACCTAGCCAAACATCAGCTGGAGTTCGAGCTCAACCTATATATTCCGGCAGAGGGAATGGCACATCCGCACGACAGTAATCGTTTTGATTTACTGGAGGCTGTTCAAAGATTCCTATCAGATGCTGTACCACAAAAGGTTTGCGTTATTTTAACTTAATTAATCACCAATTTTATTTTATTTGGCGCTTGCAGCCTTGCTGGATATTGCTAACATGCCTGTATTAAAAGATTTGCTTGATTCAAGGTACAGCTGGGTCCGGAAAATCAACTTTCAACCATCACCTTGCACGCCACCTATGGTCCGAGTACGAGAGTGCTGCTGATCAAGCAACTGCAGTGGTTCCTGTATTCATTTCACTCTATAGAATGTATACAACTGGAACCTACCACCGAGATCTGATAGCTGCTTTCTTTGCTAAAAACTTCCCGCCTAACCTGACTCTGTCTATGTCCGTCTCCTCCTCCAAATACACCACGACCGAGCTGGTCTTCTTCCCTTCATCCATCAGCTCGGCCTTTCGTCTCAACCACCTTATCCCCACGGTCTTGCCAAGTCTCTTGTTCCCAGACTCCAGCCACTTCCTCACCTTCCACCGCCATCTCTACAAACGAAAGCGTCAACCCCTCCCCGCCCCACTTCCCCGAGGCACTTAAAAATAGCTACGTCTTACTTCCCCCGCCACTGCGATGGAAAGTTTGATTCGCCCGACGCGCCGCGTTGAGAAAATGACGGCAGACGCTAGAAGCCCTCTCTTTATGAAGTTGATGGGTAAAGTCAACCCGGAGAAGATTTATTCCCTGAAACTTATCGCAGAAGAGTACCAACTTGCTGATCTTGTATCTGCTACGCGCGCTTTACTATCGTCGTTTTCTCCATCGTAGTTGCTATCCTGTCTCTCCGTCCTCTTCTACGTTCCTCGTTCTCACGGCTGGCCCCTCACACAATCCGCCATTCGCGCCTGCAAGCACTTTCCGTGACAAACTTCCCCGACGGCAAATTATTTTTCCCGACCCGGGTCGGCAAACCGCACGGCGCACTAAAAACCCCCTACGGGCTATGGCGAGGTGTATATTAACTAACTAAAAAAAAGAAGTTAACCACTAAGTACATGTATTGCCCGCGTATCCTCCATGGTGCGGGTAGCTTTTCACACCCAGAATCGTGTCTGTGACCTCCTATTTCCTTCCCCTATAATAGATAGTAATGTGGTCTTCTACGATTTGCAACGTGAGGCAACCGACCTGTCGCGTCGGATGCTATACCCAATGACCGTTCACTTGATGCTATCAGATCCTTTAAAATGCTACATGATGCCTGATTTATTCTCCGAACTAATTACATTTCATCCGCTTGATATATGTCCTGCCAGTTGCCCGATGCTGCTGGAGCTAGCTTAGCAGAAGTACTACGGGACTCTCTACCTGCATCGCTCTTTGAGAATCTGTGGAAAAGTATGCCAGATCGGGTCGCTGCTATTACCTTCTTGGACCTATAACCTTCCTACTATATAAAATACTCTAGTATCTTCTTGATACTATTATATCGTACATTAGTGATAGAGGTTATAAAGTATTCTTCCTCACCTTCTCATTCCAAGGCGAGTGGTGTTGTTCCTCTTAGAAACAAGCAAAGAACTCTTGTGGGTATAGGGGGTTGTGGATGCATGGAGCTTTAGACCAGGTCTGTAAAGAGGTCGGCAGAGGAACCTCATTGAGTTTGGTTGTCAATTTAGAAGCAAAGGGGGGTCCACTTCTTAACAAGCAACTTATGGGTATGGGGGCATTCAAGGATGTAAACTGCGAAAATACTTCAATTCTACCCAATCAAAATCTCAAAAAAAAAAAAAGGAACGTCGAGCAGTGTTGCGGAATCTTTAGCTTCTTCTTACTAAGCAAGTGACAGCTTCTAAACGAAACGGCGCTAGGCAACTAAAAATGCTCAGAATCAAATTTCTGTAGGGGATTCTATAATTCCGTCAACCGCGGTTCAAGTTCGGGAAGGTCGATGCCGGTATTATTAAGTATATTCTAGGAGCATTGGTAGGTAGTAAATTTGGTTATACTAGGGGTAGTAGAGGATAGTAAGTAGGCATATCATATATGGAGAGTATAATACAATTTTTTAAATATACTAGATGCTCTAAGGTATAATATAATTTATTAATTATATCAACTACTCTAAGCAAAACTACGTACTAAAGTAGTAACCACCATCTATACCTCCCCTATCCCTCATCCCCCATCCCCCATCCCCTCATCGCCCGGCTCCAAATTCTCACCATGCACATGACTAAAAACAAGTCGACGTCCATCCCCAGCTCATACTCATTAACAAACACACTTAATTCAGCTTCAATGCCCAGTACATAACATAAGAAGAACACCAAGTACCAACCCGCAGCAAAGTGAGGTCCATAATGCTTCCCAGGGGCATGACAACAAAACGCATTACCATCATCGCCATGGTACCCCCATGAGTCCGGCTCCCTGAATTTATAGCATATTTATGCAACTGTGATGCTGTTACCACTCGGCTCACATATTGCCTGCATTGCATATGCGCATTTCGGATACACGTCTACTAGCGAATGACAATGTTGACGTCAATTTTGCTTCCAAAAAGGGCTGGGTACCGCTAAATCTCGCGGCTAAAAAAGGCCACGACAAGGTGGTAGAGCTGCTGCTGGCAGACAACAGGGTTGATGTCAATATTCCTACCAGAATGGGCCTCACACCACTACATTTCATCGCCATAGCCCTTAGGGCGGCAAGCGATTAATGAAATAAAAAAAAAAAAAAAAAAAAAAACCACTACATTTCGCAGTGGGAACTTGGTAGAAAAATATTCTAGAGAATTAAATGAGTATAGAAACTTAGCAGAAGAACATTCTAGATACAGGAAAATCAAACTAGCATAGGAGAAACTTCGAGCTAATGCAGGAGAATATTCTAAATGAATCATAGATGACAATGCTGAGCTGCTACACCGGACCGGTATTGGTCCCTTAAACTTGTAGTGGCTTTTAGTACGTTTGGTTATTGGAGTTCAGCGTTAGTTTATCATCCCAAGCCATCAAGATTGGTAGAAAAAGGAGGTTGCAGGCTGCGGAACTGCGATATAAACGAAGAAGCCAGAACTATCGAATATCAAGATAGAAAATAGAGTGGAATTGTTGTCTCTTGACAGAGTATCCATGAGGAATCAAAAATATTTCATCCGAAACCGTATCTATGATACTAACCAGGCACCGGCTTTTCAATACTTTCTATACATCGGGCATAACTCGTTAGCATAACGTGCCAAGTACACCTCTATTCCTCTAGCGATCAAGTATAATACATACATTCAGACACTCTTTATAGACTTTGAACAGATCCTGGCAATCATCCGTAGAGGCCTCTCCTCTAAGATATTCTGTATAATTAATTATACTTATTTATAATAAAATTTATACTTTTTAAACTTTAATATTATTATATTCTTATTAAAAATCTATTATAATAAATAAATAAATAATAAATAAACTTATAAATATATAATATATATATATATTAGACTATTTATAGTAACCCTCTGTTCTTGTTTCCTGCCCAGTGCCTTACTTCACAGTCATACTCTTGTAGCACTTCCTTCCACCTTTGCATCCTTGGTCTAAGGTCTAACTTTTTTATATAAAATGGAATCCGGCGGACAAACCAGTTTATCCGGTCTGTAGTCTGATACCCTCTTGTGAAAATCGGATTTTTTATATTATAATATATTAAATTGAACAACTATGAAGCAACCGGAATAAAAGTAACAAAAATAAGTTGCTACTTATTCAGTGGTGCTTTTAAAGTCCTGTTTTTATTGATAAGAGCAGGTAATGATGAGGTCTGTGTTTGACGCATCACGAGGGGTTACCAGGCGTAGGAGACCTGCCACGTGGGCAAACTTCTGAAAAGACCTGACCAATGCATGGTATAACTCCGAGTCTAACGCTGCAATATTGCAAAAGGTTCTAGAAGGTCTTTGAGAAAATTTGCAATCTCATATCTTTACGTCTTTCTAATAATAAATTCATTCTTTTTAACAGTGCTTTAACTAATTCTATATTTAGTATACTAGTAGTGTCCTGACTAATTCTCCGCCTGTTGTTTCAATAAATGAATAATTGGCTGGCAATGTAGTAATTTCTTATCAATACTAATACCTATAGTAATAGGCATATATAATAAAAACATGTAAAAATAGTATAGGAGTTATGCAGGTCCTCTCGTGCCACTATGCATGTCCTGCGGATCAATGTCGCGGGGCACGGAATAGGCATTTTTCCAGCAATCCTCACCCCGCCAGTTGAATAAACCAGCTCATATTCCAACTTCATGATCACAGCAGTGGCCTTGCGAATGAATGGGCTCCATCCTCAACAACCCGCAGCACAGGCTAGCCTGTATGGCTTTGTTCCCCGTCGCACGAATAGAGCTCGCAATCCTTTACAAACACCTTTAGCTCATCCTACAGAACCAATCTACCTGCCGCCTGCACATTTTTGGTTGCAGAGATTTCTTTTTTTTTTTTTTTTTTTTTTTTTTTTTGTCACGTTACTCCGCTTGCAACTGTTCGCCATGGCAGGGCGAGAGCGGGAGGGTATGCGAGGGCTGCTTTGTCACGGTGAAGGGCGTCGGCTTTGCCATTAAGCTTTCCTGGAGCGTAGTTGATGATGTAATCGCATTCGGAAAGTCGGCTTGCCGGCCTTTGAGGCGTTGTTTGGTAGTGAAGTACTTTAGTACGTAGTAGGCAGTGATTTGAACATTAAATTCAAGATATTGAGAACTCTAATAATACCACTATAACACACAGAAGGTACAAAATAACTTTCATGGTTGAGACCTTCATCTGGTTCAGCTAGTTAGTTTGTATGATGTGCTTCTCGTGAGTATTGTCGTGTATATTTTATAACAAGGAAATCACTATCTGCCTTGGCCAGAAACAAGAGGCTGTTATCTAATAGGCGGCTTAAGTACTCAAAGCTGACTGGATTGGAACCACCGTCAAGTGGTATATATGACGTTTTATAAGGAAATACACTCTCCGATGATGGCAAATTGGGCATGCCTGGAAGGCCTTTATAGTGTTGATCAAGTGCAAGAAGCGATTCTCGCAATGCAGCCAAACACCTTGTTACTGCTAGACGGTGATATTCATCGTAGGGATCAGAACAAAACGAAAACGCTGGAGTAAATGGTTCCGTAAGCTGCCTATGTCCTTTCGCTTTGACTATGGTATTACCTTGCTTATGTCTATCTTATTAATTTTATATTAACAACTAAGGTATAATTTATTAGGAAATCCATCAACAAAAGTGAAGTGACATGTGATCATTGATATGCATTCAGATTTACACTGAATCCACCTCCCGCCCTGCACCAAAGATACATTCCGCACCATCCCTCTTGCATCGGACGTCCCCATTCCCGCAGGCCTGCCCGCAACCTCAGCCTGATTCTGGTGCGAGGATATCACCACTATATCCCGCACCCCCATCATAAAATTTGGCAATCTATCATGAAATTTGGACTAGTCTCATGGATATCTACAGCCAAGCATACAAAAATATGCTGGTTTAAGTTTTCCCTTGCTATACCGGATCTGTAAAATCTGGCCTTTTTCGTCCGGTATAGCAAGGTTCCGTTATAGAATAGGATGCTTGGCAGAACCATTGAAAAACGGTCTTGGGCATCATGGCAAGTAATGCCAACAAAGTACCTATTTCAAATAAGTAATTTCGTTTTGCTCAGATTTGTTTTTTTCTTCGGGAATGTTTCTTTTTTGTTTACTCCTCTGTGGTGATACCAATCCAAGTGAATGGATAATGTCGAGCTTTCGTTGTAGCAGGCTAGGTGCCTACCTTTCGCTTGTCTTACGCCTCACTTCCCCTGACCCATTTTTCAGGAAACGAATGAACAACTACTTTCAGAAGAGGCACTCAGAATTTAGGGTTTCGATGCCAATATGTATTGCAGGATTCGGATAGGTATATTTGCATATCTTGGCTTGTGAATACGGTGATCTCTCCCAGCCCCAGCCTTGTATGTGAGTTCCTCCATGGTGTCTTTTTGTAGCTTGCTCAGCTGCAGTCATCTTTCTCTATTTTCGTTCTTCTTTTACCTTGCTTCCCCTCTGTTATGGGTCACCTCCGGTGACTATGTTGCATGGTGTTGTTGTATTCCTTGTATAGATCCTGGCTTTCTGTGATAGGGATTATGCTTTCTCTTAGTTCTAATAGAAATCTGAGTGTGCTTTATAATTTTCCTTCTCTTGTATATGCCTCCCATCTTAATTTTGGTTCTTTGAAAACGGACTGAGTATGACGGGACCGTATTTTATATGGAGAAGTATTGCCAGTCAGACAACTCACTTGATTTGAAAACAACAGCTTCTGAGCATAGTTACTGACAGAACTAGAACCTGGCTTATGGATGATTACCGAGGAGACAGAGTCCGATTCAAGGTCCCCATCTTTTATGAATTCCTCTGGTTCATGATAATGAGATATGAAAAAGTGATCTGACTGGATATTATCGATGAGTGAGAGGGATTAAACCTGAATGGGGATATCCATACCAGATGTGAGTTGAAAGGGGGATTTGAAGGAGTCCTTGCAACAATAGCTACAAGTAAAAATCGAGTTGGAGCATGATGTATTTCTTTCCGCATTAGACGTTTAGTCCGAATGAGCTTTATAGAGCGATTAGACCTGATAGGCAATAAGCGGGAATCTGTAACACACCTCGAGTGCTTGCAACTGTACTTGCTCTAGAGCGAGATTCAAATTCCGAGCAATAACAAAATTCGCGATACGACGGCCTTTCAATAGATCGTCGATTGTTCCTCCGCTAAGTTGATTTCTGTGTCGTCGGCTGAAGTAAGATTCACGAGACTAGATTTCCTTGTAAGCTACGTGCAATGATTGTCGTAATCTCAGGGTGCAAACATCAAAACTCATCACTGGTGAATGTGAGGGGCGGAGGATTGCTTTCGTTTCATCTTGTACGAGAATGGCCGCAGCAAAATCATCAACTGTAGTATCAGGGCTGCAATTCACCACAGCAGTAGTAAGTCCAAATCCACCAGAGCCAACCTGTGAGTAGTGTGTTAGGCATTGCATTAGCTATAGGGAAAGGGATGCAAAGAGAAGTACACGCTCGAGCTGCCTCTGAAGTGATTCCAAGTGTTGTTCATCAGTCGTAATGAGACAGTGCTGCTTGCCAATCAGTGAAAGCAACACAGCAAGCTGGATGTCATCGAGACTTTGAAATCGTTCCATACATTCGATCCTTGATGTTTCGGTGCAGTTGCAGCTTGGGCTGGGTGGTGATGATGCGTAGTCTTGGCAGACCCGAACCGATGTTACCCACCCTGTAGCCATTGAGCGCAGCTATCAAGCTTCCCTATCCCTGTGGATGCCCCAATGGCTTCATTAACAGCGCCGACCGCAGATTGGGAGGTAGTTGCTGATACATTCTATCGCAAGGTTCAACTTTATACAGCTCTTTGGGATGCGGATTTCAATCTCAACGACTATTTCGTACGGGGTGCACCATATGGAGGGGCTCTAGGTCAGTGAGATGGGATAGCAAGCAATATGCAGGCCGTAGCTAATCACCGAGAAAGCTTTATGGAAGGACGAAAGTAAACCTCAACCCTACAAAGGGCACCAGTCGAAACCAGCAATCGAAATATATAGTTCCTCAGGAAGGTTAATACGGAAGATACCTGTATGTCCGTGGTATAAACAAAGATTAGATTCATTTTCTTACAATCATCAGTGGGACAAAGGTTCGATACGCGGTTTAGGATGGTCTGAAGATGAGAAGCTGCTGGTGGTCACCCAGGATGGGATGGTTAGGTGTTATTACGACCTTCAGGGAGACTTTACTCAATTTTCCCTTGGAAATGTCAATAATCTTCGAATTTACTGTACACACAATGCTAATCTTGGGGTAGGGTGCTGAGGACTTCGGCGTGTTTTTTTTTTTTTTTTTTTTTATATCACATGACCCCGCTTGTAGCTGTTCGCCATGGCAGGGCGACTTCGGCGTGTTAGATTGTCGTTTCTGGGGCTCTGGTTTCGTAGCGCTTCTAGGAAACCAGCGATTCGTAGCCGTTTCACGATATGATGAGCCTCGTCCACGCCTTCTGGCGGATCCGCACCTTGCTGATGCTGAAATACATAGCTGGACTTTGATACCTCCAAATTATACGTTATCTCGACATGTAGAAGTCCTTGTGGCCACAGGTTCTACTATTCTTGTGGTGGATGCTTCCGATAGTCAAGATCAGGTGTTACAACAAGGGCCGTTCTCGCATATAACAGTATCGCCCAATGGAAAATTCGTCGGGTTATACACTGGTGAAGGAAAAGTGTGGGTAATTTCGTCCGATTTCCAGGAGAACCACTCAGAATATGACACTGGAATGGGCTCAAATTTGCCTTTGGACTTTGCATGGTGTGGAAACAGTAGCGTGGTTCTGGTTTGGGAGGATTTGGGCAATGGATTATCTGGCTTATTTCTCCAGTTAAGGAGGTGGAAAATGGGAAGTGTCAATTAAGTATAGGACTAGATGGGGGCGATCCAGCTTATGCTGATGCTTTTTATACTTCCCTTCGAGTATTTGTTTTAAATGTTAGGTTTGCTGGACGCTGACTAAGTCTGGTTACGAGACTAAATCTTATGCCGAGTATGTTGAGGTTCAGGAGAATGTGAACTTTTCACATAAAGGGATTGCAGTGATAGATACGGCCAATTGCAACTCCTCATTGTCGTGGTGTCCATTTCCGTGAAGGTTGATTCCATACGAAATGTGATGGAAACTCTTGATATAGGTATTGTCGGGCATTTGGCATATTGAACACACCTATGAGATATTAAGTACATTGAGTATACTAAGCATGTGCATAAGGTATCGAGCATAATGAGTATGCTGAATGGAGCGTCGTGGGATATGTGGACGCCGCTGGTGCACGGTCCAGAGTGACGTGCAGCTTAACATCCAGACGGCGGATACGGCACAGTGGGTAGCAGCAAGGGACTCGGGGTTACACTTCCCTCGGGCGCCGCTCCACGCCAAACAGCTATCCTTTCTGTCTGCTGTATACATACCTCCAAAACCATTCCAGCCTATCACATATATACCTCCGTAGCTACTCCGGCCTGCCGCATATATAGCGCCATAGCCATTCCGGCCCGCAGCATATCTACCTCCGTGGTCCTTTTCTCCAGATTTAAACAACGCAATAGAATAGCCGACAGTGTCGGTGTTACCTGTTGTCGGTAAGGAAACCGACGTGGGCGCTGTCGCTGGGTGCGGTGGGGGATCTTGGCATTTCACGTGCCATGGTGAGGGAAGGCCGGAGGGGGAGGTGACTACTAGAAGGGGAAGGGGGTACCAGGAAAGGAAGGATATTTAATGAGGGGAGAAGAGGGGAAGCCTCAGAGGAGGATCATGATCGTTGCAAGCTAGAAGATTGGAAGGTATCTATCAACTCTATTTTCAATTTGTCCAACTTTATATACTAGACCTTTAAAGTAATTTCTTATTACTAGCTTTACTAGCTTTTCAAGAAATATTTGTAAGATTGGGCAATTCTAATTTCCGAAGCACTCCCGCGTAAATAACCTCGGAAAGGGAAACATCAAGGCAAGTTTGCCACGCTGAGTGCGTGGTGAACTGTTGTGTGTAACATGTTGCAACCACATTTATTGTTCGGTTCTCCGGTTACTAGAGGTGCCGTGCCGTTGTACTGTCGCCACGAGAAAGTAGGAATTCTGACCATAATTATACCCAGAATGTCTTTCTATGCAATTTTTAACCCGGTAGAGGTTCAATTCCATAAAGGCAATAATCTAGCATAATTACAGCATGCTGTGGAAATTCTAGCAGAAGTTACATGCCTGGAACTAGAGGTAGAAGTTAGCCGAGCAGGTAATGAGGAGGAGTTTCAGGTATTTTAGGCCATTGTGCATCCAATAATTTAGTGAAGCTTTAGCAATTGAGGATATGCATTTATAACATCTGTAATAAGTTTTTTACATCTTCACCACTTAGATTTTTGTATTATGTTATGTAGGTATACTCCCTATAATGTGTGGAAATTAAAACTGGGAAGCCGGGTATTATGCACTAGCTAAATCCTATGCATATGCAGATTGAGACTGTATTTGACATAGGTTTACAGTAGTCAATGCGTGTATGTGATCGGATCGATACCCCTCTTGTCGTATTTGCGAGGTACGGCAGGTCCTACATGACGGTACGAGAATTGGCAGAATGAGCTCAATTTAACAGGTATGGCAGGTCTCCCTACACGGCGTGAGATGCGGCAGAACGAGCTGAATTTGACAGGACGGAGATCTGCTGCACTAATATCCAAGACACCCCTGCCCAGCCCAGGGTTTAGAAGGTTGTCAGACAGGGTGGCAGTCAGCACTAAGTAGCAAGTACCCTGTGGCAGTGTGTGGCAGCAGGATATACTATACAGGATAAAACCGTCCATATGAAACATGGTGTGTAAGAGTATACCCCAAAGCTCCAAATGACCCTTATCGACGATACCGGTAAAGTTCATAAAGAACTTATCGACTTCGATATATTAACAAATTAGAAATTTTTCATTAATGAGGACGGAGTTTTAATGCACAAAGCAAAATCCTCCCTAAAATAAATACCATTGTGAGGTTATTATAGCATTTGACATTATTCGAATCCAAGTTCTCCTGACCTTGTCAATGTGGATGAAGGCAGACAGAGCGAGGGGGCATTGTAATAGCCTCTGCATGGCTTTGTGCTGTTCTAGATGAGATGATATGTCCAAGATACGCGCGACTCGTATGTCTTAATCAAGCACAGGCCAAAGATTATGCAAAGGTGTACACTTTCTTTTGCCATGTGACTGTATCTGCCTTTAGCTGTTCGCCATGGCAGGGCAGAAAGCGCCATAAGGAAGGCTCCTCAGGTGTAGTTGAGCTTGAAGAGGATACGCAAGCTATGTAGGATGTTATTCTTGCCGCATCAAGGTCTCATGTATCTTCCACTGCATCTATTTAGTTGTTTAGGTATTGTACATAATATCTTAGCTTAGGTACCTCTGAATCGTAACCCTTGAACACTCTGTAGATTAGCGCACGCCACTGGCGATCCGCTTACCATACAAGGAACTACCTGTCCCGAGTCATCCCGGTAGAACCCAGATCCTTAAGGTTCGAAGGGGAGGCGATACTGAGAGAGGAAGAGGATTCCGTCTACCTGAAGGAGCCACTGAGATGGAGGGACAGGAAAGGCCAACAGGGCGAGAGAAAGAGACAGGCTGGGCTTTAGGTATAGACCACTGCAGCGGCTAGGAGGGCAGACTGCCAGGCTGGCAGGCCTAGTCTACTGGGAGGGAAAGGCCTCAGAGCTTGGAGGCACAAAACAGGCAGGGAGACCAGCCCAGAGTGCCGATTGTGCGGGGAGGAGGAAGAAACAGCGGAACACGTTTGGGACAAATGCGAAGTCTGGAAGAGGAAGTGGCCTGGGGGACTAGAGGCAGTTTTTTTTTTTTTTTTTTTTTTTTTTTTCACATGACCCCGCTTGCAGCTGTTCGCCATGGCAGGGGACTAGAGGCAGTGAAGAACCCCTCGAAGGCGAGAGAAGGCGGGCGTGATCCTTTACAAGAACTGATGGAGTTACTGGAGTATTTGAGCTGATGTATAGCATTATTACTTGTTTGTGTCATTGCCTGTATTTCGTTTTCACTCATTTATTTCCTATGTACCTATCTCGCCATAACCTGTAAGGCGGCATGCGAGATATATAAAAAAAAAAAAAAAAATATATAGCTGTTCAGGTAGGACAACAAGGCAAACGGGCCCGACGGTGCTCTGTCAGTGTGGGGCATGTGAGGCATCAGCACAATGTACGACGCGTATATCAATGGACATGAAGGATGCTATAGGAATCAAATAACACATCAATTTTTCAAATTCACTGCTATAAAATAATGAGATATAGACTACAAAAATTGGACTTTGATTTGGACATTATACTCCTCCACGCCCGCCTCCATGGTTTCTGAACTCCGGCGGCCAGAATTCTGCGCTGCTCGCTGTATAACTCCGCGGCGGCCAGAATTCTGCGCTGCTCGCTGTATAACTCCGCGGTGGTACGTAGCCCAGCGCCAACCGTATTCTTAGCTGCGACATCGGCCCCCGATTAAGCAGCAGCTCTGCAACAGCTGCAGATCCCTCCGATACTGCATTGTGCACTGGGGTGCTACCATCGTTATTCTTAGCTGCGACATCGGCCCCCCGATTAAGCAGCAGCTCTGCAACAGCTGCATATCCCTTCGATGCTGCATTGTGCAGTGGGGTGCTACCATCGTTATTCTTAGCTGCGACATCGGCCCCCCGATTAAGCAGCAGCTCTGCAACAGCTGCATGTCCCTCCGATGCTACCAAGTGTAGTGGGGTGCTACCATCATTAGTCTTAGCTGCGACATCGGCCCCCCGATCAAGCAGCAGCTCTGCAACAGCTGCATATCCCTTCGATGCTGCATTGTGCAGTGGGGTGCTACCATCGTTATTCTTACCTGCTACATCGGCCCCCCGATTAAGCAGCAGCTCTGCAACAGCTGCATATCCCTCCGATGCTGCATTGTGCAGTGGGGTGCTACCATCGTTATTCTTAGCTGCGACATCGGCCCCCCGATCAAGCAGCAGCCCTGCAACAGCTGCATGTTCCCCCAATGCTGCATGGTGCAGTGGGGTAGAATCATAGTTATTCTTAGCTGCGACATCGGCCCCCCGATCAAGCAGCAGCTCTGCAACAGTTGCATGCCCCCACCTTGCTGCATCGTGCAGTGGGGTGTCACCATCATTATTCTTAGCTGCAACATCAGCCCCCCGATTAAGCAGCAGCTCTGCAACAGCTGCATCTGCCGTCAATACTGCATTATGCAGTGGGGTCTTACCATCCTTACCCTTAGCAGCAACATCAGCTCCCCGATCGAGCAGCAGCTCTGCAGCTGCTGCATGTTTCCATAATGCTGCGGTGTGCAGTGGGGTGTCACCAATCATATTCTTAGCTGCAACATCAGCCCCCCGATTAAGCAGCAGCTCTGCAACAGCTGCATCTGCCCTCCGTACTGCATTGTGCAGTGGGGTGTCACCATACATATTCTTAGCTGCGACATCGGACCCCCGATCGAGCAGCAGCTCTACAACAGCTGCATGCCCCTCCCATAGTGCACTATGCAGTGGGGTGGCACCATCGTTATCCTCCTTAGCTGCGATATCGGCCACCCGATCAAGTAGCAGCTCTGCAACAGCTGCATGTCCCTCCGATACTGCACGGTGCAGTGGGGTCTTACCAGCCTGATCCTTAGCTGTGACATCGGCTCCCCGATCAAGTAGCAGCTCTGCAACAGCTGCATGTCCCTTCCATGCTGCATGGTGCAGTGGGGTGTCACCATACGTAGCCTTAGCTGCGACATCGGCCCCCCGATCGAGCAGCAGCTCTGCAACAGCTGCATGTCCCCTCCATGCTGCATGGTGCAGTGGGGTGTCACCATTCCGATTGTTGGCCATGAAATCAGGTTCCCGATCGACCAGGAACTTCACCAGGAGCTTACACCCCTGGGACAAGGCGAGGTTCAGCAATGTCATCTGTGGTTCCCAGGCTGAAGCTTCTGGGGAGTGGATTGGGAATGCGAAATGTCGGAGTAAAACCTCCACAACTTGATGGAACTTAAGGCCTATGGCCATTTCTAAGAGCGACACACCATCATCCAAGCCATCGCCTGTATTCTGTTCTGAGCGCACAGGTGCTCCTTGATTGATAAACATCCTGATGATTTCAAGGCAAGTGACTTCCGGGGTTCCATTCGACCGATTTCCACCTTCCAAAGCCCAGTATAAAGGTTTTCTTGCACCTTGATCTCCTAGCTTCGCTCCATGAAGAAGCAACAGCATGACCATACCAATCCGCCCATGGTATGCCGCATTTTCCAATGCTGTTGATCCAAACTCATCCCGCTTATTAATGTTGATGCCAGGGTCCTGAAGCACGCTGTAGGCTTCTGTAATTGGAATATCCCGAAGTTTTGTGATGCATAGAGATGCTGCTAAGCTCTCCTCGTTACCATTAGTGCGGTTAGGAGTGTTCTCTACATGCGGAGAAACTTGGAAAAGGTCCTTGAAGTCTAGTATTAGCTCTCCTGTGCGAGATATATGCTGCTGTACCTGCATGTCGACGTTATCTCGCAAATTCTTATCACAGAGCTCTATAACCTGGAGAACAATATTGGTTACTGCAGAACATAGGCGCTTTTCCTGACCAAATCTCTCCGCAGGTGATTGGCATAGCGGGTGCATGTGAGAAATTAGTGAAATGTATTGGTTGAGCTTTGCAAAGTCAGGCTTGATGCAATCGACTGTAAGGACCGTCATAGTTCTCTGCATCCATTCGGCATCTAAGAGAGGGAGTTTCTTAGTAGCATTTAAGGAGCACACAATCAACCTATATGCATCGTCAACAGTGAGTGCATCATGGTTTTGGGCCGTATGTGCAAGGTCACTAATGGTGTCATTCATGAGTACAGGTAATGAGTTTTGAGACTCCATAATATGGGTGTCGCTAGTTATGCTCTCGATGCAGTTGGCAGCCAGATGGTAAAAAAATTGATATAGTATGCATTGTGTACCCATTGAGACCAAGCTCATTGGCTTGATGATGGCTCGTGAAATGGTGACATCGGTAAGGTCTGAGTTCAGGTTCACGATCGGAGAGCTGTTGTTAGAGGATTGCCGCTCAGGAAGCAAGCCGATATGCCCGATGATGCGGTGATGGTTGATTTTTCGATGTCGGCATACCTGTGGAACTGTTGTTCCACTTACGGTGGTACTTCCGCGACCAATCCAGCAGTCTGCAAGAAGAATTTCAGTTTTCTGATCTGGAGGACAAAGTAGCCAGAGGGTATTGCCATCAGTGACGCCCTTTTCTGTTAAGTGGAATATCCATAGCTGAAGAAATGCCTCAATTCGTGAGCAATTGACCTGCCATGGGGTCCACTTTCCGTTAACCTTTTTTCTCTCTGCAGAAAGTTTGATGAACTCCACTAGAGGCGGTGCACCACTGGCCAAAAAGATTTGAGTACTAATACCAACAAGTCTAGCTATGCCCTTCTGACGCCGTGACCCTAATTTTGCTTGCACAGGAATATTCCACCAGAACTCGCCCAGATCAGTATCGTCAATGAGTTTAACGAGTTTGCCAGCTTCTGCTGAAGTCCACACGTGGTTCATGATATCAGAAATGGTATCGGACAATTTTATTGCTTGAGCACGACATTCGTGATGCCACTGTGTAGACAACAACCTTTCAAGTCTTATTCGGGTACCCAGCACTTTCTCTGCAAGGCCAGTCCGTACATTTTTCTCGCTGCTATTCTTCAAATTCGGTAAATTTTTCTCCTTATGGTGATGATCTTGTGCCACTTCAAATATCGGGTAGGTTACGACACGCCAGATGTCACATTTCTGATACTCCATTGCGATATCGTCAAGCTCGAATCCCTCATGGAGCGACTCAACAGAGTAACCATGTGTGTCATCGGTTTTGTCCAACTCGCTTCGTGGCATTGGTGGGCGAGAGATATGCCGTCGAATTACAACTCGCAGTAATGTCATAATTACAGTAACGATAAGCTGCCCAATTGATGCAGAAAAATGCATTGCTCGCAGACTATAAGTTAGCAGGCATGAGATGTTAGTTCTCATGTAAAACAAGTACTCTATTGCACCAGTTTAGGGTAATTGAACTGCTCACCCAACAAATTGAAGAATGAAAGCTTTAGTACATCGCAGATAATTAGCTTCTAATCTTCAGAATTCTCACTCCCAACCAGCTGGACAAGGTTTATAATCTTCATACCTATAACACTTAGAGACGTTGCAAACCAAGTTAGCTTGTGAAGCTTATTGCTCTGAGGAAGCCGGTGTGAGGTCATCAGATGCTTCCGCCGAGCTCCAATGGGAGCATAGATTGCAAAGGATTGAAACGCTTGATCTCCAACAGTCTGGTGCCTTTGCACCCATAAGACACGCAGAGGGTTGCAGTACCAACTGTTTTCTGGCACCCACTCCAGCTCCTTTGTGCTTGTCTCGATGATATGAGCACAAAGATATATTCCCACAACCAATAGCATAGTCCCAATTAGGGTCAAGGGAAATGCATATCGAGCAACAGTCGCTCCTCCTTTTGACCACTGCCAATAATATGTTGCGAATCCATCAAATACCAGCACACCAGTTTGTAGAAGCACACCAATGGCAGCGGTGACATACAACTCCCATATGTAAATAGTACTGCCAATAGTGTTTAAGGAGATATTTGGTGGATTGTCATTGTCAATTAGTTCATCATCTGGGTGCTATAATATCGGGAATGAGATTTATAAGCTTGAGAAGTACTAAACAGCTGGCAGGTACTCACTTTAGCATGCATTACTTGCCCACGAGTGTAGAGTCCATACGATTGTTTCGCAGACTCTGGTTCTGCATTGGATCTTTGGACTGGGGTGCCTGAACGAAGAAAACCATAAGAGCAGATCCAAATATCTTCCAGAAGCAAATGCCTTACCCTCCACGCCTTGATAATCTATAACCAGTTCGAGTATCTCTGGCTTTCCAATTACCCGCACAACGCCAACACCATTCCATAATTCGCAAACGCTGGTAGAAGTGGAGCTATAGGGAAATGCAATCAGTATCCATCTAGGTTACAAAACATTTTCGAGAGGTGAAATTGGTGTTGGGTGTTAAGGTAACCATGATAACTTTAATTGGCAGCCTCAATTTCAGATATCTTGGAGGGAAAGAAACAATTGGGAGGTCGATATGTATACCGAATATAAACGAAAATCAAACCACCCCACACGTCCCCACACAGATAGATAACAAATACAGTATATGATCATGAACTAATGACATACCTGAGAAGTTCAATTTCCGCTGTTGCATCTACCTCCTCTGCTCTCCCAATGATTGCCTTGAGTGCCCTGCTCCCACCTACCCTAATTGCGGACGTTATCGCCGTCAGAACCCCCAGTGGTCCACATGCAAAAATCACACTTTCGAGAGGATGCGTGCTGTGCCGGAGGTACTGTGTCGCTACACGTTCGCCGAAAAGAGTCAAAAGCGGTGCTACAATTTAATTGCAATAAAATTGTTAATATCAGCAGCTGAAGTATCTCCTAAATTGATTATTGTACACATGCGCAGGTGTTGGATAACAGGTACTAACCCAGATCACTGAACAGATTGTTTGAGAACTCATCCCCATCATCCGACTGAGCCAAAACAATCAGTGGAAATTGGCATAGTGCGGTCCAGATAAATATCTGCCACTCTGAGTAGTTCTTCATTGACGTTGCTTCCGGTTGGGCAACCCTTGTTGGACAAAGCTTGCAATTGTAAGCGGTGAATGCGGATATGGCTGCACTTGCGAAAATACCTAGTCAAAGGTTGAACAATTTGAGATCGACGAGATGTATGTATATGAAGACAATGGGATAAATAGCAGTTATGGCTCGGAAAATAATATCTTCTGCAAAATTCCAGTTGTTGAATTATATGCTTTGCAGAAAGAGTATTGACAGCGCCGAAAATGCAGTATAAAACTGTCAACTGTTGCTTATCCAGGAACCAGAACGAGAAAAGCAAATCAGCCGCACTATTAGCTATGGTAAGGGTCCATGCCTGTACCGAAGGGGTACACCTGACCGGGGCAATACGAGATGATCTTCAGGACCGGGATAATCTATTGAATGCGCTTTGGATATGAGACCTGCAGTGGAGTGCCCTTTCCCACAACCTAACCAAAAATCCTCTGATCCAAAGTGTGATGAAAGATTTAGAAGTTAGATTTGAGGAGCTTGGATGTGAGCTCGGACCCAATGTCTGTCTATCCAGGTGATAGCACGGGATAATTAAGTAATTACGGGCACGATGAAAGTATGTAAGTATGAAACAATTAATGCCACGTTGGAAAAGCTAACTGTATGAACGCTCGTTGATTATGACAACAAATACTGATTATGATAAGAGCGAGCCCTATCAAACTCATCAATTGACATAATAACTGGCACATTGTCACTTCTGGAGCCCAGCGCAGAATCACCAACTGCAAAATCATCAATTATAGTATAGAAACAGGCGGTGTTCCAGGGTAGAGTAGTGCGGTGTGTTGGCGCCTGCCCTTCAAAGTTCGCGTGGCAACTAGCAGGTAAGATCGATCGTGACCATCGCAAATCGATACCTACAGCACCTTGCAGAAGTAGTTACGTACTGCAGCACACATGGGTTAAAACCCTGCCACGTTGGCATCAGGTGCATTAGACAGGCAGCTGAATGTGCGACCCCCTCATCACGAAATAACAGTAATTCAGCGAGGAATGCTTCAAGCTCAATTCTGTCTCAGAATTACGGATACCGAAACATGCTATGTAATTTTTTTTGCTGTTCTTACTAGTATATTCTGTGCTATGTTTTTATAAGCTGGAGAACGCTGCATCTAACCTACCACGTATAATTTAGTTACTACGGTAGTTCTTCGCCTTGCAGGGACGTGCTCGCATGCAAAGTACACTACGTCATCTCAGATCCTCGCTCAGAGCTCAGCTATTCACCTAAAGCCAAATAATTATTGCTGTCAGTCTCAAACCGCACTAACATGTAGTACGATATTGTTGTGAAAGCTTCTATATACTCGAGTAGTACTGAGGTTGAGCTGATTGTATATCAACTCGAGCCTTCTCTCTTATCGTCCAATAAATTTCTATACTTTGTAGCTATGACCTCTACAAGTGGCTGGTGATCAGCACATTTAATAAAACTGTGTAAAATCTCTGTCAACTTGAGTAAGTCTTGCCCACATTCTAATCGAAATAAAGATAGCTTGACAACTATGATATTCTCCTGAACTGAGGATAAAGCTATCTTAAACTTACCCCCTCACCCCTTCTCAACTCCGCAACTTGACAATGCAAGGTAAGAGTCACTGCTATTCTGCTGGCATTATTAATACTGAAAAAACTTATAGGTTCTCAAGTTGTACTCTACTAAACTTGCTACTTGAGGAATGCTTTTGTGGATAGCTTGATAGGTAAGTGAGAGTGCACTATACAATTTAGTGAAGGGTTCAGCAAGCAATTAATTATGTGAGCTAACTAGCAGTTTAGCAGATGAGTTAGAAAGTTAGAAAGTTCAACAAACAAGTTCAGCATGTAGTTCTACAAGCGATTCGACAAATGATTCGGTAGGGGATTCAGCTGGCACTTTAGCGGGAGGATTCAGCAGGGGATTTAGCAGGAGATTCAGCAGCCAATTCAACAAGCGATTCAGCAGGCCATTCAGCGGGCGATTCAGCAAGTGATTCAAAAAGTTGTAGTTGATGGGTGGGCAACTGGAAAGTTGGAAGTTCAGAAGAGAAAGTGAGCCTGGTGGTGGGGTTTTGGTTAGAGTAGTTGAGTTGACAGATACAGTTGTTGTAAATATGACTGCAACGGAGGGATGCGAGTATCTAGATAGGAATGTGACATCTAACGATAGTAGAGACCAGTTTTAAAGGTGCGGGTCTTGATAATACAGTGCTATCCTTCGGTGTTAAGTGTACACCTCTATCAATTTTTCTCCTCTTGATGTCACCCCCCCAGGGCACATCACCCCCGATCACTCCCAAGGCGCGTCACCCCCTAGGCGCGTCACTTCCCTAGGTGCGCCACCCCCCCTAGCAGTTGTATGGACCCCCGAGCGAAGCGAGTGGGGTCTCTCAAGGAGTATGCGTGCAAGCGGCTGAAAAAGCATGTTCAGAGCACACCCTGAAAGATCCTCGCGGTTGCGAGGGCTCAGTATACTTCGTGGCAGCACTAAAGCCCTGTCTCCAGCATTGCTCCTGCCCCCGCCACAAGCTCTGCCCCCGTTGCGAGCGTAACGAGCGGGCATTCTCTCGTATTCGAGTACTGCGGTAGGTAATGCTTACAGTAAGCTTTCGCCTACCGAACATTGCGCCACCCAAACGTTGTCATACTGTATTTATTTTCTTTACCTTTTTTTTTTTTTTTTTTCCAACAATCCGAGACAACAGCGAAAAGAATCCCGGCAAAAGAATTCATATTCTAACAAAACAATATAACGACCTAAGCAGTAGCGGGGGTCTACAAGCGGACTAAATAATGGCCTACACTTTAAGACGACAGACTACTCGAGCACAGTACTACTGCCTTTCGATAGACCGGGACGGAGGATGCTGGCGGAACGAAGAGTACTACTGATGCGCGTGTGCGGGTGCGAAAGAAAAAGAAAAGAAGAGAAAGAAGAGGCGTCTTCGTTGTCGGAACTACTCTACCATACACGGAGCCGGCGGAGCACACTGAAGCCCTCGGCTTCAACTTTTATATCCTGCTCTCGAAGGAACCCTCCGAATCCACCCCAGAGCAAACCGCCCCCACCGTGACCAGGATATGCAAGACGGCGGCACCACCCCCCCCAGCGACAAGACCGGAGGATGCGCGAAACAAAAAGCGCAAAGGCAAGACGCCGTCCCCCAGCGACCCATACGCGATCAAGCGCCAACTCAGCGACGAGGAGGCTAGGAAGATCGCCTCCGCCCCCCCGGTCGACACCTCCGCGGGCACCATGCCTGCCACCACCAACCCATCGAACCCCGAGCCCACCAGAAGACACAACACTCCTCCCCGCCCCAAGAGCAAGACCCCCTCCCCACCAACCACTCCCGATGCCACCACCACCTCAAAAGCCGGCATCTTAGTACATGAAATTGCCCTAAGAAAGGACTTAGGGAAGGTCCGAAAATGGCTGGAGGCAGCGAACAAGGATCTAGGAAAGATAACTAGGATCCGCTGGCTGAGGAAGAAGACCGCACTGGTTGACGAAGGAAAGAAAATCAGCTCAGCGGTAGTCTACTTGGAGACAATCATCGAGGTTGGGAGAGTGAGGCTCGGAGGACGATGGCTGAGAGCGGACCAGTATGAATGGGACAGAGCACGGAAGTAGGACATACTGGCGCCTGTATTCCGCCCGCACCATGTACGAGCATCGCGGGCACAACATGTATTTATTGATTTAGTTACTTTCCTTTTATTTTCATAAAACCTCGCCATAGCCCATAGGGCGGCATGCGAGTATTGATATATAAAAAGAAAAAATATTTTACCATACAGAATATGCATACTCACCTAAGAAATCCCTGATGAGTCCCATCCTTTTCTCGACGAGCCGCCCAGCCAATCCTAAATTGTCAACTCCCCGGCAACACTTTCATAATTAACTCTGATTACTACCTTTTATCCCCACCCTCCATGTAGCTGGCTCCCTGTGCAAGGTTCCTGTCTTTGCAGCATCTTTCAATTAATTGAAATGAACACCACATTCAAAAAGCTACGCTACATGTCCATAACCAATTGAGCTCCACATGCACAATACTTACACAACTCAATTCTACCTTCCCTTTGCATCTCTACCCAACCTGCACCCCACATCCCCATTGGCAATATACCTCCCCTGCCTATCTCAACACCCCACCGCACCCTTATACCCACTTCCATCTCCGCCCCCTACCGCCGTCCCCACCCCATCCCAGAACATCTCGGGGCAGTTTTTTTTTTTTTTTTTTTTTTTTCTTTTTTTATTTCATTGCTCGCATGCCGCCTCTTAGGCTATGGCGAGGTTATATGCCTATATAGATATTGTATAGCTAAGGAATAAAGGAAGGTTTACACAATGAGAATAAGTATGACTACGCATCAGGAAAAGCCTTCACTCCGCTGCCCAATCTAGCACATCCGCTAGTACTACCCCCTCTTTCTCCGATTTCGTCAGTCGTCTCAGGTCCTCCTCCCCCCCTGGCAGTCTCTTCTTCCACTCTCCGCAGTCGTTCATGATGTGCGCAAAGTTTTCGTATGCCCTGCCGCACCATCTGCATTCTGGTGAGTCGTCTTTGCCTATCTTATGTCTCCACTGCTTCAGTCCTTTGTCCCCCATGATTCCCGCGAGAGTGGCCACCCTCTTTCTTTTCCCCAAATATTCCAGAGGCCGATATGTCAGCTGCAGTCTCTTTCTCTCCTCCGCTCTCCGTTCTCTGGCGTGTTGCCGCATTCCCGCCTCTGTAACCACTTCGTCCTGATATTGCATCGCCGTGCCGACCTTCGCCGCCATGTCTGCCTCCGTGTTACCCTTCACACCTTTGTGTGATTTTACCCACATGGTCGTATGTCTTTATCTCCCCGGCTTTCTTCCGATCGCTCTCTTACCATTCTCGCCGGTCCTTCTGGTGTTGGGTCTCACCTGGCTATTCTTTGCATTCTGGATATTGTGCCCCTTGAATCGGTGATAATCAGTATCTCCCCTTCCCTCTTCATTGCCTCACCTGCCGCAATCATTTCTGCGTCGTTCACCGTGCATCGTGTCCCCAAGTATATGGATGTGTTCCTTCCCTGGCAGTGTACTCCGGTGCCTGTTTTGTCTTCTATCCTGCTCCCATCCGTATAGACCCCCGTCCATCCCTCGTCCTCTTCTTTTGCAATGATGGATTCCCAGTCTTCCTTGGGCGTGTCCCGGGGGTGAATGGGGTGGATGTGTATGGGGAGGGGTAGGTGATGCTCCATTGACCCTCTCATGTACCTTGTTTTTCGTTCCGGGTCTTTCATCGGCAGTCACATTCTGACTGCGGCTCTCGGACCGCATCAGATGATAACTTTTACGCCATGACACTCAGCACAGGTAACATTGTTGGACAGGTAGATCAGCTGTTCGCTTCGGAATTGTGATAACTACGCGGAACTTCTGAACCACCTATAGTAGCGCCCACACTCGGCTCAGTTTCCAAGATATTTTCGGTCCAAATCAGCCATTCTCAAGAAACCGACTTCCCTTTCGGTTCGATTTCGGCATATGTCAATACTTTAACAAGTTGGTGTAAGAGTTAAAGCAGATGCTGACTTGCGGTGTCAAATTGAGCCAGGCACTATACCATTTGAGCTGCATCAGTGTCATTTGACAGCATGACAAGCCAGTGCCAGTAGGAAAATGTGTCCACCATCGAAGGGGAGGCGGATTGACTCAGGGAATTTGTGGAGGCAGTGGTGGATGTCCTGATGCAGAGGGAGGGGATGGTATTTTATTATTTAATTATCTAACATAAGGTGGGCATCTACAAGGCACTGGGTATTCTGGCCCACATCCGGAACGTACTGCTTATTCTCGTCCTCGCCTATGGCATAATAGAACTGCCTATTTCATGCTTGCGCTTATCATTCTTGACACTCGCTCTGGGCTCTCGGAGATGCCAATATGTAGCAAATTATGAATTTATTAAATAATTAATATATGCAATCTACAAAAAATAGCTTGACTCCTGCAGTCGTCAAAATTAGCTTCACAGTGCCGCTCAATGTAGGCTGACTATTGAAGCTGCCAGCGGTGTCACTCAAGGTAGGCTTGCCATCAAGGTCGTGCTGTCCAGAGAGACCTGCCGTGCCTGTTAATTCAGTTTATTCTTTCCGATGTCAACTATTGTAGGTAGCGACTGAGCTCTTGTTACATACCAGCAGGGGCGCACACGAGAAAAAAACAAGTTGGTTCCATGATATATTCAAAACAACAAATTGATAGTCAGATTTTAATTTTTGTTTGCTCATCAGCTCATTACTGCAGATCTAATTTCTCTTTTTTCTTTTTTTTTTTACCTACTTAAGTAATCTTGTATTGAAACTATAATGTGGCTCACCGCATTGGCCTATATACTGGGCAGGTGGCCTCTATGCATCTTACGTCACTAGTCTGGGTAGTAGATATTACAATTTCGAAGCCAACAATCGATCTAGCTGTCCAACAATGTTACTTGTGCTGAGTGTCATGGCGTAAAAGTTTATCGTCTGATACGGCCCGAGAGCCGCAGTCAGAATGCGACTGCCCCGAGAGGTTCTGCAACTAAGCGTTGCGTGGCGACGTGGCGAAACACGCCAGATGGCGAAGCAAATGGATTCTGCCAGTGTGGGACATGTGAGAAATGTAACACGCGAATATAAGGAGGGCATGAAGGACGCTGTAGGGGTCAAACAGCTCATCAGTTCTTCGAATTCATTCTTGTGCACGAGATACTATAGACTACTACACCACGAAACTTGGACATTATGCTATTCTACACCCACTTCCATGGCTTCTGACCTACAGCGGCCTTCCAACTGCAGAGCTGTATCACGGATATCCAGAGGAACGGGCAACAAGGTTCGTTCACACCTCCAGTCGCTGCGCAGCTACCCAGTACAGTGCGGTGTCCCCTTGCCATTGTTAGCCACAGCGTCAGTCCCGCCAGGAACGTAGTAGCTCTGCAACAACTGTATGTTCCCTAAACGCTGCGTAGTCCAGCGGGATCCAATCATCACGATTCCTGGCTACGATATCAGCTCCCCGATCAAGCAGCAGCGCTGCAACAGCTTCATGTCCCATATATGCTGCATGGTGCAGTGGGGTATTCCAAAAGTCATTCTTAGCTGCCATATGCGCCCCCTGATCAAGCAGCAGCTTTGCAACAGCCGCGTGTCCCCCCCATGCTGCGCGGTGCAGTGGGGTGTCACCATTCCCATTCTTGGCCGCGATATCAGCCCCCTGATGAAGCAGCAGCTCTGCAACAGCTGCGTGCCCCTGCAATACTGCGTTTTTATTTTTTTTTTTATTTCACGTGACCCCGCTTGTAGCTGTTCGCCATGGCAGGGCAGCAATACTGCGTAGTGCAGTGGTGTGTCGCCATTGCGATTCTTAGCCATGATATCAGCCCCCCGATTAAGCAGCAGCTCTGCAACCGCGGCATGTCCCTGCAATACTGCGTAGTGCAGTGAGGTGTCACCATTGCGGTTCTTAGCTGAGATATCGTCCCCCCGATCAAGCAGCAACTCTGCAACAGCTGGATATCCTGAGAATGCTGTGCAATGCAGTGGAGAGTTACCCTCAAAATGATTAGTTACGATATCAGTCCACCTATCGATCAGGAACTTCACCAGGAGCTTATGCCCATGGGACACGGCGAGGTTTAGCGCTGTTAGGTGTGCTTGCCAAGCTGGATGTTCTGGGGAGTAGATTCGGAGCGCAAAATGTTGGAGTAAAATCTCCGCAACTTGATGGAACCCAAGGCCTATAGCCGTATCTAAGAGTGACAAGCCATCATCCAAATCATCACCTTCATCATCTTGTTTTGAGCACACAGGTGCTCCTTGATTGATAGACATTCTGATGATCTCAAGGCAAGTGATTTCCACAGTTCCATTTGAGCGATTTCCACCTTCAAGAGCCCAATACAAAGGTTTCCTTGCTCCCTGATCTCCTAGCTTCGCTCCATGAAGAAGCAAAAGCATGACCACACCAATCCGTCCATGATATGCTGCATTTTCCAATGCTGTTGCTCCTGACTCATTTCGCTCATTAATATTGATGGCTGGGTCCTGAAGCAGACTGTAGGCATCTGTAATTGGAATATCCATGAGATTTGTAGCGCATAAAGATGATACTCCTGAGCTCTCCTTGTCACCATTTGTGTTGTCAGAAGTGTTCTCTACATGCCGAGAAACATGGAAAAGGGCTTTGAAGTCTAATATGAGCTCTCCAGTGTGAGATATATGCTGCTGTACCTGCGTATCATCCACATTACCCCGTAAATGACCATCACAGAGCTCTATAACCCGGAGAACAATATTGGTTACTGAGGACCAGTCTGGGTGTTTATCCTGCCCAAGCCCTTCCACAGGTGATTGAGATAGTGGGTGAATGTGGGAAATTAATGAAATGTGTTGGTTGAGCTTTGCGAAATCAGGCTTGGTGGGGTCAACTGTAAGGGCCCTCAACGTTCTGTGCATCCATTCAGCATCCAAGCGAGGGAGCTTCTTAGCGGCATTTAAAGAGCATACAATCAACCTGTATGCATCATCAACTGTTAGTGCGCCATGGCTTTGGGCTGTATGCGCAAGGTCACGAATCGTGTTATTCGTGAGTAGAGGTAATGAGTTCTGACTCTCAATGATATGGGTGTCGCTAGTTATGCCTTCGATGTAGTTGGCAGCCAGACGGTAAAAAAATTGATATAGTATACATTGTGTACCCATCGAGAGCAAGCTCATCGGCTTGATGATGGCTCGTGAAATGGTGGCACCGGCAAGGTCTGAGTTCAAGTTTGCGATCGGAGGTTCGCTGTTAGAAGATTGCCGCTCAGGAGGCAAGCCGACATACCCGATGATGCGATGGTAGTCCAGAATGGGTCTAGGACTGTCTATATCCTCGTCTCCGAGTTTATCATCCGTTGACAATATGGCGTGGTCTCGACATATCTGTACAATCGTTTTTCCGCTTACGATGGTACTTCCCCGACCAATCCAGCAGTCTGCAAGAAGGATTTCGAATTTCTGATCTGGGGGACACAGCAGCCAGAGTGTCTTGCCATCGGTGACATGCTCTTTTTTTAAGTGGAGCATCCATAGCTGAAGCAATGCCTCAATTCGGGAAGGATCAATCTGCCATGGTGTCCATTTTCCATCAACCTTTTCTCTTTTTGCAGAAAGTTTAGTAAACTCCACTGATGGCAGCGGTGCAGCAATGTTCTGCTGATCCAATGATCTTGATCTTGCTTGCACAGGAATACTCCACCAGAACTCACCCACATCAGCATCGTCAACCAGTGTAACGAGTTTGCCAGCTTCTGCTGAAATCCACACGAGATTCATGATATTAACAATGGTCTCGGATAATATCATTGCTTGAGCATGACAATCTTGATGCCAAGGTGTGAGCAATAACTCTTCGAGTCTCGTTCGCGTACCAAGCACTTTCTCTGCAAGGCCAGCCGGTGCCCTCTCCTGACTTCTGTCTGGATCCGCCAAATATTCTCCATACTCTTGTTCCGATGCAAATGTTGGATAAGTTACTACCTGCCACGTGTCACATTTGTGATGCTTCATTGCAATGTCATCAAGCTCGAATCCATCATGGAGCTCCTCAACAGAGTAACTATGTGACCAATGGGATTCGTTAAGTTTGTCTCGTGACATTGGTGGGCGAGAGATATGTCTTCGAATTACAACTCGCAGTAAGGTCATTATGGCGGTAACTATAAGCTGCCCAATTGATGCTGAATAATGCATTGTTCTCAGTCTATAAGTGAACAGCCATGTGATGTTAGTTCTAAATCCAAACGAGTACTCTGTTTAGGATTTGATCTGCTTACCCCACAAATTGAAGAATAAATCCTTTAGTATACCCCAGATAATTAGCATCTACCTTTTAGAATTATCATCTAACGGGCTAGACAGAGTTGCATTTTCGTACCTATAACACTCAGAGACGTTGCAAGCAGAGTTAGCCTGTGACGGCTTGCTGTCTGGGGAAGGCGGTGTGAGGTCATGAGGTGATGCTTCCGCCTAGCTCCAACTGGTGAATAGATTGCGAAGGATTGAAACGTTTGATCCCCAACGGTCTGGTTCCTTTGCACCCATATGACACGCGGAGGCCTCCCGCCACGGCGCTTTTTGTGGTTCGGTATCCACTCCAGTTCCATTGTGCTTCCCTCGATAATGTGGGCACAAAGAAATATCCCGATAACCAACTGCAGGCTTCCAAGTAACGTTAGGGGAAACGCATATGGAGCAACCGTGGCTTCTCCCTTCGGTCATTGGCAATAATATGTCACCCACCCATCAAACACCAACACACCAGTTTGCAGAAGCACACCAATGATAGCAACGATATACAATTCCCACATGTTAATATCACTACCAATTGTATTCAAGGAGATGTTTGGTGCATTGTTAATTTGTTTGAGTTCACCATCTGACAGATGGGCTGGGGGCTATAATATTTGGAATTAGATTTATACGCTTGATAAGCGCTAACCAGAAGGTACCCACTTCAGCAGGACACATCCATTGCTTGCGAGTATAGAGGCCATAGCGCGGCGCAGAGGAGTTGGTAGACTCTGATGAAAGAAAAACGATTAGAATAAATCTAAATATCTTCAAGAGTAAACTGTCTTACCCCTAACTACTTCATTAAAGTCGTCAATAACCAGTTCAAGAATCTGCGGCTTTCCCATTGCCCGCACCACACCAAGACTGTTCCATAACTCGCAAACATCAGTGGAAGTGGAGCTATAGGTCAATATAATCAGTATACATCTAGATTTGCAAAAGATTTTGACAGGTGAAACCAGTGTTAAGCTAAGTATAATGCTTTTTAAATGCCAACCTCAATTTCAAGGATCTTCGAGGAATGGAAACAACTGGATGGGTCCATATGTATGTGAATAGAAACACAAATAAAGACAAACCAAACTCCCTTGAATATCCCCATGCAGATAGATAATGAGAACATGATCATGAACCAACGACATACCTCAGCAGTTCAATTTCTGCTATTGTATCTATCTCTTCTGCTCTCCCAATAATTGCTTTGAGTGCTCTGCTCCCCCCTACTCTGATTGCGGAAGTTATTGCTGTCAAAACCCCAAGTGGCCCGCATGCAAAAATAACACTTTCTAGGGGATGCGTGCTGTGCCGGAGGTACTGTGTCGCTACACGTTCGCCGAAAAGAGTCAAAAGTGGAGCTGCATTCAGTAGCAACGATACAGACGTCAGTAAAAGAATCAGCGACATACGAGCAATGCTGTTAAATTCTTTTTGGAACAGAGCATCTCCGAAATTGGTTGTTTGTTCATAAGCGCAAGGTTGAGATGACAGTTACTAACCCAGATCACTGAAGAGATTGTTTGAAAACTCATCACCAGCATCTGACTCGGCCAAAACAGTCAGTGAAAGTTGGGAAATCGCAATCCAGGTAGATAGCGTCCACTTCCAGTAACTCTTCATTGACATGTTTCAGATTGGTGACTGCGAATACCGCTGCCTTCGCAAAAAAGAAATCTGGTAAAAAATGTATTTCCTAATCAAGACTCTATGTAACATAGAGACAGTGGGAAATACAATAGCTTTCTTTGAAGCTCCAATTGTTGAAGTAGATTCTTTGCGAAAAATAACAACTTGGTAGGCCTGGGTGTCGCAATTTAGTACTTGTATGCTTGCATATGCTCAACAGAGAAGGAGTTAAGTCGCACTGTCGCTGAGAACTTCAGTCGTAATATAGCCAAGGGCCTCGACTCTATGTTTAATATCTCAGTCAAGGCCTTATGAGATTATATTTAAGGCTGGGTTGATGCATTGGGATTATCCATTGTGAGAGTGAGACGAGCACCTCCCCTCTCCTTCTAATTCTCATGAAAGACCCACGGCAGGATTAGTGGCATGTCACGGGGAACGGTGTTGGATAATAATTAGGGTGTACGAAATAATCGGTGGGAATCGGTGGGCAAGCGCGTTTATTCGCTGGATAATTTGAATCCGAATCTGAGATAACAGCTTAATGATTGATCTCTGACACATCAACTCAACTTGTGATTTGAAAGTTGCATAGAATGCAATGATAACTCGTCCAGGGCTAACGATAACAAGATCGTCATCGGCAGGCAGCGTAATACACTCCAGCTATGATTGTAGATTTCTTTCCCTTTGATGCACGGTTCCACATGTGGAACGGCCCTAATTGTGCGGTAGTCAGCCGTTCCAATACTTTCCGAACTAGGCAGTATTTATTTATTCCAACCTTATGGTCTTGATCACGTCCTCATGGTTCAGGAATCCTGTTATTCTTCCTGATGCAAATGAGTAGTGCCCTTATTTCTTTGATTCAGGAAGGCATTTCATGCAGTGTGGTGTTCCAGGATTGTAGCCTAGGTTAACATGCAGCTATATGCGCAGGTGTGTCAGTCCTTATTTCCTCAACCAAGACCCAGGATGTTGTGTGCAGCCTACCTACATGATCACTATTGGTTATACATGATAATTGCTTCTTAGTATCTCAATTATGCATCAACTCGAAATCCACAGGTATTCTAGAGTTGTGAGTAACATAATCTAAACCGACAAATTCCGTGAAATTCGGTGTGATCACATGGTCTCTTTCATAAGTCGTCCCGCTTTCTCGCACGTAGATACTGTAGAGGTTTCCAAATGTTTCAATGCCCCTATTAACCTTGTCATACGGCACATGCACGATCTCAATACTGCTACTACAGTATCGCAAGGCTTTGGGTGGCCACAAATTCATCACGACGATGTAGCACAGAAATACTGCTGTCTTTCCTTTCAGCACTTGGGCTGTTGACTTTCGCAAGCTTATTTACGGTACCACCTGCTCTTTTAGGCCGTCGTGGCGTGCATAATTCGAAACCGATACTATGATACATATGTAAAGTCTACGCCAATCTCATCGTAGATTACAGTAGCACGGAACTATCTACAGCACCTCAATTGTGAGGCTCTGTCAAACAATGAGCCAGTTGAGATTGAGGGTATTGTATCCCACACTCAATCCCGGCGACATCTTTGCTGCGCATATTAGTATGCAAAATTGTAGAGGAAGTTTTTTTTTTTTCTTTTTTTTTTTTTTTTTTTTATATGACGTAACCCCGCTTGCAGCTGTTCGCCATGACAGGGCCTACGTAGAGGAAGTAGGAAAGTATCCATTGCCATTAATTTTACAATACGACTGCTTTGTGAACGCTAATATTAGCAGTACATGTATACGAATACAAGGTAGCAAAACGAGGCAAGCGTATTTCTAGAAGTCGCTCCTTACTTACGTTCGCATCTTCTACGTATTGATGTAAGATACTAAGGGGCATTCAAAGTCGGAGTTGGCAACCGACTGTGATTACAAAATTAAATATGTGGATCACAAAATTGCTGCTTAACTTGAGTACAGTGGACACCATGAAACTAGGTTCCTGCGCAAACAGTGAATGCAGAGCCTCATCAGGAGCCTACCAGTAGCTCGTCTGAATGTGCGGCCCACCATAAGGCAACCCCATGCAATCTCACAGGCCATCTCACCATGCTTAATCTAACTATCACGTTTCACTCCAAGGCAGATGTCTCGCGAGCGCGTGGGAGCTCCGCGGACACCTTCTAGCTAGCTAGCAGGAATTACATTGCTGTCATACCCAGCTGTCGCCACATTGTCGCTGTTGCAGCTGACTTCAGCCGCATGCATGCATGTCTTGCCTCAGGCAATTCATGCTTGATGACATCGAGGCGTGGAATGTGGGAATCTAAGATGCCACGCACTCTTCTGCATGTGAACAATCTGCGCTGGTGTTGACTTAGCTATTTTCTGCATTGTGGTCGCACAATCTTGGGGCCCGCAATCGCGGATCCGAAAATCAACATGAATGAGCATCTGAAGATCGCAAACTTTGTTTTTCGATCAAACTGCATGCAATGCCAAGTAGTCTAAACCCGGAATACCTCTGGGATGTATTTGCGGGTCAAAATTGCTACGTAGAGTAACAGTCAGACCTTGCTATAACGAACACGTAAACTTCAGCCCTTTCTTTTCGTTATAGCAAGGTTTTCGTTACAAAAATTGTCATGCAACCTTTGGCACCCGAGTTCGCACTCCTCAACAGCTATCACACTTCGTATCGACTTACTAGCATAGGAAATAACCCAAATCAAGAAATATTCGAGACTATCAAATAAAGCACAAGTGAAATCTGAACTAATAAAAATCTGTACTAGCCGAAAAAATAAGTATCCGGACAGGGGATAAATGCATATTATGCGCTATGCAGTATATGGCTATAAAATAGCATATTTTCGTATGCTTGGCAATGACAGTGTGGATAGTGTCCAATTTTATTATGTCAGAAGTATTCGGACAGCTGACATAACGAATTTGGGACTTGCAACACCAACAGTCCTATACCTACGTTTGAGGACAAGGCAAATAGATGTAAGTCCTTTTACTAGGAATATAAAAATGGCACTGCAGGCAACTACGAATAAGTACAGGTTCAGGCATTATAATGATCAAAACTTACTATTCTGATAGTCTGACTACTATTCTGATAGATCCTAAGATTTCGAGACTTCTCTTCAGGGCTTTTCCAGAGACCATTGAAATACTGTTTAAGAGGCTGTTCGAGCTCAAACAGCCTCCGAAACAGCCTCCGAAACAGCGCCTCCGAAACGTCCTGAAAAGTAGCCTCCGGAACGTCCTCCGGAACAGCCTCCGGAACAGCCTCTGGAACAGCCTACAGAAGAGCACTGCAATAGCAGTGAAAACAAGCAGTAGTGACCTACCTCCAGTTGCAGTACTCTCATCTGCACTTTATTACAACAAGATTTGTAGCTGATGCATATGTGAAGCTCTCAAAACCCCATTCTCAATGGTGTCAGTGCATGTTGATTTCAGTATCTTCATTATTCTAGATATTGTTCTTATTGATAAAAACTTTGCTTGGGCTATTTGGTATGCGAATACCTCAATGCAGGCCACTGAGTCTTTACCCGGACATTTTTTGCCTGCCATCCTGGTATATATTACCTTGTTCTTGTATTTATTCTGCTGCTGTATGATAGGGGGTCTCCAGAATTGCGGAGAAGACCCAAATTCATTATGTCAGCTGTCCGGATTTCATTAGGTCAGCTGTCCGGATACTTCTGACATAATAAAGATTGGACGCTATCATGAAATTTGGACTGGTCTAAGGAGCCAACCATACAAAAATAGGCTAGTTTATACCAAAAACTGCATAGCGCATAATATGCATGGGTCGCCTGTCCGGATACTTATTTTTTCGGCTAGTACCGGACTGCCTTCAGCCCCCCCCGACTAGCACAACATGTCAACAACTACTGTACCAACAACCCGCAATCACACAGTAAATCCACGCAGCACCAAATACCCAAGAAAAGCTTACTCTCGACCCCGAAACATCTACCACATATCCTGAATAAGTTTTCATAGTCACTTTTGTGAAATGAAAAGACATATCATTGTATAAAACTCTTATCAACATTTAGCACTTGTGCTATTCGTCGCAGGCAAGGATGTAAGAGTAGCTTAGTGGGGGTTTTCTACAGATTTTATGTGTCACTTTTGACTATAGCAAGAACAAATTTGTATGTATGTAGACAAACATAACTTCCTCTAAATGTTTTTTTTTTTTTTTTTTTAAATTTAGTTGTTTAGTTGTTTGGTGGTATTTCGTTACTGCAAAGGTCTGACTAACTGACTGTACATAACGTTGGAGGCTTGAGTGTATAAATTATAAATAGACCCCTGAAAGCAAAATTGCTGGAAGAGGACAGGGAAAAAAAAAAAAAAAAAAGGAAAAAAAAAACTTGATGTGACCACTTACAGTACATCAAACCAGCAACCGTATCAAACTTCTCAACATCCGCAATCCCCATCCATACTCAATCCAGCCTTACCCTCAACCTCCACCTTTTTTTTTTTTTTTTTTTCTAAATTAAAATAAAACTCCCTTCCCACCAACCTCCCCCTCTACACTATCCCGCACCACACACGTATCCCACCCACCCCGCGAACCCTCTACCCTCAGCCGTATATTACCGATAAGTATATCCACACTTTCCAAGCACCCAAAAAAACCAGTTCTCCCGAGCCATACATAGCTACTATCATTATTTATATATATATTCCGAGAGTAAACCTCCCGCTGTGTTTTTCCTTTTCTCAAACCAAGCGTCAAGAAAAAACAATGATTTGTAGCATATTACTGAGATTTTTTTTGTCACTCGTAACTCTCTCTGGCATCCTGTTTTCGAGGGCAGTACAAACAAATAATCTTACATACTCCTCCATCAGTTCGCCTACCCTCACCTCATAAAACCCGCAAACTCTCCAAACCACAAAAACACCCCCCCCCCCCACCAAACACCCATATATATACACCCCCCCCCCATATACCCACCCCACCTTCCTCTCCCCCTTTCTATTTTTCATTTTTCAGTATCTAGCAAACACACACACACATCACCACTCCCTCAATTGGTTTTTTTTTTTTTTTTTTTTTTTTTTTTCCCTTATAAAAGAAAAAAAAACTAACGATTTCTAAATCCTTCAATCTACAAAACACCAAAAACATATAGCATCGGGCAGAAAGCTAGTTCCACACCCAGAGTCCCCTCATAGACAATCTAACTACTCATTAACCCACACATCCCATACCCCCATCGACCCGACTTGACACCACCACACCACTACCGCCCTCCCCCTCCCTTTGCGGAATTGCCAATGTATATATGTAACCTGTATTTCGTAAAGAGGAGTAAATAATAGAGAAACAATTCATGTATGAAGAACCAAAAATACCCATATCCAAAAAGCTACGCTAGATATCCATAACAAATTGAGCTCCAACAGGCGCAATACTTATACAACTCAATTCTACCTTCCCTGTCTATCCCTACCCCACCTGCACACACCACACATCGGTAATATCCCTTCCCCTACCTACCTCAACACCCCACCACAGCCTTATACCCCACCTCCATCTCCTCCGCCCCCACCCCCGTCCCCACCCCATCCCCATCCCCATCCCCCATCCCCACCCTCTCCATCTCCTCCCTCCCCAGCCCCCAAAACCCCCTCAACCCCTCCACGAACCCCCTCGTCGCCGTCCTCAACTCCTCCCTCCTCATGACCGTAAAACTCAACCTCACATACTCCTCCCCCAGCTCCCTTTTCCCTTCTCCCCCACTACCCCCCTCCTCATCATCCTCGTAGCCATTCACCATAAACAACCTCCCTGGTCCAACAAGGATCTTGTGCCCGTAGGCGGGGTCCGCAAGGTATACCCAGACCTTCCCCGCGAGGTACTCCCTCGAAAACGGGCGCTTGTACAGCGGGTGGTTCGCGAGCAGGACCCGCAACCAGACGAACATGCCGCCCCGCGGCCTCAAGAACTCAATCATCCTGGTCCCGCTCACCACCACCTCCGAGTCCCCTCCGTGTGCTTCCGATTCGGACAGATACACCGCGCCGTCCTCCAGCGCATCGCACATGATCCGCATCTTCTCCGCATACCTCTCCCGTAAGTTCCCAATCCACTCCACGAACCCCCCTACTCCCCACCGGTTCACCAGCAGCTCTGCCACCATCGCCTGTGAGAATCCACTCGCCTGCTGCGTGCTCGCCTCGTTCACCAGTAGCAGTTTCTGCACCATCGCCGGCTGCGCCGTGATCCATCCCAGCCTGCACCCCGGCGCAATCGTCTTTGAGAAAGTGTCGAGCCGAATGACCCTCCCGGAGACATCGAACGTCAAATATGATGGCGGCAGGCTCGCCAGGAAATCCCCGTGTCCCTTATCCTCCCCTTCAGGGTAATACAGATGCCAATACGGCTCATCCTCGACAATAATCACATCAAACCTCTCACATACCTCGTACACCCTCCTTTTCCTCTCCCTCCCCGCTACCCTCCCTGTCGGATTCTGCCCCACCGCAATCGTATACAGCACCCCCGGCCTCCGCCAGCCCATTTTCCCCCACCTGCTCACTTCCCACTTCTGCAGCACGTCAATTAGCCCCCCAGGGCCGTCGACGGAGATCCCCTCCTCATCCATCTCTACTCCGACTGCGCATGCACCCCGCGGGATCGCCGCGGCAACTGCAGGACTGTACGTGTATTTCTCCACGAGCAGCGCATCCCACTCCCCAAGCAGCATTTCGAAAACTTTGTTGATGCCATCCGTGTTTCCATTGCTGAGGACGAACGCGGGGCTGGCATACGGGATTCCCCCATGCGGGGCGTGCACATGGTGGAGGGAAAAGTCTTTGACGAAGTTGAGTAATGGAGGATAGCCCTGAGCGGTACCGTATTGGAGCGCGGTGGAGAGCGTGATGGGGAAGTTCCCAAAGGGGTCTGCCGGGGGAGGACTATTGCCCGATGGGTACTTGGGGACAGTAATGTGTGCGGTTGGGAGCGCGGAGGTGGTCGGATGGGTCGGGAAGAAGGATTTGATGATCGCAGGGAGGACACCGGGGGTGCCGGGGAGCGGCGAAGTGTTGGTGTTGGCAGATTTGTGGAAGCGATTTGGAAGCGCTGCAAGAGATTCGAGAGTATCGTAGGGGAAGAAATCCGGTGGCGGCATGCCTATATACACAAAAAAACACCAACATCAAATCCCCGCTGTCACATTATATTTCCAGGAGGATCCTCGCACTCACCAGCCATCAAATTCTTCATTCCCGGCATACTAAAGTACCTATACATCGTCTTGATCATTGACGGCAACCTCCTTCGCGCAGTCTGCGAAAAATGATGCGACAGGTCCACCGGGGGCCTTAGCTTCCCCCTCCCATCCGCATACACACCCTCTCCGACCCTATTGCCCTCATCACCCCCATCCTCCTCGCCCCCATAATATTGATACCCATACGGGTACGCATGGTATACATACTCCGGGCTCGGCGGTCTCAGCGGGATAATTGCAGATTCAGTCCGGGGAGGAAGGGGCCGCGGGGAGTCGAGTGTGCAGGCATACGGGTTAGGGCGTTTGGGCATTGTGCGACGCGCGCGTTTTGGTTGTTCTTATTCGGTTTTCTGGGTGGGTGCCCGGGGGCGCGCGTATGGTGTTATTCGATGCACCGGTGACGTGATCCCGCGCTGTCGCAATGCGGGGAGCTGTCGCAGCTGCCAAAGCTGTCAGTGCCGCGTGCGCAATGTCGCAATGCCGAGTCACCGCTGTGTCGCACACAACCCAAACTCTGAATCAGCCCAGTCGTAATCGTAAACATGCACTACATCCGCATCCCGCCCGTGCAATCTTGTGTATCGCTCACCTCAGAACCTTATCTCAGCGCCGGTTTACCAGCTTCTCAATCCCCACCACCACACTGAACGCGATTCAGGATGCAAACAAGAAGCAGGAATTTGCCCCTGAGATAAATATAGAGTTGGCAGTGAACAGCAGTGTACAGAAGATAAGCAACTAGAAAATCCCCGGCTAGGCACTCTTTGATTTCTAATCCCGCAGCCCTGTGCCGGCATCATGCATGTTAGTTGTCCCCTGCAACGCACCCTTTCTGCTTGGCTCGGCATAATCCCAGTTCCCGCCGGCGGGTGGAGAAAGCACTGCCTTCCAACCAGGGGAAGCAAGCAAGCACACTCAGGTTTGCCTAAAATAATGATGTATTATGTACACTTGAACTCTACAAAGGTCCAGGGATGTATGGTGCGGGGTACCCCAGATTTACACATACAGAATCCTTCGACCTCCATCCAATTTCGGTTCAAAAAAGCCGTAGAATTTTCTTCTCCGAGCAGCCTTTCGGCTTTAGATTTGAAAAAAAATTCAAGTGAGGAAGGAGTTACCGTAGCTGCCACGTATTGGTATCTTTTTGGGGAACAATTATGGGCCAAGCTCAGTTTTCCGCCAAGCAAGCACTACGTACTTAGTTATTACCCAAAGTGGCAAGATTGTGCCCGATTAGGTTAGTCTCTCGGTCAACAGAATACTAACAACCGGTCCCTGACCTGGAAGGACAGCAAATGGGAGAAGATCTATACAGCTTAGTCCTTACGAAGCGCAACTTTTCTTCACGAAAAATACGAGGCAACTCTATAGATTTATTAAAATATTTCTCTCACTTCCAATTACCCAAGACTTGTTTCTTATTCCCAACTTACATTTCACTTTCCCATTCCGGATTTTTGAACAAATTATTGACGTGAAGGCAAGCATATCGCGCACACATCACCACCCCGATCCATCCCACCACCGCCGACGCCAAACCACACCCTCACCAACCTCCACCAGCCTCCACATACACATGGACACCCACGCAATTCCCAGGACCAGCCCTCGCAACCATCCGACTCTCAATTCCTAATGCTCCATCTCCACCTGTAGCGCCACCTCCTCTCCCTGCATCTCTATCTCTCCCGTTCCACCCTCCTCAGAGGCTTCAGGTTCCAAATCCGCCTGATAGCCCTCGTCATCACTATCCTCTACGGACCTCCCATAATCCATCCCCGAACCTGATCCCCCGCTCCCTACCCCAGTCACAATACCACTGCCAACTTCTCCCCCCTCCTCCTCCTCAGGTGGCTGCGTAACCGCTGTCTCAATCTCCCCAATATACATCGGCATAAAACTCTTATTATGATAAAACTCCTGCACATGCATCGCCTTGCGATCCATCAAAGTCCGCTTCCGCTGGTAAAAAGTAGTTCTCCACCTGCATCAGATGCAGCCAAAGGAACCGTGCGTCGATTTCGTCTTCAAGGCTTGTAGTCACAGGTGGGGTACAGAAGATGGGTAGGTAACTATTCCGGTTCCCAGTACGTTCAGGGAAGGGATGGTAGTATGGTAGAGTGGTGGCCGCATGCTCATTCCGGTATGGTTGTGAGTGCTCCTTCAGAGCTTGCTCATTGGACTTGAGGAGGTCAACGGTTTCTTCAGTGACAAGTTCTTGGGGACTATAATAAGTTAGTCCACTCCGGGTGGTAGTGGCATATGACTGATGCGGCATCTGTGGTATTGCATAAATTGCGCCGATGCCTTGTCCTGAAGTAGTGGCACCATCGGTAACTTGATACTGGCTATCACCAGGAGCAATCATAGGAGTGTCCTCGAAACCAGGCATCAAGTGTTGGCCTTCCATCTCTACATCTTCGGTACCGTGATATGGACTACTCTGCTGCTGAAGCGTCACGAGCTCCGGCATGTCCCGCATGCCAGCCTTCAAATCTCTATAATAGGATATTGCCTCTTCATCACGGGCCAGCATTCCTTCCTAAGGGGGTCCAAAGATTGCTTCAGCGTCTCTGCCACCGTAACGTAAAAAGGCGAATAAATCCTCCATTATGAGAAGCCGAATATACTCTGAATTGAGACTAATGTTGTCCTGGGATGAATAGCCCTTCCAACCTTCTTCTCCCTTGTCTTCCTCATGTTCTTCATTCCATTCCACAAAACATTCCTCCTTCTGCCCCTCCTCCTCAATATCTTCATCGTCCTTGCCCCCTGCTTCGTCATTCGAGTTTCCTTCCTTGGCTTGGGTACTGACAGAATTTGAGTGTAGGTGGCCAGGATGTATGGCTTCTTGCACTACTATTTGATTTTCCAGCTTCTCTGTTACCACTGTCAAGACGGGTTCTAGTGGATGAAGCGGAATTGAGTCTTGCGCAGACAACGCTGTTACACCAGTCCGGCTTGTGGCTTCGTTCGTGCCTGAAGAGTTTCCTGTAGTATCACTCTTATCATCCGGAGCATATGATGGTTCACCTTCATCTTGTACATCGGCCCCAGAAACCTCCTCAGGTTGCTCGGAATGATGATCCGTCCAGTAATCTGGAACTGCGTCCTCGTCACCAGTCTCCGGCTTTTGTCCCGTTTCCTTCCTCCAGTCACTCAGCCCACTCAATATGTCCTCCAGTTCCTTCTTTGCCCTAGCCTTTTCTTCACTCCTCTTCATATCTTGAATCATTTTTCTCTCCGCTCCAGTCATGACTCCCCATTTCTCGAAATTCCCCAGTCCCTTGTCCTCGACATAGACTAGCGTGTCAATCACTTCATCTTCTGCCTGAACCGAGACCGCGCAAAACCAGCATACAAACCAGACCCAATACGTGATAGCCACCGCATCTACCGTTCCAGCATGCTGTCTCCACTCCAGAGTCCCCAGACCCACAACATTGCGATCAGCCGTACTTTGGATATTGATATGCCGCATGCTTTGGGCAACATTATGAAACGTAAGTTTCCTCTCCCGCCTCCCGATCTCGCCGGCGATAATGCCTTCCTTGCTTACTTCCCAAGAGATGGAAATGTTGCTCAACTCATCCCAGTCCTTTGCAGCCCAGATCTCGTCCCTGATCTCCCTCAAGCTCTTGAACTCCACCTCTGAGCGTTTGCAGCCCCAGACATCACGTTCCTCCAAATCGCGCCCGAAGCGGCTGCAACCAAATCTCCCGTGTCTGACGCTGGTGGCATAGTCCCTTGTTTGCCGAAACCTTGGGTGGAATGTGTCAATGATTGGTTCAAACAGAATGTAGCACATCACAATGCGCTTCGTCTGCTCGAAGGTCCATTTCTGCGGCGAGTCCGGAAATGTTGTATCAGGTCCAAGGCCGACATGTACATGAAGGCTACAGGTTCGGTTAAAGTACCCTTTGAGAGGTGGAGACGCCTGTTCTTCCTCAGAGGGTGATGGAGGCTTGCTGAAGAGATTGTTCAACGCCAGGAGCTCCCTTTCCCAGGTCAAATAGTCTTCAAATAGCCAGAACTTTGGAGTCTTGATTTCCGTCGGGGCAACCAAGTGTTTCGGTATAAATGTGGCGTAATGTCTATAATCTGTATCAGGTCAACACTTGAATGTGAACTGCTAAGGAAGGCTCGACACGTACCACTCTCAGTACGCTCCTGATTGAGCCACTTAATCCATTTTACAGTCACATCTCGATCGACTACCCACCTCGAATGCCCTTCCGGATCTGGGTCGGGATTATCCCGTGTTGTGACATTAAGGACCCCAGATTCCTTCAGCACAGTCTGCACGAATTTGACGCCCAGTTGCTCTCGGAAATCGTATATGTTTTTGAAATTACCAGCCCTCCAACAACCATTCAAGACCGCTTCATGGTAATCATCATTTTTGAAGCCACACCTCTCGAGGTGCTCGGAATGCTCTGGAAATGATGTTGCGTAAAACTCTTTCAATGTTTTCTGCAGGCGAGATTCTACCTCTGGCAATTTTTCCGCAACGATGCATTCAATCTCGCATCCAAAGGTCATTCTGTTCATGAGGTAGAAGTATTCAGGAATTCTCGCGCCGTGTCTGAACGCTTGATTATACATCAACCTGAATTCCTCCTTCGTTGGAAGCTGGTAGATTTCGTCTTGAACCTCCGCCATGCGACTGACTGAGGTGCAAATACTCTCCGGCCACAGGGGCGGACGAGAAGGACTCTCAAACCGATCATTCCACTTTCGGCCCAAGCAGCGCACGCCATTGACCTTGATAATGAGCTCAATGACATCCACCACGCTAAGGAGAAGCTGTTCCCAGGGAAATTGTTCATCTAACCCAGCAGGGGGATTTAGCGATTGAATATATGAGATCATCTCTTCTCTCTCATAGGAACGGATCCTCCAGTATATCCTTGTGGCTTCGTGCATGACTTCCCCGAGAGTGTGTCCAATGCTTGTCCACAGTTCCTCATCCTGCTTTGTTCTGATTGGAATGTCCTTCAGTTCATGCAGTGGAGTGGACATTGTATTAATGTTCGTATAAACCATGTGTACGTGGAGTTCAGTTGGAAAGGTCGCATCAGGGTTGAATAGGTCTTTACTCAGAGTTCCATCTCTGCTCAAAGGGTTTGCCTTTATTTTGTCATGCTGCTTTCCTCGTGTCTTCACCATACTAGGTTGCCTTGCTTCAAGCTGCGGCACAGTCAATAATAGTTCGTAGGCCTCTTCCGACGATCGTTCAGTCCTTGCATTGCAGGCTTTCTGGAGAAATTGCAGCCAAGTATTTCGGAGTTCTTCTGGTATGACCCATTCCATTGCCTCTGCACTTAGGCCAGGTTCTAACCCTGTGGTTTGCCTTTGTGCTTTCCCTGCTGTTTCCGCTTTCTTCGAGTCTGTTGTGCTTTTTTGCTGCTTTCTCTTCTGTTCAGCATATAGCGCAACACCTTTCACCAGTTGCCCCGCTCCTGTGAATAGTAGGTTTGCACTTGGGGTGCTGTACACAGGTTGGACTTGATGTATCTCACTATTAGCCCCGTAGTTTGCTGAAACAAGACCATTTATTGAAGCACAGCATGCAGAGTGACTTTCATCTTCTGAGGGTAAGTCTGATTCATCGAAGCTTGTGCTCTCGGACATCCTCGGAAATTCGTCCGTAACATTCACAAAGCTCGCTTCAGAGCGTACGCTGGGGCTGGAGGCGGGTGAACTTGGTTTTTGTAAGAAAACATAGTCATCATCTGCATGGTCCTCTTCCGACACCCTAGAGGCCGCGTTGTCAGGTAGAATAGATAACTCAAGCACTCTTTGGTTGAGTGCCGCCATTTTGTACCCAAGAGAGAACGTGATAAATAGATATTATAAGAGATTTATTTCAGACAAGCGATCTAAGGTGTAAGATAATACGGTGAGCGTTGTGATATATGTGGATAACTGGCGAAAGATAAGAAATATCTGAGCTGGAACGAGTGCGTGGAGAAAGAAGGGAGAAGAGAGGAAGGATTGAAGCGGTGCTGGGGAGCCTAAAGTCTGGAGTGGAGTATGGTACCTACTCAAAAAGGAAGCGACGTTGAACCACTACAAGATCGCAGTAGGACTAAATTTTATCAGCATGCATATGGTTATAAGGCTGCAACATTATCAAATGGTGAGATGGCCGAGTTGGTCTATGGCGCCAGGTTAAGGAACCATTCTTAGCACAACCCTCCTGGTAGGGAAACCTGCGTGGGTTCGAATCCCACTCTCATCAAAATCTTTTTTTTTCAATGCCTTCCGAGCAAAATACCTTTTGCCGTGGGCTTTTCATAGTCTGCAACCAGACTAGGCTTTTCAGGTGTTTGAGACAAGATCCTTAGGTTAGTTACTACACTAGCTCGCGCCATAGTCTCATACCAAGCCCCTAGCGCACCTGCCACAATGTTCTGGTCATCAGAAAGGAGTGTGCATCTACCTCCTCCCTTCGTCTCATGCCCTTTAGGACACAAATATGATGAAGCGATTGACAAAAAATATACGAACCGAAGGCATTTGAACTGAGAATTCGGCCGCGCGATATGAAATTGTTTTCACGGAATTTGCATATGTATTTGCATTACATCCTACCATACTGGATAAAACAGAATCTGAAGACTGGATAATGCGACCAGAAATTCTGGGTCGCACATAACCCGATTCATATGCAACTAGCCCTCTACTCTCAGACTAATTAATAATCAGGCTATATCATATGGCGTTGGCTCGTAGCTGCAGCATATGTAAGTAAGTTCTCATGCCAAGTTCATGTGTATTGTAGTAAAATCATTGCTTGATACGAAATGCAGATACTGGTATTTGCGGACATCTGCGGATATTTGACCAGAATTGAACTGTACGCTTGGTTGGACCCTTCTCCGAAGACATTTTTTTCTACGTCGCAACTGTCCAGAAAAGATTTTGTACCGTCAAGTGTTCAACTTTTCGTATACGGCTTAAAGAAACAATTGTCAGTACACTTCAATAGCGACTACATACCAAGTAGCATAATAGAATATTCGGTTCCTCGGCACAGGAGTCGGGCATGGAGAAAGGGCATCAAATTATATTGCAGGGCAGTCATGCTGCTGAGTTGGCGAAACAAGGATGCACCGAATAACAGTAGGGGGGATTATTCAAAGTTGAAATACTCAGGTGTATAAGTGTGAATATAAATAAGGTATAGATTCAAAATTCTTTTTTCGTGTTGGGAAGTTCACCATGTAAAAAATTCGAAGGGTTGACAGCATGCATACTTGTAAATACTCGCCGGTTCAAAACTTACATATGTCAGCCTCCGGTTTGCACTATGGGAGAGATTAACGAGGAAAGTTCAACGAAGGGGAATAAGAACACGAAAAGTAAAAGGAAGAACGAAGAAGACCGGTTTACTATATCTTGTGAACACAACGGAACAACTGCAATACCTAGTAGACTAAAAAAACCCAGTGAGACTGTGATCCTCAACACTATGATGATGATGATCATAGGAGGCCCCCTTCTCACCCCTCAAGAAATACCCGTAACCTGCTGGTACCCCCTTCCCTTTTTGGTAGTTACCTCCCCCCAGGCCTTCACCCACCGTTGCATTTGAAGTGCCAAGATTCCCACAGCACCATTCCGAAATGCGAGTAGCGCACACAACATATGCATTTGTCCGAATAATATTTTGAACCAACCAGTATTAGCACGTGGTTCCGATTTTTGGTCAGGTTATACATTTAGTCAGCTTTCACTTGATCTTAGCACTTCGATGCTAAAGTTTTATTCCTGCCGATATTGCGTATCAAAAGTTCCTTCGACTAACAAAGATAGCTAAGAGCGATCTACAAAGATTCTGTGTGAAAGGGATACTTGTGAAAGGAATTTTGAAAATGTGAAGGTATCTCCAAAATTATCTGGACAAGCTGACTAATGCGTACATGCGCTCTGCAGTTTTTTTTGCCTTACAGCCTACCAGTCACAACATTATTACTAGCTAGTAAAATATGTATTCGGACATAGCGCATAATGTACATTAGTACCCCTGTCCGAATACATATTTTACTGGCAAGTACTACCGATAGCTCTCTTAAGCATCACTATTAGCATCAGCAGCTACAGTACCTATAGGATTACGATTGGTTGACACAAGATTCAAGTATTTTGGTTGTCGTGCCTTATGCATACCACAGACTACATGGATGTATTAGTCAGCCTGTCCAGATACTTTTGCTGGTACACTACGTACAGACATGGGTGGTTGATTGCGGGAAACAAGGACATATACATGATAATAAAAAATAAATGTATAGGTAGCCGAATAACTATAATTTCACAGTTTGATTGTACAAGTAAAGTTATTTGATTTCATACAAAATAATTCTTTAACATGGCAGTTGAAGCGGGAGTGAAGCGGAATGGCATTTGAGGTGCGAACCACAAGCGGGAAAAGAATCCCCGAATCCATGGCCGAAGTTTAAGTAAATATAAATGGTGTTCTCCCAAAGTATGCGGTACAAAAAGACTTATTGTATTTCTGGGGACATTCAGGCTAAGCAAGAATTCATATTCATATTCACCGCACACAAAAAATAAATAAATAAATAAATAAATAAATTAAAAAAAAAAGCACCCCTCCTATTTGAATACCTTTAGTATACATGCATAATTATGGTCCAGGAACGAGTAACCAGAATATCTATACCGGAGTAGTACATCGCATTCGATATTCAGTGGTTGTATCCTCAAGATTATTATCTGAGGCGTAGGTTTTTTTTTTTTTTTTTATATCAGTACTCGCATGCCGCCCTATGGGCTATGGCGAGCTGAGGCGTAGGTGCGTGAGAACAGTTAATTCGAAAACTAAGTCCTCTCTGTATATCCAAGTTTCCCTTAATTGTCATAGGTGTCTTCGCCGTTACTGGAATCTAGTCAGTATGATAGCATCCATGGCTTTCTGGCGCCTATCCCGGGCAACTAGCCAAGTTCGGAGTAGCCTGGGAATCTAAACCAAGGTAAGAAGAATATGCTTTATCGGCGCAAGCTATTATCAGTACAGTACTGGCGATCTTACCTTGCGATGTAGCAGACAATTTGTCAAGAAAGCTTCCTGTAGATGAACGACAGACTAACATGGTGGTTTGCAGTGACAAGTCAGGAGCGGTCATTGGCAAGTTTTCAAAAGGAAGTCAAGAGGCCTAGTCCATATAGTAGCACAGCAATGATGGAAGCTTTAGCCATACAGTTGAGAATGGACAATACTCAGCCCCAAATCGACCCACCCGTTTACGGAGTCTTGGATTACTTCTCCTTACCTGAGACGCTAATGACAATCCATCCCCCGTTGATCTCTGGAATCTGGGCCATAAGTTACTGACACTTCTCGGTGCGAGAATCACATTCATTTATATACATAGCTTTATTCGCATACTGCACTGGAGAGGCCAACTACAAAGGAGATAAATGGAAAAGAAATCAACATTCTCCTTGCACCCTGCTACTCAATCGCGTCATGTCATCACCCCGCTCCTCCCGGCTTCCATCTCTGTCCACCCATTCCAGCAGCTCAACCAGCGGAACCCATTTCCTCTTTCCATGTATTTCAATGCGGGGTGGACTATAAGTACTAGTATGAACAAATATCAATGAATATGCTATGTAGCAACCATGAACAATGCAAACCAGCAACACGACAACCATGGGGGATCATTGCCCACTCTCCAGTCCCTCCTCAATCTGCGTTTTCCAACATTCAACTTCGCGATAAAAGCCCTTCAACCTCTCCAGCGCTGTATCCATCCTCTTCTTCCCCTCTCCCGGGGACATTTTTAACAGAGCTGGAGCTTCTCGCGTAGTGAACTCGGTTTTGCTTTTACTCACATACTTCCTATGTTTGTCCAGCTGCCCGATGAGGTCCTGTGCGTATTCGACAAAGTTACTACTAAGCCTGTATTGTCCACTGCGGTTTGTCAACGCCTCCATTGTCATTGCGTGCGTTGTGTTGGTCAGAGTTCCTAATTCAATGAGCACCTTGAGGAACGAGACCCCAATGCTTTGCAAGATGGCCCTTTGCTGTCGATAACAGCTCTTTATGGCGTCGGCTCGAGCAATAATATCCTCAACGATAACCTCAGCTTCTCCTTGAGGCCCGCTGGCCAATTTTTCCGCTCGTTTCATAGCATTCTCTTTCCGTGCTTTAATCCGTATGCTGCAACGTCTCCACCAGCGGACTATCTTAGACACTGCCATTACCTCTCCAATTCTGCTGGCGTCCGAATCCTCTTCCGTGCCTCGTTGTATCTCTCTTGAAGTCGGAGGAGCAGACTGAACACTGCGTGGCAGAACTTCAATTCCTGCCGCACTCAAGAACTGGTAACGGGAGCTACCCATTCTAGTTGACTGGGACCCTTCGATAATAACTAATTTGTCTTTGTTGTATACACGATAGGCATTGACAAGTTGAATGGCTAATTGATCAACTCGGTCGCTGGATATATTGAACCAATTAACCAATGTTGGTGGTCTCAGTTGATCCCATTGAACGCACACCTGTGAGGCTGTATGAATAAAAGGTTTGACTCATGGTGGAAGCTCGCGAGTTGCGTTCTTTACTCACCTGCATTATTCTCTGCCACAAATCCTGATATTCAGGCGGATTGAATCGACGGGCAACGCGAAAGTTTATCATGCAAAGAGCTAAGTGGTCAAGACCCCGACGTATCATGTATCTGTTGCCATTCCACAGCGGTCTTCCACAGGCATTGAACAGCGCGTCAGGTCGCGGAGCCACTCCTAACCCCAGGTGCCCAGGTCTTCCAGCTCTTTCCTTTTGTAGTTTGCGGGAGCGATATTCTGCCGCAAATTTCAGTAGGACATCACATAGACTGCGCAAAACAAGGAAGAGGCTTTGTTCAAGGTTATATTGCTCTCCCTCATTTGGGACTGGATGGTTCGACAGATCCCGAACAAGGTGACGTAGTGACAGTGGCACAAGGAAATCCTGTCGTGTGATTCGATTTAACTACAAGTCAAGTCAGCTATCAAACATAGTCATCAAATTGCTTCTGGGATTACCTGCACGTACCAGCTCTAAGCTTAACAGCTCGAACAATGACAAAACTGAGTGCAAAGACTGAAGTTCAGGCAGGACACGCGAAGTGATGAAAGTTGTGACCCTATGGATACATCGGACCTTCAAGCTCAATGCCGTCAGCGCGAATAGCACTTCATCGTAGAAGGGGCAAAGCTAAATCACCAATTCAACAGTGTTGACGTATGGCACACGGTATGGTTGAAGTTTCTCGGCATCCAAAAGAAAGGAATAGACATTATTTGTTGCTTGGTTGACCATCCGCATATTGAATAAGAAATGCCCGAAACGTTGTATCGCACCTGGGATTGAGAAATTCATGTAAGCGTCATGTCTGGGCTTCACCTTCACTTGAGTGCAGGCAATGCAAAAATGCCTCTAACCTAACTTGCTTGCAAAATTCCTCTCCTCGAGAATGGCAGAGATTGTGGTTCTCTGCTGCCACTCCTGTGGGCGCAGGCGATGGAAAAACAACGATTCCAGCCCATCTCGAACGTGCGGCCATTCTCTACTCTCCAGTAGCATTTTCCAGATTTGCTGTTGCACTACGCTGTCATTAAGAAACGGGGATATAAACGTGAGCTGTTTCAGCAGAACTTCAAGGAACGCACGCTCTAAGCATAGTTAGTCTAAACTGGGCGTGACATAATACCTGCTCGATGCTTGCTCACTATTTCCTTGATATGCTTTGGAATCATCTGCATTTAGCTTGCGATGTAAGTAAAGCCTCAACGAACTACATGCTAAACCAGTTGCATCCAGCAAGGCCTTGATGACCCAGAGAGAGATATCAGCTGATTTCATCTAGATAATTGTACCACCGGCGCCAATAAAGCGACTTACAAATATTTCGCCCTTAATTTCTTCTGTAGGTAACTTGGTGTGCCTGTCCGACTTGCATTGGCCTGTCTGTTCTTTCCGGCAGGCACCGCCTGTGGGTTAAAATTTCATTAGTTTGATCTGGCAACCCTACACCGTAGGGGAGATTCATGTCACCTTGCAAGTAATCAAAACACGGCTTAGCGTTGTCAATGCCCCTAAGCACTACTCGCATTTGTGACAGAGCAATTGGAATGGTTTTCACTACCACGTTTATTAGCCAGGATTTGAAAGTATCATGAACCTGTTGCACAGTCATGCGGGTATATCCTCGCTGACTTGTCTCAATTGTTCCATTCTCAGTTGAGGCTGGGAACAAGGGGGACCAATTGAATACGACTGCTTCGATATTAACCTTATCGGAATTAGGATCAGAATCCGGCAGGTGAACCAACAGTGCTCCAACACAGGTGAGGAAACCTGGTGGTGGGGACCTGTTTACGTCTCCCAACAGATTCCCAGTGAGTATTGCAAATTTGCTTAGGGTTGCAACGGGTAACTGCGCGAAATTTTTTACTTCACCAACTCGATCACGAAGAGTCAGGTTCAAGCGCAGTAATTCCTGTTGCGAACTCAGAACGTTACGCTGGAGCCCAGGGGCATAAAGCAAGTACTGGAGAATAACTTACAGCAAGATCAAGAAAGTTCGTTTCAATCTCTCCCAAATAGTTCGGGGAGGATCCGCTCGCCCCTGGCCGGTCTAGTTTGAGACCGGTTTTTGCCGCTAAGATGCAGGCTAGTATTTGCTTCCATCTTGATTGTGATTTATGTAGAGCGGGTGCCGTATAGTTAGTCGATGACAGATCGCCAGCCATGATAGTGCTTGGCCCAAGCGAGGAGACTGCTGTCAATTGAGATACAGTTTGGAAATTGATTCCCATAGCGGACCATGTATTCCCGGCCATCAAACCATTGAATAGAGTCAAGATATCGTCCATCGGAATTGAAAACTCGCGTCCTGCTGTAGAGGCTTCTGGTTCCTCCGCCAGGCGAACTGCGTACTGAAATTTCCCTTCGCTAAGGGCAAGCATGAAAGCCTCATGATACCGCTTCTTCCGCCTATAGAACTCCAATAAATCTTCTGTTCTGTTGAAATCCTTGTAGAACTTCTCCTTTTTATCATCGTCTCCCAAGGTATCGACAGCAGCAGACATCATATTGTCAGGAAGCTGAAGGTCCCCTCGCTGCAAGAGGATATTTACAAGGGTTGAATAGCGTGTTCGGACGTCGTTACTGATGCGCTGTTGGCGTCTGTAAACCATTACATTTTTTAGGAATTACGTCAGTCAGCGTTGACATTAAAGTATAGTATTTCGAAGGCTACAAACCTTCCTAGATATTCAATGAGCTCTGGGAAATGCTCTCCTTTGCGATACACCCTGACTGCATCGTCGTATTGGTCTGCGAGGTCATAACAAGTTCCTGCTTGAAGGAATTCCTCAGCCTTTTCATAATATCTTGCTGCTTTGCCGTAGTTTTTATCAGCTTGTAACACTTGTGCAGCCTTTTTGTAGTTCTCCATGGCGGCCCAAGCTTCGGCAGCTTTGTCGATGAAAGATCCCTCCTCAAACAGGGTTGCCGCTTGCTCGTACAACTCCCTCGCTTCCATGCTCAACGCATCAGGGGCAATATCCAATGCCTGGGCGTCCTGATACATAAGAAATGCGCGGGCCAGAGCTTGTCCTTGTCTATGCCCTGCCCTTCTGAAACATCGCAGAGCCTTGTGCAAACATGTCTGTCAGTCAGAATTCCAATTCGAAAGAAAAGGGTCAGATATTATTCTTACCTCCTGGTATAAATCCCGATGCAGAAACATTTCACCCTGTTTTCTCCAAGCATCCGGAGTGGTACATTTGCCAGGCTTAATAATATTTCTGGCTTTTCGCTGCGCCTGTTCGGTATGTATATATTAGCCTTTACTCAATAAAAAGGCAGCGCTGCGATCCTGGGACTATTACATCTTTCTCGTTGGCATCAACAATAGAGACAATTGGGTTTCTTCCAGGTTCTTTCTCAGTCATCGTCCATACTGTTAAGATGTTCTGCACCGAAGCGGGGTCATTCTCGACAATCCACAGGTTCTTTCTTGCTCGCGTTACTGCCACGTACAGGTGCTTGAGTTCGGAGCACAACATCTAGCTCGCTCAGTGTTAGTTCAAAATTGTATTAAAAACTGAGTGGGGAACTGGATATATCACCAACCCCATATTTTCCAGTATCCAACTCATCCGCTGCTCCCTTTTGCAACAATTGTTTCAGCACATGTACGCCCACATTTGCCCAAACAGTGTTACAGAAGAAGTTATAGAGGATTACGTCCTCAAACTCAAGACCCTTGCTCTCAAAAATTGTCAGTATTGTGGTGGATGGAAGTAATGCTCTTAACTCTGTTTGAACGTCTTCATCTCGCACAATAATAGCTTGCTCCGCCCCGAAACATCCCAAGCCTTCCTCTGTTCCCATCATCCCTGCTCCGCCTTGTGCCAATATTCGATGATCAAAGCCGACTACAAGATGAATGGGTGTTAGCGCGGCTTGTCTTCCACTTTTTCATCCAACTTGTTGCTATTGAGTCCTACCAAAAACAGTGGGCATTGCTCCCGGGTAATTTCCAACCTCGCGCGGAAGCGAGTCAATTTGGCTCGGGAAGGCTGCTCCATAAAAGTTGATTATCAGCACATTGTTGAAATCTCAGGGACCCGAAAATCGCCGCGTGCACTGACCGTTACAAAGCATTTCGACGATATCTGCAGCCAGAGAAAGTATTCCCTGGTGAGATCTATAATTCGTTGCCAGTTGAAACAACTCAGGTCTTGCCCAGGAGGGTTTTCGGGCCTCGTTCGCCATATCTTTGAAATGCTCATAAAACCGTGCTTTGACATCCTGAAAACGAAAAGTGTTGTCCCTGGAAATACATTGGGCGGTGTCACCCGCTTGTGGAATATCAGCAATCCCAATGTCCAATATCCATGCTGTGGCTCGATTAACATACCAAAATGAATTCCATTGGGGCTTCGGACGAGGGTTAGCAGAAGATCCAGCTCTAGAAGCCTGTTGTCCTGTAATTCTGTGAAGCACTTTAGTTCCATGATGATACTCGAACGGGAATTTTGGTAACGCTTACCGTCAACATAGACCTCATCAAACAAGCTTTGAACCCTGCGTTTCAGGTGTTGATCTTTCTCAAGGGACTTCAGCAAATAAGTAACCCTATCAATATCGTCTTGGTGTCCCAGAACTGTTTTATTTCGCTCATAATCCCTGTACAACTCGTAAATGACGTATCTATCACTAGCTTCAGTAAAGACAGGTGCCTTTCGGTGGCTCAGGGAAATATAGTCTTCCTTAGAAAGTGGTTCGAAACTACGATGAGCGGAAGTAGAACCCTTGATCGTTCCGATGATTTCAGAGAACACAAGCTCGGGTTCGAATCGTCTGCTATGACCATAAAAATGCTTTCTCCAATATTGAGTTCGAAAGGCTTTATAGTCTATACGCCTCGACACTCTCCCGGCATCTGCCGTGTTAGCATGAGACGTCAGTGAAGTGAAATCCTTTCGATCGTTGTATCTAATTGCCGTCAATTCAATAGTGCTGTATGTTCCGTGGTTGTCAAGACTTACCTAATTGTTCTTTCCAGGAAGTTGAACAGTTGTCCAAAGGTACAAACGAGCGGGAACTTGTCCTCGGATATATTATCCAGCGTTAGATTTTCCAGAGGGTCTTTTGCTGCTTTGATTGTATATTCTTGTGCCTGCGGTATATCCGGTTTAACCGGGGCTGAGAGAATTCCAAGCTGGGAATTCAGTAGCCGTTGGAGATACTCCTTCAGTCTTTCCGCAAGATAGCTCGATCGAGTGAGAAAAATCTGTCTTGTGTCAATCCGGAAAGGTGGACGCAGAAACAATCACGCGGGGAATTTCTTACTTGCCGGACAGAAGTCCCTTCATTTTCCCTGCTCGCGATGTTTCTACACAAGAGCTTGAAAAGCAAGCATGAAGTTTTCCCAGTCCCACTTCGGCCCTGAATAAATGCTGCCGTGTTGGAGTGTTTGATGATTTCCGTCTCTTCCATTGAAATATCAAATGGAAATTCAACCGAGTCGTAACTAGCAAACAGGCGATCGAGGACCTTCCCACTCACACAGTAAAATTTATCTTCACAGTATTAGGCGACGCGACATAGCACTTGCTTGGCACAGCGGGAATCAAATGACTTACTACTCATCAATGCCTCTTGGGCTTCAAGCACAGCTTCGTCAGGCTCTTTCAGGAAGGCTTCGTCAAGCTCTTCCAGCACGGTTTCGTAAATCCCCCCAAGCTGTACGCTCCTGCGGCGGGCGTGATCAACTTGACCGCAAGTTTTTGGAAGTACTGGGAAGTCCCGGATTCGGACACGGCGTTCTTGAACTTGTGAGATCGTATATGACCTTTGAAGTATTAAAACGTCGCGGACCGTCTTCTCTACCTAAAAGTTTATTAGCTTCCTGTGGCGGCTGTTGAAGGGGGTGGGGGGGGAAGTACTTCGTCCTGGTTTCCAATTCTCCATACTAACCGCGCACACCAATATCATCAGCCTATATAGAGGGAGAACAAATATATGAGGACGGTATGACTGCTTACCCGTAATCATCTGACAATTAGAATTAACCTCTTCGTCAAACCCTACATTCACCTGCCATAAGATTCGTCCATCCACGCCGTAAACAGCTGTCCATAATGGAACTTTTTCCTTCTCCTGAACTGCTTCAAGCAGGTCTTTTGACAGTGGCCTTCTTAAGGATTCAGTATCCCAATGTCCAGATGCAAGGGCGCTGAGTTTATTCGCTATCCTAGTGGAATGCCCTATATTTTTTCAACACTGCTTAGTACTAGCCTTTATTGAATATAAGGGGAATTGAATTTTCTATATTGGGCTCAGGCGTACCCTCTTTGCTGGCTGACCGTATGTCTTCGAAAGCATTCTCAGAGAGACATACTCTCCATGGACCCAACTTTGGTCCAAACAATGTAGATGTAAATGATGTCGGGAGATTGGTAGTTAAAAGCAGTTTTCTCGGGCCAGAAGCTATAGGAGCAGGCACCTTGTCGCGCAAGCAGTGCACACAAGGGAACGACTTAACGAAAGCCTCAAAAAGTACAAAGGTCTCAGGTTCCTGAAGTCGTGTTAAAATCGCTTCGACTGCCCCGATTCCTGTAGGTGGGCGCATGCTGAGCCGCCCTAAGTTACAATGGTCTTCCGGAGAAAGGGATATGTCTGGCAATTGTAGCGACGCTCTGCGCGAATGTGCAGCTGTCCAATTTCCAGATTTTTTATCATCCGCTGAAAGTACTCTCATTCCCGTGAAATCACCCCGCGCGACCGATTGCTGCGGTGCCTGCCTCTGTTTTTCCTCATGTACCTTGAGAATCCTAGTCAGCGACTCCTGAAGGTCCAGCACACAGGTCCAGCGACCAAGTTCCTCCTTCACAAGATGATCATCTCGGCACCCTTGACACAGCTCAACTGCCACCTTGGTCCACTCCGCCAAAGTTCTCGCAGACCCAAAAGATCGGATCTCCGCCCCAGATTGTGCTTCCGCTAAGATGGTTTTAAGAAGCTGTGCACCATCTACCGAAGGGAGGATACGTCGTATCAAATATGGGCTTTTGGAGACTTTCTCCAAAATAGTTTTGTGTATCTTCACACCAATACCCTTATTCCGATGAATATAAGTCAGATTCGTGACGCTTATGATCAGATCCGTGAAACCGCGAAACGTATGGAATTCCGAATATTCAGGTTCCAAAAGCGGAACAATGATATTAGCAGCAAAATTGTGTATGATGTTTTTGTGTGTGGACGAAATAGAGGAACTTCTGGACGGGGCGCTCGATTCTGTAATGTATTGGACCCATGCGAGAATTCGCTGAATCCGTTCTGAGAAATCCGAAAGGAAGAACGCTCGATTTGTCTCGGAACTCAACAGCAAGCTTGTAGAGTTAGGGTCTTTGGCTAAACTTGCGTTCAGTCGTGAGAACTCTTGTGAAGTGTAGTGCTTCTTTGAAAGGACGAAGATGGTGAACTCGTTAGAGTCCGGGTCACTGGCGCCATCTTGATTGAAGAGATAATCCATATCCAGTAAGTAGCTACCATCTAACAATCACTTCGTTGGGGCGGTGACGATGAAAGGGGATTATTGGGCGTAATAGCAACTGTGAGGACAACAGGTGAATGGTGAAGCGGACTTGCGGAGTTGGTTTGGGGACGGTCTATTAGGTGGGAAGGTAGGGGGAACTGATCCTCAAAGAAAAGCTCGCTATCATTGCCGGCGCACAGGCACTTGCTGATGCATATGTTGGGTGAGACAAAAAACACATGTCTACATTACCTCCCCATGTGCATTGCTTCCCGTCCAGGGATTAAGCAGACGCCATATTTTGTAGATCTTCCGTATTAAACGGGACCATGTAAATCAGACTTCATGATCTTGCATTGCAAATTAAAAGATATGGCATCTGAGTGCAGTAGTAAACATATTGAGTGAACTGCATACTGTTCGGCACAACTTTGTTATATAGGTTAGTATACCAAGTTCAGCTGCAGATTAGTACTCTAGAATTGCATCCACGACAATCTACTAATTTGATTTTTCATCTCCTGCACGCATGCCTATGCGGTAGTTCAATAACTATCACCAGGTAGATGGTGTGATGCTGCTCATTGCTTAACTCGGATTTCAGGCCTCCCGTTGTTAAGGCCTCCCGCTGTTAAGGCCTCCAATCGTGTGCCAAGGCTCCCAAGTGAACTGAGCAACATGACTACCAAAGATAACTCAGCAAAAGCAATGGAAACTTCAGCCCTTGACTTTCGTTTGGCAGAGCAAATATCGAACTCTGGTAAGCCACCGAGTGGGATAGGTCCCTTGTTGAATGGAACTACACCAGAATCGTCACTCAAGTACTCTTTTAGGATGACTTGGCATTTACTTGTGTTAACCAGACTACCAGTCCCGTACGGTAGGTCGTAGTGGATGACTTCCCGTGAGCGCAGATTCACACACCCAGATTCCTAGACCAAATTCTGTGCCAGACCCCGATTTCCGTGGCAACCACAAAATAAAATTCCCAGATTCCCAGATTCTCAAATTTGTCAGCACATCACGCGCCAGCGGTATTACAAAGGCAAGTACTTTATGCACCCCATTATTGTATGCAAAATTATCTACACCTATCGCTCACACAACTACAGTACCACTTTTTAACACTTCGTAATGCTTGCTTGGGTCAAATAAAATTGCTTTCATCATTGTCGCTTGATTTGAAGACCCAACAGACAAGCAAATAATTAATAAAAGAGCTTCTTCCAACTCATCATCTGTTGAGCGGAGATATTTGGCGTAGACGTGTATTTCGGCGTAGATTTAAGGGGGGTGACATATTTGGTTTTGTGTTCTCATGCCCAGACTATTTTCGGCCTTGTATTGAGCAAATTACAAGGTATGCAGTTTTAATTCTACGTTGCCTAACCCCTTTTGTTCGTCTGTGAAAAATTTCTGTGAATCTGCAATCTGGCAGAGGGGGGGGGATCTGCCAGATTAGAGAATCTGGACGGGGGTTTGAAAATTTTTCTGGGCGATCGAGCACTTATAAGCCTGTGAATCTGCGAATCTTTGCCTACGGGAAGTCATCCAGTAACGAGCTGTGTCTGAATAGAGAGCCAACACCTTGGCACTTTTCCCGGCACCAAGTTTTCCAGTTTTAGTACTCAATATCTGTCAGGGCTGCATGGCGCATATGGCGCATAGCTATAGTGGTGTCAGGGCTGCATATGGCGCATAACGGGGACAGAAGCTTCTACATGGTCAGCCAGGGCTGCATGGCGATATGGCGCATAGCGGTGACAGAAGTGCGAGCTGACAGAAGCTTCTGGTGTGCGATCAGTATTTACCAGTACCGTATGGGTAACGATGTGCACACCGGTAACGCTGGGCACCTTGGCGCCGGTTTTGCACTCTCCCCAACATTAATCAGGCATATCTCACAGAATATATTTCTAATATGTATGATGAATTAATTATAGACCATATTGACTGCGCTGATTCTGAATTTGAAGGGAAAAAAGTGAAAATGCTACTCCTACAGCATCTACAGTTGCCTCACCCCTCTACCTTATGAAATGACCTCCTCTAGCATCTCCTAGCAAATATCAACTTACTGCAACGTTCTCCCTGCTCATGGAATAGTAGGAATGGTAGCAATGGTACTACCAGTACTATATTACAATACATGAGTAGTAACAGCTTGAGATCTGTAATATAGCACTGTATGCTCCTGTAGCAAGAAATTGTGCATAACTAAGAAATTGAGCATTTTTTGGATGTGACAACAAAAAATTCCTGTGAGTGCAAATAGCTTTCAAGGGGGCTCAAATTGAAGCCAGAGCATGGTAAAATATATGGAATTATCTTCCGCATATTCATTGAGCCAATTTTCAGGAGATGGGTAGTAACCTATTTGGTATATCCCAAATCCTATGCTAGACATACTCTGAGCTGCCAAGTGTCAATGATCCTGCCTAAGATCTTATTTATCTTAACATATATTCTATTACCTATTCTGAGGAAGTATAGCAAGTTTGGTGATGTCAAGGAGTCACCATGACTGTAGAGTGAGCAGCCCTCATATATCAGATATGTCAGATATGCAGCAACACACACATACGGTATGCAACAGTAATAACTGCATCATCATCATCATGTAGTGCTATACGAACTATACACAGCCTCAAAACTGGCACAAACTATAGGTATCTAGATTAATATCTAGAGTGAAGCTGTCATATTAATAGTATATTGTCGGTTATGCAGGTACATATTAGTACTGTACTGTTGTAGAGTACAACTGATGCGTAGATACTCTCTAAACCTATAAAGATAAAGATATATGAAGAAGATATTTTATAATAGCTGGTAGTATGGGGTAATAGTTTTGGGTAGCTAAAAACTAGTCACAGTGTAGCATCCCTAACTAACATAGGCAGGCTGCTTACTCTATAGCCATGATGACCCCATGATGTGGCCAAACACGACCAAACTAGCTACGCTTCCTCAGAATAGGTAATAGAGTATATGTTAAGATAAATAAGATTTTAGGTAGGATTATAGACACTTGGCAGTTCAGAGTATGTCTAGCATAGGATTTGGGATATACCAAATAGGTCACTACCCATCTCCTGAAAATTGGCTCAATGAATATGCGGAAGATAATTCCATATATTTTACCATGCTCTGGCTTCAATTTGAGCCCCCTTGAGAGCTATTTGCACTCACAGGAATTTTTTGTTGTCACATCCGGAAAACGCTCAATTTCTTAGTTATGCACAATTTCTTGCTACAGGAGCATACAGTGCTATATTACAGATCTCAAGCTGTTACTACTCATGTATTGTGATATAGCACTTGTAGTACCATTGCTACCATTCCGACTATTCCATGAGTAGGTAGAGCATTGCAGTGAGTTGGTATTTGCTAGTAGGTGCTAGAGGAGGTTATTTCATAAGGTAGAGGGGTGAGGCAACTGTAGATGCTGTAGGAGTAGCATTTTCACTTTTTTCCCTTCAAATTCAGAATCAGCGCAGTCAATATGGTCTATAATTAATTCATCATACATATTAGAAATATATTCTGTGAGATATGCCTGACATTCTGATGTTGGGGAGGGTGCAAAACCGGCGCCAAGGTGCCCAGCGTTACCGGTGTGCACATTGTTACCCGTACGGTACTGGTAGCTATGTGTTTCGCGTTGCTATCGGATACCTACAGACAAAGTACTGTAGGGCTCGCCAACAAATACCCGCCATAGCATTGCAGCAAATAAGAAAAAATAAAGTAAAATAAAAAAACACAGAGGCTGTTAGAGAACGAGGAAATATATACAGTACCTTGGGCACAGGAAAAGGATACGGACAACAAATGGGGAAAATATAAACAAAGACGAGTGAATAAAACCAAACTCTCTAGGGGTCGTTCAGTTATTGCTATGATACTTAGGGCCCTTAGACCTACGTATATCTCTATGCAATTTTCCGGATGGGCTTTTTTGGAAATCGGGATTTTGGAGGAACTCGGAATTGGAGATAGATAGGTAGGCTTTCTGTACAGTGCGATTACTATGTAGCAGGACAGCTCGGGATTGATTTGGAAGGGGTGTCGACGGGTGGCCTAATGGGGTCACTGATTAATATAGCATCTGTTTTTTTTTACCACATTGCACCCCAAAATCACAAAATTCTCATTCTCAGAAGTGCTATTGCAATTGCAGGCACACTGCCAAACCGGCCGTTGCAATCACGTGCACATCCAGGTAGGAAAAAAAAAAAGTACTTTTGCCTAAGAGACTGCTTCTCTCCTCTGCAGCAACCTCACCATAGCTGGGTAGCTGCCTCTCCTAGATCTAGATCTCTATCCTACCCTATATATCCGCGCAATCCAAACGACCGCACTAACTTTACCACAATCCCATCATAGTCGACGTCAACTTTCCTGCCGACGCGCCCCGCACAGCATGGCACAACTTCCAATTGGAGACCGTTTTCCACAGCGAGACCGGGACTTGATGGACGCTGACGACTATCTAAGTGAATCCAAGCTGGACAGCTTATGGGAGTGGTTCTGTGCAGCAAATGAGGAGAAATTGGATCCGCAAATGATTTTTGTGAAGCTTGTAAATGCGGTAAATAAAACTTTGATTATCCCACAGGCATCTACTGATACATGCCACTGCACCATGCCACTGCACCATGCCACTGCACCATGCCACTGCACCATGCCACTGCACCATGCCATCCTGTGATTGAGAATGGGTCTTTGGACCATTACTGATATATGTATAATTAGGCCCGTAAACCATATCGTGGCAACGTGCTATCGCATGGGTTTCCCAGTTCAGGAAGCAGCCACTACACACCAAGTGAATATACAGTACTCGAAGCACTCGGTGAAACACCGCAACAGTCTCATGAGAGCCACAAAGTACAAGCACTACAAACAAAGCTTGCGATTGCAGAAACTCTATTGCAAGCAAAGGAGGCAAAAATACAGGATCTTCAAGAAGGTTTTCTTCACATCAAGCAAAAGCAACAGCAACATAAACAGAACGTTGAAGCCGAAAAACAGCAATTGGAGATGGACCTGGCAGCACTGAGAGCAGAGTATGGTAAATGCCAAACTTCAGGACCAACACACGTGGCACTCAAATCAGTACACTTTAGTGACAATATATCCAGATGAGAAATGATGGAGTGCGGGTTGCAACATCTATTGGTTCATTGGAGACCTTTGAGCTTGTGTGGCATCAGAATGGCCTGGTCTCATTCAAGTCTACTTGCTACCCTGATACATATCTCAGTGTTGACGCATCTGGAGTTCGTCCCGTAGTAAATAAAACTGGAGAGAATGAAAGCTGCATCACATGCGGCAATGCAGAGAACTTTAGGATTCAGTGGTCTGGTGACGGAAAACAGGGAATTAAGCCTGTAAATTTTGAGAGGCATTTCCTCGGGTTGAATGGACACCATGGTGGGGGGGTTTTCATACAAGATCATAAGGGTTTGTGGGGGGCGTTTTATATTGTTGTCTTGAAGTGAAGTATCATTATCATTAGTGAAGCAAATTGGCTTCAGTTTAGAGTCAGTCACATTTGTATAAGGTGCCAACAAGACTGTTCTGTTGAATGAATGAGTTAATTACCTTCCTACAATATTTCTGCAGGGTTCTATGGTTATTTATAGAGAAGTGACATTAGTCTCATTCTTCAATATCTTATTCTCCAAAATACTGCTTTGTCCTGCACACAGGCCAGAAGCCATCCAGAGACTGGGCAACTAATATTTTAACGATACAGACATTTGTGGCCATAGCTCCGGCAGTCAGTTAGGACAGCGCAAAGAGGGGAGAGAATTCCAATGCTCTCAGACACACAAGTAGTCATGAACAAGCTGAATAAGGTGAGCATGAAGGTAACCACAAGATAGTTCGCACAACCGGCGATTGAGAAGGGCCATGAAGGACAAGAACATAGATGTGGGGTGGATGTCCGAATAGAGGAAGAGAAGGAAGATCAATGACGTCTCAATATCATTGAAAGTTCCACTGAGCAACCCCCCTCCTTAGGAGTCTGCCTGCCGACAAAGTGTCCAAGAAAAAATTTTATTTTTGGCAGGGAGGACGAAACCCCGCATACAGGCTCCCAGCCTATGTATGGCAGGAAAGTCCTCTCGACGTTGCTGTACGCAAACACCACGTGTTCTGCACTCCACCTCGCCTCGCAGGCAATGAATCCCATGGCCGCCTAGGCTGGCTTGACAGGCCGTGATCTGCACTGGACCGAAGCCGCCTGGACCGACCTGGGTCCGCCTGAACCCAGCCCGGAATCAATCATGCCAGCGCAGGCCAATCAGGGCCCATTCTAAGCTCATTCAAGTAATTTTAGAATTCAACTATCGTGAATTAAGAAACGTATCTCATGTATATTCAACATTTCGCACTCTCTAGATAAAATTCTACAATAATATCTTTATATGTTGAAGGTATTCTGAATTCTCTAAGACTAGACCTGAATAGTGATGCCAAGCACTCCAAATTCGGCTGTGGTACTGCCATATAGGGTAGTGTATAACTCCCCCCCCCTGCAAGCGCCAAGCAACCAATTTAAGTTTGTTGCAACCTCGTCTTTTACTATTATAAACCTCTCAAATATATATACAACTCACTGAATTTTGCTCTGATATACACAGTTTTTGCACCATGGGAAAGCAGGAGAAGAGTACTTCCTATGTAACCTATCCTTCACTAACACTGGCATTACCCATTATGACTAATTCACAATGCAAAATCATGTAAACTTCTTCCACATTTTTTTGACTTTTCAGATTAGATGACCCATAACTCTATGGGTTCAGTGGTTATGGCAACAGACAGCTGGAACATAGTGCTTCCATTTGAGCCTATTGTCCACAAATCCTGTTAGAGATGCATTGAGTGATGGCAGAAAACCCTACCACCTATCGTGTAGGTATACTGTTCAAATTCCAAGACCAATAACTCACTGAATCAATTAGTCATTGTAACAACGGAAAAGCCGAAATGTAGGACTGTCATTCGAGCCTGTCGTTTCGATATTAGATAACAATATATCAATTGATGAGAAGTTAAATTTCAATACCTATATCCAGCCCCCTCTCTTCTGCCTCGAGAGTCGTTTTTGCTTCCAGATATTCCAATATCCCTTGTATCTGCACAATATCTTAAATGCAGACTGCCGCGGCGACCCGTGGCTAGTGATGGTACCTCATTCCACTATCTTTGCTGCTTTTATATCAAATCTCTTCTTCCGTAGGCGACTGACTTGCTCAGAGGGAAAACATGAAACTTTACCCCCTTCATAATCAATTACTCTCATCTAGTTTTCGTAAACCCAGCCATCCATAGCTCTCATCATATGAAGCCTGGATCGGCATGCGAGTAATGAAATTAAAAAAAAAAAAAAAAAAAAAAAAAAAAGGCCTGGATGTGACGTAATGATATTAAAGACACGTGCCCCCGCTCCTCCAGAAAAAAGATTTACTGTGTTTCACCACATCTCGACGCACACCACAATTCGACGCACTTTCCCACCAAAACTGAGCGAATGAGAACTTGTATATCCCCACGCACAGAACCTACTTTTCTATGCGCCTTTCAGGAGGCTTAAAGCAAGCATCATTCTTCAGATCCTGCATCTCTACTTTCAAAAAAAAAATAGTTATGAATGAAATATATCTCTGCACATTTTCACATAAGTCTTGGCATATATTTTTGCGGTAAAATTGCAGATATGGAAATCTACCCACTGCACCTGTAATTAATTCAATAAAAATATTTAAAAATTTCATTTGGATAACCTATCCCTATGGAGATATATTGCAGGGCGGTCATGCTGCTGAGCTGGCGAAACAAGGATGCACCGAATAACAGTAGGGGGGATTATTCAAAGTTGAAATAATCAGGTTTATAAGTGTGAATATAAATAAGGTAAAGATTCAAAATTCTTTTTTCGTGTTTGGAAGTTCACCATGTAAAAAAAATTCGAAGGGTTGACAGCATACATACTTGTAAATACTCGCCGGTTCAAAATATACATATGTCACCCTCTGGTTTGCACTGTGGGATTGATCAACGAGGAAAGTTCAACGAAGGGGAATAAGAACACGAAAAGTAAAAGGACGAACGAAGAAGACCGGTTTACTATATCTTGTGAACATAACGGAATAACTGCAATACCTAGTAGACTAAAAAAACCCAGTGAGACTGTGATCCTCAACACTATGATGATGATGATCAGAGGAGCCCCCTTCTCACCCCTCAAGAAATACCCGTAACCTGCTGGTACCCCCTTCCCTTTTTGGTAGTTACCTCCACCCAGGCCTTCACCCACCGTTGCATTTGAAGTGCCAAGATTCCCACAGCACCATTCCAAAATGCGAGTAGCGCACACAACATATGCATTTGTCCGAATAATATTTTGAACCAGCGAGTATTCGCACGTGGTTCCGATTTTTGGTCAGGTTATACATTTAGTCAGCGTTCACTTTATCTTAGCAATTCGAATCTAAAGTTTTATGCCTGCCGATATTGCGTATCAAAAGTTCCTTCGACTAACAAAGATAGCTAAGAGCGATCTACAAAGATTCTGTGTGTAAGGGATACTTGTGAAAGGAATTTTGAAAATGTGAAGGTATCTCCAAAATTATCCGGACAAGCTGACTAATGCGTATATGCGCTCTGCAGCCTTACAGCCTACCAGTCACAACATTATTACTAGCTAGTAAAATATGTATTCGGACATAGCGCATAATGTGCAATAGTACCCCTGTCCGAATACATATTTTACTGGCAAGTACTACCGACAGCTCTCTTAAGCATCACTATTAGCATCAGCAGCTACCTATAGGATTACGATTGGTTGACACAAGATTCAAGTATTTTGGTTGTCACGCCCCTAGCAGCCTTATGCATGCCACAGACTACATGGATGTATTAGTCAGCCTGTCCAGATACTTTTGCTAGTACAGTACGTACCGACATGAGAGGTGGTGGTGGTTGATTGCGGGAAACAAGGACATATACATGATTAAAGAAAATAAATGTATAGGTAGCCGAATAACTATAATTTCACAGTTTGATTGTATAAGCAAAGTTATTTGATTTCATACAAAATAATTCTTTAACATGGCAGTTGAAGCGGGAGTGAAGCGGAATGGCATTTGAGGTGCGAACCACAAGCGGGAAAAGAATCCCCGAATCCATGGCCGAAGTTTAAGTAAATATTCGTGAAATGGTGTTCTCCCAAAGTATGTGGTACAAAAAGACTTATTGTATTTTTGGGGCCATTCAGGCTAAGCAAGAATTCATATTCATATTCCAGACAAAATAATAAAAAAAAAAGCACGCCACCTATTTAAATCCCTTTAGTATACATGCATATGGTTCGGGAACGAGTAACCAGAATATATATACCGAAGTAGTTCATCGCATTCGATATTCAGTGTTGTATCCTCAATATTATTATCCGAGGCGTGGGTGCGTGAGAATACTTGATTCGAAAACTAAGTCCTCTCTGTATATCCAAGTTTCCATTAATTGTCATAGGTGTCTTCGCCATTACTGGAATCTAGTCAGTATGATAGCATCCATGGCTTTCTGGCGCCTATCCCGGGCAACTAGCCAAGTTCGGAGTAGCCTGGGAATCTAAACCAAGGTAAGAAGAATATGCTTTATCGGCGCAAGCTATTATCAGTACAGTACTGGCGATCTTACCTTGCGATGTAGCAGACAATTTGTCAAGAAAGCTTCCTGTAGATGAACGACAGACTAACATGGTGGTTTGCAGTGACAAATCAGGAGCGGTCATTGGCAAGTTTTCAAAAGGAAGTCAAGAGGCCTAGTCCATATAGTAGCACAGCAATGATGGAAGCTTTAGCCATACAGTTGAGAATGGACAATACTCAGCCCCAAATCGACCCACCCGTTTACGGAGTCTTGGATTACTTCTCCTTACCTGAGACGCTAATGACAATCCATCCCCCGTTGATCTCTGGAATCTGGGCCATAAGTTACTGACACTTCTCGGTGCGAGAATCACATTCATTTACATACATAGCTTTATTCGCATACTGCACTGGAGAGGCCAACTACAAAGGAGATAAATGGAAAAGAAATCAACATTCTCCTTGCACCCTGCTACTCAATCGCGTCATGTCATCACCCCGCTCCTCCCGGCTTCCATCTCTGTCCACCCATTCCAGCAGCTCAACCAGCGGAACCCATTTCCTCTTTCCATGTATTTCAATGCGGGGTGGACTATAAGTACTAGTATGAACAAATATCAATGAATATGCTATGTAGCAACCATGAACAATGCAAACCAGCAACACGACAACCATGGGGGATCATTGCCCACTCTCCAGTCCCTCCTCAATCTGCGTTTTCCAACATTCAACTTCGCGATAAAAGCCCTTCAACCTCTCCAGCGCTGTATCCATCCTCTTCTTCCCCTCTCCCGGGGACATTTTTAACAAAGCTGGAGCTTCTCGCGTAGTGAACTCGGTTTTGCTTTTACTCACATACTTCCTATGTTTGTCCAGCTGCCCGATGAGGTCCTGTGCGTATTCGACAAAGTTACTACTAAGCCTGTATTGTCCACTGCGGTTTGTCAACGCCTCCATTGTCATTGCGTGCGTTGTGTCGGCCAAAGTTCCTAATTCAATGAGCAACTTGAGGAACGAGACTCCAATGCTTTGCAAGATGCCTGTTTGCTGCTGATAACAAGCATTCATGGCGCCGGCTTGAGCAATAATATCCTCAACAATAACCTCAGCTTCTCCTTGAGGCCCGCTGGCCAATTTTTCCGCTCGTTTCATAGCATTCTCTTTCCGTGCTTTAATCTGTATGCTGCAACGTCTCCACCAGCGGACTATCTTGGACACTGCCATTACCTCCTCAATTCTGCTGGCGTCCGAATCGTGATCCGTTCCTCGTTGCATCTCTCTTGAAGCCGGAGGAGTAGACTGAACACTGCGTGGCACAACTTCAATTCCTTCCGCACTCAGGAACTGGTAACGGGAACTACCCATCCTGGTTGACCGAGACCCTTCAATAATAACTAGTTTGTCTTTGTTGTATACACGATAGGCATTGACAAGTTGAATGGCTAATTGATCAACTCGGTCACTGGATATATTGGGCCAATTGACCAATGTTGGTGGTCTCAATTGGTCCCACTGCAGGTATACCTGTGAGGCTGTATGAATAAAAGGTTTGACCCATGGTGGAAGCTCGCGAGTTGCGTTCTTTACTCACCTGCATTATTCTCTGCCACAAATCCTGATATTCAGGCGGATTGAATCGACGGGCAACGCGAAAGTTTATCATACAAAGAGCTAAGTGGTCAAGACCCCGACGTATCATGTATCTGTTGCCATTCCACAGCGGTCTTCCACAGGCATTGAACAGCGCGTCAGGTCGCGGAGCCACTCCTAACCCCAGGTGCCCAGGTCTTCCAGCTCTTTCCTTTTGTAGTTTGCGGGAGCGATATTCTGCGGCAAAATTCAGTAGGACATGACACAGACTATGCAAAACAAGGAGGAGGCTTTGTTCAAGGTTATGTTGCTCTTCCTCATTTGGGGCTAGATGGTTCGACAGATCCCGAACAAGGTGACGTAGTGACAGTGGCACAAGGAAATCCAATCGTGTGATCCGATTTAGCTACAGGAAAAGTTAAGTCAGCTGTCAATCATAGTCATCAGATTGCTTCTGGGATTGTCTGCACGTACCAGCTCCAAGCTTAGCATCTCGAACAACGACAAAACTGAATGCAATGACTGAAGTTCTGACAGAGGATGCGAAGTGATAAAAGTTGTGACCCTATGGACACATTGGACCTTTAAGCTCAATGCCGTCAGCGCGAATAGCACTCAATCGTAGAAAGGGCGAAGCTAAATCACCAATTCAACAGTGTTGACGTATGGTACACGGTATAGCTGAAGTTTCTCGGCATCCAAAAGAAAGGGATAGAGATTATTTGTTGCTTGATTGACCATCCACATATTGAATAAGAAGCGCACAAAACGTTGCATCGCACCTGGGATTGAGAAATTCATGTAAGCGTCATTTCTGAGCCTTATCTTCACTTGAGTGCAGGCAATGCAAAAAATGTCTCAAACCTAGCTTGCTTGCAAAGTTCCTCTCCTCGAGAATGGCTGAGATTGTGGTTCTCTGTTGCCACTCCTGTGGACGCAGGCGATAGAAAAACAACGATTCTAGCCCATCTCGAACGTGCATCCATTCCCTACTCTCCAGTAGCATCTTCCAGATTTGCTGTTGCACTACGCTGTCATTAAGAAACGGGGATAGAAACGTGAGCTGTTTCAGCAGAACTTCAAGGAACGCACGCTCTAAGCAAAGTTAGTCTAAACTTGGCGTGACACAATATCCGCTCGATGCTCGCTCACTATTTCCTTGATATGCTTTGGAATCATCTGCATTTAGCTTGCGATGTAAGTAAAGCCTCAACGAACTGCAGGCTAACCCAGTTGCATCCAGCAAGGCCTTGATGACCCAGAGAGACATATCAGCTAATTTCGTCTAGATAATTGTACCACCGGCGCCAATAACACGACTTACAAATATATCGCCCTTAATTTCTTCTGTAGGTAACTTGGTGTGCCTATCCGACTTGCATTGGCCTGTCTGTTCTTTCCAGCAGGCACCGCCTGTGGGTTAAAATTTCATTAGTTTGATCTGTCAACCCTATACCGTAGGGGATTCATGTCACCTTGCAAGTAGCCAAAACACGGCCTAGCGTTGTCAATGCCCCGTAGCACTACTCGCATTTGTGACAGCGCAACTGGGATGGTTTGCGCTACCACGTTTATTAGCCAGGATTTGGAAATATCATGAACCTGTTGCACAGTCATGCGGATATATCCTCGCTGACTTCTTTCAATTGTTCCATTCTCAGTTGAGACTGGGAACAAGGGGGACCAATTGAATACGACTGCTTCGATATTAACCTTATCGGAATTAGGACCAGAATCCGGCAGGTGAACCAACAACGCCCCAACACAGGTGAGGAAACCTGGTGGTGGGGGCCTGTTTACGTCTCCCAACAGATTCCCAGTGAGTATTGCAAATTTGCTTAGGGTAGCAACGGGCAACTGCGCGAAATCTTTCACTTCATCAATACGATCACGAAGAGTCAGGTTCAAGCGCAATAATTCCTGTTGCGAACTCAGAATGGTAAACTGGGGACCAGAGGCATGAGCAAGTATTGGAGGATAACCTACAGCAAGATCAAGAAAGTTCGTTTCAATCTCTCCCAAAAAGTTTGAGAAGGATGCACTGGCGTCTGGCCTGGCGAGTTTGAAACCGGTTCCTGCCGCTGCGACGCAGGCTAGTATTTGCTTCCATCTCGATTGTGATTTATTTAGAGCGAGTGCCGTATACTTAGTCGATGACAGATCATCAGCCATGACAGTGCCTAGCCCGAGCGAGGAGGTTGCTGTCGATTGAGACACAGTTTGGATATTGATTCCCACAGAAGACCATGTATTCCCGGCCATCAAACCATTAAACAGAGTCAAGATATCGTCAAGCGGAATTGATAACTCGCGTCCTGCTGTAGAGGCTCCTGGTTCCTCCGCTAAACGAACGGCATACTGAAATTTTCCTTCGCTAAGAGCAAGCATGAAAGTCTCATGATACCGCTTCTTCCGCCTATAGAACTCCAATAAATCTTCTGTTCTGTTGAAATCCTTGTAGAATTTCTCCTTTTTATCATCATCTCCCAAGGTATCGACAGCGACAGACATCATGTTGTCAGGAAGCTGAAGGTCCCCTCGCTGCAGGAGGATATTTACAAGGGTTGAGTAACGTGTTCGAACGTCGTTACTGATGCGCTGTTGGCGTCTGTAAACCATTACATTTTTAGGAATTACGTCAGTCAGCGTTGACATCAAAAGGATAGTATTTCGAGCGCTACAAACCGTCCTAGATATTCAATGAGTTCTGTGAAATGCTCTCCTTTGCGATACACCCTGACTGCATCGTCGTATTGGCCTGCGAGGTCATAACAAGTTCCTGCTTGAAGGAATTCCTCAGCCTTTTCATAATATCTTGCTGCTTTGCCGTAGTTTTTATCAGCTTGTAACACTTGTGCAGCCTTTTTGTAGTTCTCCATGGCGGCCCAAGCTTCGGCAGCTTTGTCGATGAAAGATCCCTCCTCAAACAGGGTTGCCGCTTGCTCGTACAACTCTCTCGCTTCCATGCTCAACGTATCAGGGGCAATATCCAATGCCTGGGCGTCCTGATACTTAAGAAATGCGTTGGCCAGAGCTTGTCCTTGTCTATGCCCTGCCCTTCTGAAACATCGCAGAGCCTTGTGCAAGCATGTCTGTCAGTCAGAGTTTCAAATTGAAACAAAAGGGTCAGATATTATTCTTACCTCCTGGTATAAATCCCGATGCAGAAACATTTCACCCTGTTTTCTCCAAGCATCCGGAGTGGTAGATTTCCCAGGCTTAATAATATTTCTGGCTTTTTGCTGCGCCTGTTCGGTATGTATATATTAGCCTTTACTCAATAAAAATGCGGTGCTGCGATCCTAGGACTGTTACATCTATCTCGTTGGCATCAACAATAGAGACAATTGGGTTTCTTCCGGATTCTTTCCCAGTCATCGTCCATACTGTTAAGATGTTCTGCACCGAAGCGGGGTCACTCTCGACAATCCACAGGTTCTTTCTTGCTCGCGTTACTGCCACGTACAGGTGCTTGAGCTCCGAGCACAACATCTAGTTCGCTCAGTGTTAGTTCAAGATTGTATGAGAAACTGAGTGGGGAACTGGATATAACACCAACCCCATATTTTCCAGTATCCAACTCATCCGCTGCTCCCTTTTGCAACAATTGTTTCAGCACATGTACGCCCACATTTGCCCAGACAGTGTTACGGAAGAAGTTATAGAGGATTACGTCCTCAAACTCAAGACCCTTGCTCTCAAAAATTGTCAGTATTGTGGTGGATGGAAGTAATGCTCTTAACTCTGTTTGAGCGTCTTCATCTCGCACAAGAATAGCTTGCTCCGCCCCGAAACATCCCAAGCCTTCCTCTGTTCCCATCATCCCTGCTCCGCCTTGTGCCAATATTTGATGATCAAAGCCGACTACAAGAAGAATGGGTGTTAGCATGGCTTGTCTTCCACTTTTTCATCCAACTTGTAGCTATTGATCCCTACCAAAAACAGTGGGCATTGCTCCTGGGTAGTTTCCAACCTCGCGCGGAAGCGAGTCAATTTGGCTCGGGAAGGCTGCTCCATAAAAGTTGATTATCAGCACATTGCTGAAATCTCAGGGACTCGAAAATCGCCTAGTGCACTGACCGTTACAAAGCATTTCGACGATATCTGCAGCCAGAGAAAGTATTCCCTGGTGGGATCTATAATTCGTTGCCAGTTGAAACAACTCAGGTCTTGCCCAGGAGGGTTTCCGAGCCTCGTTCGCCATATCTTTGAAATGCTCATAAAACCGTAGTTTGACATCCTGAAAACGAAAAGTGTTGTCTCTTGAAATACATTGGGCGGTGTCACCCGCTTGTGGAATATCAGCAATCCCAATGTCCAATATCCGTGCTGTGCCTCGACTAACATACCAAAATGAATTCCATTGGGGCTTCGGACGAGGGTTAGTAGAAGATCCAGCTCTAGAAGCCTGTTGTCCTGTAATTCTGTGAAGCACTTTAGTTCCATGATGATACTCGAACGGGAATTTTGGTAACGCTTACCGTCAACGTAGACCTCATCAAACAAGCTTTGAACCCTGCGTTTCAGGTGTTGATCTTTCTCAAGGGACTTCAGCAGATAAGTAACCCTATCAATATCGTCTTGGTGTCCTAGAACTGTTTTATTTCGCTCGTAGTCCCTGTACAACTCGTAAATGACGTATCTATCACTAGCTTCAGTAAAGACAGGTGCCTTTCGTTGACTCAGGGAAACATAATCTTCCCTAGAAAGTGGTTCGAAACTACGATGAGCGGAAGTAGAACCTTTGATCGTTCCGATGATTTCGGAGAACACAAGCTCGGGTTCAAATTGTCTCCTATGACCATAAAAATGCTTTCTCCAATATTGAGTACGAAAGGCTTTATAGTCTATAAGCCTTGACACTCTCCCGGCATCTGCCGTGTTAGCATGGGACGTCAGAGAAGTGAAATCCTTTCGATCGTTGTATCTAATTGCCGTCAATTCAATAGTGCCGCATGCTCCGCGGTTATCGAGACTTACCTAATTGCTCTTTCCAGGAAGTTGAACAGCTGTCCAAAGGTACAAACGAGTGGGAACTTGTCCTCGGTTATATTATCCAGTGTTAGATTTTCCAGAGGGTCTTTCGCTTCTTTGATTGTATATTCTTGTGCCTGCGGTAAATCCGGTTTAACCGGGGCTGAGAGAATCCCAAGCTGGGAATTCAGTAGCCGTTGAAGATACTCCTTCAGTCTTTCCGCAAGATAGCTCGACCGAGTGAGAAAAATCTGTCTTGTGTCAATCCTCAAAGGTGGACTCAGAAACAATCACACGGAAAATTTCTCACTTGCCGGACAGAAGTCCCTTCATGTTCCCTGCTCGCGATGTTTCTACACAAGAGCTTGAAAAGCAAGCATGAGGTTTTCCCAGTCCCACTTCGGCCCTGAATAAATGCTGCCGTGTTGGAGTGTTTGATGATTTCCGTCTCTTCCATTGAAATATCAAATGGAAATTCAACCGAGTTGTAACTAGCAAACAGGCGATCGAGGACTTTCCCACTCACACAGTAAAATTTATCTTCACAGTATTAGTCGACGCGACATAGCACTTGCTTGGCACAGCGGGAATCAAATGACTTACTACTCATCAATGCCTCTTGGGCTTCCAGCACAGCTTCGTCAGGCTCTTTCAGGGAGGCTTCGTCAAGCTCTTCCAGCACGGTTTCGTAAGCCTCCCGAAGCTGTACGCTCCTGCGGCGGGCGTGATCAACTCGACTGCAAGTTTTTGGAAGTACTGGGAAGTCCCGGATTCGGACACGGCGTTCTTGTACTTGTGAGATCGTATATGACTTTTGAAGTATTAAAACGTCGCGGACCGTCTTCTCTACCTAAAAGTTTATTAGCTTCCTGTGGCGGCTGTTGAAGAGGGGGGGGGGGGGGGGGAAGTACTTCGTCCTGGTTTCCAATTCTCCATACTAACCACACACACCAATATCATCAGCCTATATCGAGGGAGAACAAATATATGAAAACGATATGACTGCTTACCCGTAATCATCTGACAATTAGAATCAACCTCTTCGTCAAACCCTACATTTACCTGCCATAAGATTCGTCCATCCACGCCGTACACAGCTGTCCATAATGGAACTTTTTCCTTCTCCTGAACTGCTTCAAGCAGGTCTTTTGACAGTGGCCTTCTTAAGGATTCAGTATCCCAATGTCCAGATGCAAGGGCGCTAAGTTTATTCGCTATCATAGTGGAATGCCCTATATTTTTAAACACTGCTTAGTACTAGCCTTTATTGAATATAAGGGGAACTGAATTTTGTATATCGGGCTCAGGCGTACCCTCTTTGCTGGCTGACCGTATGTCTTCAAAAGCTTTCTCAGAGAGAGATACTCTCCATGGACCCAGCTTTGGTCCAAACAGTGTACCGGTAAATGAGGTCGGGAGATTGGTAGTCAAAAGCTGTTTTCTCGGGGCAGCAGCTATCGGAGCAGGCAAATTGTCGCGTAAGCAGTGCGCACAAGGAAACGACTTAACAAATGCCTCAAAAAGTACAAAGGTTTCAGGCTCCTGAAGTCGTGTCAGAACCGCTTCGACTGTCCCGATTCCTGTAGGTGGGCGCATGTTGAGCCGCCTTAAGTTATGATGATCTTCCGGAGAAAGGGATATGTCTGGCAATTGTAGCGACGCTCTGCGCGAATGTGCAGCTGTCCAATTTCCAGATTTTTTATCATCCGCTGAAAGTACTCTCATTCCCGTGAAATCACCCCGAGCGACCGGTTGCTGCGGTACCTGCCTCTGTTTTTCCTCATGTACCTTGAGAATCCTAGTAAGCGACTCCTGAAGTTCCAGCAGACAGGTCCAGCGACCAAGTTCCTCCTTCACAAGATGATCACCGCGGCACCCTTGACACAGCTCAACTACTACTTTGGTCCACTCCGCCAAAGTTCTCGCAGACCCAAAAGATCGGATCTCCGCCCCAGATTGTGCTTCCGCTAAGATGGTTTTAAGAAGCTGTGCACCATCTACCGAAGGGAGGATACGTCGTATCAAATATGGGCTTTTGGAGACTTTCTCCAAAATAGTTTTGTGTATCTTCACACCAATACCCTTATTCCGATGAATATAAGTCAGATTCGTGACGCTTATGATCAGATCCGTGAAACCGCGAAACGTATGGAATTCCGAATATTCAGGTTCCAAAAGCGGAACAATGATATTAGCAGCAAAATTGTGTATGATGTTTTTGTGTGTGGACGAAATAGAGGAACTTCTGGACGGGGCGCTCGATTCTGTAATGTATTGGACCCATGCGAGAATTCGCTGAATCCGTTCTGAGAAATCCGAAAGGAAGAACGCTCGATTTGTCTCGGAACTCAACAGCAAGCTTGTAGAGTTAGGGTCTTTGGCTAAACTTGTGTTCAGTCGAGTGAAGTCTTGTGAAGTGTAGTGCTTCTTTGAAAGGACGAAGATGGTGAACTCGTTAGAGTCCAAGTCACTCGCGTCATCAGATAATCCATATCCAGTAAGTAGCAACCATCTAACAATCACTTCGTTGGGGCGGTGACGATGAAAGGTGATTATAGGGCGTAATAGCGACTGTCAGGACAGCAGGTGAATGGTGAAGCGGACTTGCGGAGTTGGTTTGCACACCGTCTATTAGGTGGGGAAGGTATGGGGAACTGGTCCTCAAAAAAAGCTCGTTAGCATTGCCGGCGCAGAGGCACTTGATGCGTATGTTGGGTGAGACAAAAAAACATATGGCTGCATTACCTCCCTATGCCCCATCCAGGGATTAAGCAGACGCCATTTTTTGTAGATCTTACGTATTAAACGGGACCATGTAAATCAGTCTTCATGATCTTGCATTGCAAATTAAAAGATATTGCATCTGAGTACAGTGGTAAAGATATCGAGTGAACTACATACTATTTGGCACAATTTTGTTATATACAGTACCTAGCAGAAAGTTTTCCTAGTATGGTTTTGCTATGCAGCATAAGGGAAAGCTTTGACCAAGTCTCCCTTGGAGTTGTAAGACATCCTCCCCTGCAAAATTCTCAGTATCATGAAACAAATCATAGAAAAAATCGATAAGTTAACAACAAAATTACAGAAAAATAGTAGACCGCCTGAATGGACACTTGAGAATCTGAATCTTTTTTCAAACCTTAAAATTGAGTTTTTTTAGTTCGATTGTTCTGTTTTTCAAGGAGGGTGCACTCGGCTGCATGTCTCTCGACTCCAAAGGATACTTGGTAAAGTGGACCTCGTGCTTTGCCTTATGCTGCATAGTGAAACCATACTTGGAAGACTTTCTGCTAGGCGTTGTAGGTTAGTATACCAAGTTCAGCGGCAGATTAAATTGCATCCACGGCAATCTACTAATCTGATTTTTCATCTCCAGCACGCATGCCTACACGATAGTTCAATAACTATCACCAGGTAGTTGGTGTAATGCTGCTCATTGCTTAACTCGGATTTCAGGCCTCCCATTGTTAAGGCCTCCCATTGTTAAGGCCTCCCGCTCCAATCGTGTGCCAAGGCTCCCAAGTTAACTGCGCAACAAGTTTACCTAAAGATAACTCAGCAAAAGCAATGGAATTAAACTTCAGACCTTGACTTTCGTTCGTCAAAGCAAATATCGAACTCTGGTAAGCCACCGAGTCGGATACGGTAGGTCCCTTGTTGAATGGAACTATACCAGAATCGTCACTCCAGTACTCTTTTAGGATGACTTGGCATTTACTTGTGTTAACCAGACTACCATTCCAGTACAAGTAGTAACAAGCTGTGTAGAAGTAACGAGCCAACACCTTGGCACTTTTCCCAGCACCAAGTTTCCAGTTTTAGCACTCAATAACCCACAGAATATATTTCTGATATATGTAATGAATTAATTCTAGACTACATTAATAGCGCTGATTCTGAATCTGACGGAAAAATGTAAAAAAAGCTAGTCTGGTTGGCACGACTCCGGTCGGGGGTCGTGCCAACCAGACTAAAAAAAAGCTACATCTATAGCATCTATAGTTGTATCACCTCTATACTCTGTGAAATAACCCTGCTTTGCTACAAGAAAATACCCACATGCTGCATCATTCCAGCTGCTCAAAGCAATAGTGGCAATGGTACTACCAGTGCTATAGTATTACAATACATGGTTTATAAAAGCTCCAGATCTATAATATAGCGCTGTATATTCCTGTACTAAGGTATTGGGCAAAACCGAGATATTGCGCATTTTCTAGATGCCACAACAAAAAATTCCTATGAGTGCAAATAGCTCTCAAGTGGACTCAAATTGAAGCAAGAACACGGCAGAATATAGAGAATTATCTGCTGCATAATTAAGCCAATTTTTAGTATATGAGAAGTAAACTATTTGGTATATATCAAATCCTGTGCTGGAGTACTCGGAGCTGCCAGGTGTCAATGATCCTCCTGAGATTTATTCATCTTGATGTATACTCTATTACCTATGCTGAGGGAGTATACCAAGTTTGGTGGTGTCATGGGGTCACCACACTGTAGGGTGAGTGACCTGCCTTTGTCAGATATGCAACGCCGCGCCGCTTCGGTAGTTTTCAACCGCCAAAACCATTAGCCAGTGCCGCCGGCTGTTTAGAAATTCCTTCATATGCATATCTTTGTATTTTGTAGCTTCAGAGAGTCTCTACACATTTGTCCTGCATTGCACCTAATTACTACGAAGGCTTAGCCCGCCATCAGGTGATAAACTTAACTGGGCCGGGGGTACCTATTAAGTACTCTTCAGCCAGTCCAGCTAGGGCTCTCACATGTCGACATGTCGAGTCTGCCACTAATTTCTTACCAGTATTTGACACTCTTCTTGCAATTGTCCATCGTTATCATCTCACTCTCCTCATGTCTCACAAGATGGAATCCCCTTCGCACACCTGGACCTCGAAGCGTCACTGTTAAAAGGGCTTGGCATTGACAAAATCCGAATATATTGGCAGCGCAACAGCTTTTCAAAGAAGACTTCAACCGATGCCACAAAAGGAATGGTGGAAGCCACCAAAGTTCCAGGAAACCCACTACCACTGTTAGAGCTTATGGGGGCCGAGAATCTCGGGTCAATGGATACCTCCATTCTTGTTCGGATCTTGAGCATCATAAAAGGAAAATTGCAGCCGATTTACAAAGAGGAGGATGAGTATGGCTCAAAATGTCGGCTGGTGTTGAACACAGTTGGCAATTTCTAGTCATGGAATTTTGTACCATCGATTCGCCAAGGCTGCCTCTCAGCTTCATCCTACTCATCAATCTCAAGCTCATCGTCCATAGCATCAATCAGCATTTACGATCGCTCTTCTTCTAAAGTGTTCCAACACCGCGATTCATGTTCTTCATATCACCATCCTAAGAGCCTTCTTTTCATGATAATTTGTGGTATTGTCAGGGCACAAGCGGCGTATCACAGGTCGCTGTCAGAAAGGGTGGAAGGGATGGGGGTGCTCGTAGCAACTATAGGGTAACTCAGCCGTTGTGCTAGACCTGGTGGGTGCGGTGATACGGGACGCAAGTCGTATTTTCAATTTTGACAGCACGCCGGTTCAAGGACGTATTCGCGCTAACACCCACGCCTCGTTGATAGATGACAGAATTTGAAGTACATAAATCAAACTAGAAATAAAAGTGGATAAGAAAAACCTGAAATGCATCAATTTCACGCATAAGTTTTTCAAATATGCGAGATTATATTCTTACTGTATTTCTTTGCCCAAATGCAATGGAAGGGTTGTGATTATACCAAATTGGTATTGTCTCAGAGTTGTTGCATACTTTCTGTATCTTCGTCCTGGTACATATCTTACCTCTTCTCATCAAGCGACCGTGAATATGTAGCTATCTCAGCCGAGGCGATGAAAATATCGGCTTCACATCCATGGACAAACCACAAGAAGGAACTGCTCTGCTGCACCAACGCGCCCATCTTGCAGATTTATCACCGCAGTCTCTATGCTGATCCCCTGATGTAACCTCATGTACTTCCCTGGCAGGCTCACGGACTCAATTACCACCGCAGCGGACTTATTGTTGAGTCGAAGAATCCTAAACCTTTCAGAATTTCCACTAGGACTATACTGAGCGTTGATAGTTCCTGTTCCCCCGAACCATTTCCAGATCAAAGACGATGGAGCCATGTGTGAATCGATGGTCGCACGTAATTAAAAATTATCAAATGCAGTTGACTTGAACGCAACGGTGCCATCTTGGTAACATTGAAGCTGAAATAAAGCTTCTGGACAGACGGAGGTTGTAACACTGACAGGTGCACTGTCACTGGGACTTGGCCTGGATACATTGGTCCCATTTACCTGGATGAAGTTGTGATCGCCTCTCGACATAATTGCAACCCGGGGTATGACATCGCCAGGTATTACAGTGCCGTTCTCAGTGACACCCACGGAGGGTGTCTCCTTTGATATTTTGGAAATGCGAGTGACGGGAGTGGATTCTACCTCTTCCGCCTTATCCTCGGCAGCTAAAGCTATGGTTTGCCTCCGTTGGTATTGCTTTCGGACCTGCAGATCGGAGAAAGGTTGGGGTCCACATATTAGCTTAAACCTCAGGAAACTAAACTGCGTGCGCACATATGTGTCGACGCCCAAACTCCCTCATGCGGCGAATCCTCATTTCACAGGCCATTAGATTGACTTACCGAATTCACCATCTTCACAAATATTAGCTGCCGGTCAAACCCAGCATCTAGTCCCTGATTGTTCCGAACGAATCCCACAAACCATCAAGCATCTCGTCCTCAAGGGTATCATCGCTTATGAAGATATCGCGATCGCGAGGTGTACACTTATACGTTGTGGGCGTAGCTGGGTCTACGATTGTCATGGTCGTAGCGGCTGTCTAGTGCGACTGGTTGCAATGGGATACAGTAGAATTCCTATTTATTGGCTGGCGGCGGTGTTGGAGAACCTGAAATAAATCACGGATGGCAGTGATGTGGTGAAGAAGAGGCTTAGAATTTACTACTTTTTTTTTTTTTTTTTTTATCATTACTCGCTTGCCGCCCGTTGGGCTATGGCGAGGTTTTATTAAAAGCAAAAGAAAGAGATAACCAAGTATATGTATTGCCCATAAATGATGCGGGTTGGTTGGGCCAGTATGTCCGTCCTACTTCCGTCCCCTGTCTCGTTCATACTGTTCCGATCTTAACCAACGTCCTCCGAGCCTTACTCTCCCCACCTCGATAGGCCTCTCCAGGTATACTACCACCGAACTGGTCTTCTTCCCTTCTTCGACCAGTATGTTCTTCTTTCTCAGCCAGCGAATCCCCACTAGCTTTCCTAGCTTGTTGTCTGCCTCCAACCATTTCCGGACCTTGCCTAAATCCTTTCTTAAGGCTACTCCGTGTATGACGATGCCATGTGCGGTGGTGGTCGCATCGGGAGCGTTAGAATTTACTACGGGGAATATGCATGCAATAGAAATTTTTTCGTGAAGGGACCAGGTGGAGGAGAATAAAAGGAGGAGAGCTAATGAGAGAGTAAGGGTAGGTCGGAGGGTTGGTGCAACCAGACTAGAGTAAGGGGCTGACAGATATTCCAAATTGGTCTCATACCACTTTTCAATCTGTATGCACTCAAGTACTTTGGGATTCATCAATCTCACTGAGTTCGCAGCTTTGTGGTTGCACAGATTAGCGATGCATAGCAACGACCTTTCCTAATTGGTTATTACAAACAATAATTTTCTCGGAGGGAGTGGGAAGCGACTGAAATGACACGGGCTGAAGACCTTATATATACAGTCAGACCTAGTCTCGTAACCAGACGCTGACTAAGCGGAGTTTCATGCATGAATGTGCTCCGCTAGGAGCGTCTGGGAGAAAATCGCCCGCTTTTGATGGGCGTCTCCGCTCTGCCAAGTTGGTTGATTCCGCAACTAGTTTTGGGACTTCCGCAACTAGTCTCGTAACCATCCCGCAACACAGTTTTTGATGTTTTGAGCTACTCGAAATGAACTTCGGAAATTGTAAACACCCCCACAAGACTAAAACCCTCCATGCCTATGTCCCAAGCACCTATTCTATGGTATTTAACCTAACTTGTAAAGTTGTACTTCATAATGGCACCAGGAATAATAATAATACAAATACTGCTAGGCCTATAGGATCCAATGCCAGTGTTGGTCTGCCAAGTTGGTTGATCCCGCAACTGATCTCGGGACTTCTGCAATGTTCAAACTATTCTGTAACATAGTTTTGCAAAACTTAGTTTACACCTTCAGTGTCTCTTACGCAAGTAACCCTGTCACTGGTGTCACAATATGCAATGAGACAATATGTGCATACTCAATATGCTCAATGTGCTCAATGTGTTCAAGTACTACATTTCATGTATGCTCAACATGCTCAATATACTTATGTACTCAATATACTCAATATGCCCAATGTCTCATGTGTGTACCCAATATGCTTAAAATACTTAATATGCTCACACATGCTCAAAATTCTCATGTGCATGCCCAATATGCTTACTTTGCTCAATATGCCCAATGGCATGAAGATGGTCAATTAACTCCATTAGGAAACATCATAGCTTGCCTGGATGCTATCCCATGAACCAGCTGGAATAGCCCATAAGGGCAATCAGACTAGGCATAGTAAGTCGCTGATTAGTCTGCTTCTAGTTTGCATATGATACTATGAGAATTATACCTAATTATATGTTGAAGAATCAGAAATTAACTCATAGACTCAAGAGGTCTGACAAAGAGGTATGAAGGTCTCTTGTGGAGGCAAGATAAGGCATAACACAACTTGCTCACACATGTTAATAGGTCTCTCTTAATGGTACGAGATACTGCAGAATAAGGTCTATCGACATATATGCCAGGGCCCTTTTGACGGCGTAAGAACGGCAGAATAAGTTAAATTTAATAGATATGGCAGGCCTCCCTTTACGGTGCGAGATACTATGGTTGCAATTGCAGTGGACTATGGCTTTCCGGGGGACTGCAAAGGTGGCGGACTATAGCTTTCCGGCAGCAGACTATGGCTTTCCGCAGTGGACTACAGCCAGTGGACTACAGAGCAGACTTCAGCTTTCTGGCAGCGGACAATAGCTTTCCAGCAGCGGACTATGGCTTCCCGCAGTGGACTACAGCCAGTGGACTACAGCTTTCCAGCAGCAGACTACAGCTTTCTGGCAGCGGACAATAGCTTTCCGGCAGCGGACTATGGCTTTCCGGCAGCGAACTACAGCTTTCCGGCAGCGAACTACAGCTTTCCGGTAGCAGACTATGGCTTTCCGGCAGCGGACTATGGCTTTCCGCAGTGGACTACAGCTTTCCGGCAGCGACTATATGGCAGTTGTAGTAGACTACAGCCTTCCGGCAGTGGACTACAGCTTCCCGTAGTAGACTACAGCCAGTGGACTACAGCTTTCCAGCAGCAGACTATGGCTTTCCGGCAGCGGACTACAGCTTTCCAAGTGGCAAGGTTTGATGCTGAAGGAAGATGGTTCACCGGCACTCGAACAAACTCTGTAGAGATACAGCCAGGAATTGATGCATTCGGTGAAGGCATCAAAGCATTGAGTAGTGGGATGCCGCTTGCAAATGCAGTGCACAGAAGAAGCCGCGGAACGATGGGGACTCAAGCATCAGATGTTGAGAATAATACGGAGGAATTTTATAATGATGGATCTAATTTGTGTGAGGGACTAGTTACATAGATTTGAACATATGAGGACTGGGCTAACTAGTCTTTAATGTATATGATATTGCAAAGAATAAATTTGAGCTAGGGTATATATTTTGAGAACACGGTAAAGGTTGCTACTGGTTACGAGACTAGGGGTGGTGAGGTGTCTACCCGCATGCGCTTTTGTAGAACAGTAGTTGGATCAGTGGCAGGCGAACCATCAGCATAGTAATGTTTCCCAAGTGAAGAAGTCAAGCTGGTAGTGGACGAAATTTCCCTTGTATCCGCGATATTAGCTTCAATCTCTTATAGAATGCGGTGTTCCGAGTTCGGTTGGTGTAGCGGTGTATCATTGACGACAGAATCGGAATTAGAATTGGATAATTCCTGTGGAGTTTGTATTTGTGGTTTTGCAAGCTTTGCTAGTTTTCTCCGCTGAGCGGAAGCACGATTGAGGGCTAGTCGGTACAAGCGCTTCTCTTCGTTTTTAATATGTTGCTGGCGTGCTTCCTCAATTAATCGATGTCGTTCATTTGGATCAGTAATTTCAGTCAATAATCGTGGGATAAACTCTTTGGTTGTGGATACAGGCCTGCCAGATTTCCGGCGATATTCTAATACCGGTGGGTTTCCACCTCCATTAGAGGGAATCGGAGTTGATAGAGGAGTATCTTGTGGACTATCTCCATTAATATCTAGATCATTGAAGATATTTGGAATTGAGAGAGCTTGTAGATTTGGAGTACTTTGGGAAGTTGCCCATTCCGGTAAACTTTGCACATATGGGGTGTGGATTCTTGATTGAGAGTCAACCTCAATTACCACATCGGAGTTTTGTAACCGGAAATCAGAGACAGTGGTCCGTATGATATCAAGCAAGTTAGATACACAAGGACCTAGTGGTGAGAATGAGAGATGTCGCTCTTTGGTGAGTACCTTTTGAAGACTTGCGGTGTCGTCTATATCTGTACAGAATCTAGCAATTCTGCTGATATCATCATTTGAAAGATATGAGAGTTCATCGATGAATGAGTTCTCTGGCCCCCCGGTGGCCTTATGCACATATTTACGGAAGGATTCCAATACAGCTGTCACTTCGGCTTTTAACGCCTTTGTTACAGGCTTTTTTCTTGTTCTCGAGGGTTCTGGAGGTGGCGGTGTAAGGACCGGGATTATATCTCCAATGGTGTCGGAGTAAGACAACCCTGGTGTGAGCCTTTGATGGCAACGGTCGCAACAGCGAGGGTCTTTTCCAAGAGGCTCTGGAAATGTCACATCGTTAAAGTATTTCATAACAACCTTGCGCCGACATCCAGAGGTATTGATAAACCATAATAGTGCTCGGTCCACCTTTTTAAGAACTTCTTTTGGCGGTCGAATTGGAAGGTCTTCTTTACCCAATCCCACAAACTGTGTATCCGCTTCACCCAATGCAGGCTCTACTTCACCTTCCGCTTCTTCATTTATTTCTATTGGAACCAAGGCTAGTTCTTGACCTTCACCTGACTAAAGCACTTGCGCATCTTCGCCAGCGGTGACAACTCTACCACCGGAAGCGTCATTGCCAATCTCCGGTAACGTTTCCGCGGGGATCGGAGTATGCGGAAGCGGAAGCTCAATCGGAGCCATGCTTTCGGCGATACCCTCATCGAAAAGTTCTATATTATGTAAAATCTCCATGACATGAGAGCCATTGTATGGTTGACTGTATAATCCCAAACCAGGGCCCGGCCTGCAACCTTACTGAGGTTGACATCTATCGCAGCATTATAATAGAGGATCGCAGCACCTTGAATTTCCGGGTCTCGAGCACATCTGCCAGCTCTCTGGATAAATCCAGGCAGGTTCAAATGAGAAGGAATCGTCCACTGGATTACGACTTCAATGTCCTCCACGTCTAGTCCCATTCCTGCAGCCTCGGTACACACTAGAACACGAGTATTCTTTTTGCGCTGGATTAGGGAATCCTTGAAATTCAACATGGTTGCTTCTCTGCGTTGTTCACTTAATATGGTCGAATAGTCAATTATGACTTCTCTTCCTTGCAATACCGGTGCGAGGCGACGCTCTAGTTGGTCTACTACACTGCAGACCGTTTGCCGGGAATCAATAAATATCATGGTTTCGCGAATGCATCCGGGGTCAGAGCAGTTCATCGGAATTACAGACTCTAATTCCTTTCGCAACTTGATGTTCCCGTGTGCAATTGGAATCGCAGTTAAAAAGACATTAGGTCTATCCATTGTATTTTGAATCAATGAAGTGGGGGAGTGAAGGCTGAGGCCCTTATGTATAAACCTCATTGCACGCCTCGACAATGTGGCAGATAGACAGAGTACGGGGGCCTTGGGAAAAAAGGTACGGACGACTCCAATGTGCGCGTATGCTGTACGGAATTCCCGCCTGAAGCAGTTGATTAGCCTTGTTTCGGGAATCGTCTTTCCGCCGTGCCAGAAGCCAAAGCCGCTGCGCATTCCGCCATGCCAGAAGCCAAAGCCGCATGTTGGCTTTGCAGGAATGCCAAAGCCGCTGCGCATTCCGCCATGCAGAAGCCAAAGCCGCATGTTGGCTTGACAGGAATGCCAAAGCCGCTGCGCATTCCGCCATGCCAGAAGCCAAAGCCGCTGCGCATTCCGCCATGCTGGAAGCCAAAGCCGCATGTTGGCTTGTCAGGAATGCCAAACCACCGCCATTTCCGCAATCAAACGGAGCTGGGACTTACCAAGTGTAACATAAATGGGCCTCATCAACCACAATACATGTCAACTTTTCCACAAATTTGGAACTCTTTGCCCCACGTCGTGCACCTTTGCACTTTATGCCTAACAGCTTTTGAAAGCTCCTATCCCGCGCATTGATAAACTCTGGACCAACCATAAAATCTGGTGCGACAAAGTTGGATTTGACACTATGGTGAAGCTGTGCATGGCTTATGGAAAGCGATACTGGTGGTGTAAAATCAGCAAGCAAAATCCTAAACATTAGCGAATGAGGTATACGTAGAATTTAGAGTACGTTCTGTATATAGCTAGCTACTGTGTAACTTAACTCACACTGCAGCCTGAATGGCCTGGACCGGCTTGAATGGCCTGAATGGCCTGGACCGGCCTGAATGACCTGAATGGCCTGAATGGCCTGAATGTTTCAGGCCGGCCCAGCCCTAGATTTCTATGGCCCAGGCCGGCCCGTTGGGAACACTGCTTAGAATAGATAGATATCCCTATTGATCTCTACTTTCTGTCAATACCTATACCTATAGGCTACTCAAAATATATTCTCCTATGTGTAGAGTTATATTCTAGAGCATTTTGAACATGCCTTATATTTTTAGAAATATATACAGACTGAATATTAAAATTCACTTCTAGCAGTAAAAATATATGTATGGATATTGGCTTACCACTTGTTCCATATGTATCCAATTATCATGAAACATTCCAGATCTCTTAAATACATACTATAGAAGGTATATGCACTTGCTCAAGGTCCTCAATAGCCATCTTGCCATTTTACACCTGCATAGAGTTCAGATGCCTAATTGGGCAACTACCACCATAGAGTATCATTCAAAATTTCCAATTGGCTAACTGAGGTACAGAAGTTACTTTCCTATACCTCTCCAAGCTGTATGTGCAATTTGGTTATCTTCTATGAAGATTTGGCCTTACACGAGGCTATTGTTTTTATTCCGGAAGTGCGCCGGATCCCGGTAATGCGCCGGATCCCGGTCAGTGACGTTACTTAATATCTTAACAAGGATTGCGTTGATGCCAAGAATTAGAATTTTGGTAGTTGTATTGCCAGAAATGGCACTTCATAGAATCCTTGCAAGCGCCAAGCATCCACTTCTGGCTCTATCCCACTCGTACTGGCAGGACTTCAGCCATTTCCCTCCTAATCTCACTCTCGCTGGTATTGAATCTGCTCCCGGTATACTTTGCTCCATTACAACATTGTATTCTCCGTTCGCTGCTCGTTCAACAAGTTTTCGATCGTCACGCATGGTGCTTTTTGTCATGAATATAGTAAATGCAGAGAACTACTGTCTGTTAGATTAAAAAGATACTTGACTATAGTCTTACAACTAGTCTGCTTGATTGGCTGCCGGAATTGTTAGTACTGTTAGTACTGTCAGAAAGCTGTAATCCAATCCAACTGTAGTTTACTAGAAAACTATAATCTGTGGTCCACTGCCGGAAAACTGTAGTCCACTGCGGAAAGCCATAGTCCACTGCGGAAAGCCATAGTCCGCTGCCGGAAAGCCATAGTCTGCTGCCGGAGAGCTGTAGTTCGCTGCCGGAAAGCCATAGTCTGTTGCCGGAAAGCTGTAGTCCACTGCGGAAAGCTGTAGTCCACTGCGGAAAGCTGTAGTCCGCTGCCGGAAAGCTGTAGTCCGCTGCCGGAAAGCTGTTGCCGGAAAGCTGTAGTCCACTGCGGAAAGCTGTAGTCCGCTGCCGGAAAGCTGTAGTCCGCTGCCGGAAAGCTGTTGCCGGAAAGCTGTAGTCCACTGCGGAAAGCTGTAGTCCGCTGCCGGAAAGCTGTAGTCCACTACCTTTCCAGTCCACTAGAAAGCCATAGTCTACTACCTTCAAAGTCCACCAGAAAGTCATTGTCCATTGGAAAGCCTCCACTGGAAAGCTGTAGTCTGTTGTAATGATTTAGACGGAGTGGCTGATTTTCTCCTAGATGCTCCTAGACTCCTATCATAGTAGAGCATATCCAATATGAAACTCTACTTAGTCAGTGCATAGTTACAAGACTAACTTGACTAGTGATCCTCACTAGTCCTCTGTATAGCTCATATAGTATTAATCTCATGAGTACATTTATGTGTTATGAGCTCACCGCAACTATAGGTGGAGTGGTCGGTGGATATACGCACGCATATGTGACGTAGGCAATATGTAACAGTAAAGGCGTCACAGTCACAAAATGAGTGCTATATAAGCTATGCAGGGGACTAGGGAGCATTGCTAGTTAAGTATCTTTTTGACCTAGTGGATAGTACCAATAACTCTCTGTATTTACCAGATCTATTACATACGATACCTTTATTGGCTGTCATATATTGCATGTTTTTTTTTGTTGTTTTTATATCATTACCCACTTGTATGTATTGTATATATGTATATTGTATGTATATCCACCAACCGCCCACCCTACGGTTGTGGTAACCTGCAATATATAACAGTTCAATAGATTCTATAGTGGTAGCAGACTATAGAAGTAGTAGCGGACTATAATCTATAGTAGCAATAGACTAGTGATGATAGTCTATAGAGGTGGCTAGTAACAAGGTAGATTAGAGATGTGGCCTAGTTACACTACCCTCATAGGGTTAAAGATGAGTAGATTTAGAGTACTGTGGCGATGTATACATATGCTGCTACTAGAGTAGGGAGTTGTGAGGAGCATGGGGGGGTTGATGCTGGAAGTGGGCTGTTGCTGAAACGGAGGGGGGAGGTTGTATTCTGTATGTCCAGGGTGGATGGAGGTTCTGCTCCGATCAATCTACACTGGCAATACAGAAGTTCTGTCTTGTTGAAGAAACTCCTCTACGGCACTCAATTGGATTTGGTGTCATTGAGTTTGGAGATACGTAAATACAGTTGTGGATGTCGGAATGACCAAGCCGACGACCAATCCACCAGCAAAAGTTGGTGCTAGCAATTGCGGGAGATAATCTCCCAGACGCTCCTAGCGTCGCCACTCCAATTTCATGCGACGCTGACTAAGTCTGGTTACGAGACTAAGTCAGACCTTGCTATAATGAAAACGTAAAATTTGGCCCTTTGTTTTCACTATAGCAAGGTTTTCAGTATAGAAAATTGTACTAAATTAGTCATGTAGTCTTGGCAGCTAAGTGACCAGGGGAACTTCGCTACCAGCTAACATCTGTATCGATCTACTAGTAATGGAAATAGCTACATTAAGAAATTAATTCAAATGGGATAGTAGCAGTCGTGATGAATAGAAATAGAAATAGAAATGTAAGGAGTAGTAGTAGTAGGAGAAGGATATAAATTAGAAGTAAATCAGTAGTAGATTAAGATTCGATTGCTGGCAGCAAGCGGGTATTCATTCATCTTTGAATACTAGTGAGTTGGCAAAGCAATCATATGGGCAATATATTGAACACCTACAGACTGGAACCTTTGTTACCATCAATAGTCTGATACAGGATAGTTGTCACTCCGGACAGGTTCAAGATTTGGTAGATGAGTATCTATTTCATGATGAGGATGCAACAGATAGCACTATTTCTATAGAGGCTATTAGTATTCCGGAACTTATAGCAGACATGCAACAAGCACAAGTGGAAGACCTTCACCAGTCTGAATCAAATCCCGAACCCGAGTCTCTATCCCGCCCTCCCATTAGCACCTCAGAGGCTATCCAGTCTATCGATTCTCTCATGTATTATATGGAGAGTTTGCCGGTTTCTTCTCTGGACCACACTACTTTTCGTCAGCCACTAGAACTTTCAGAGCTTGCTTCTACCTTTCAGCAGCTTTCTCTCACCTTAAAGTCATACCAGCAACATACCCGGAAGCAACAGACCCTCACAACCTGGTTCAAACCAACCTTTAGCACTTAGCGTTGTTGGCTGGGCTGCTCGGAATTACTGGTACGCAGGAGGCAAGGCAGGAGCAGGGGGTCCCTATGAATTTCATTAGTGTCTTTTCATTATAGCAAGAACAATTGTATGTAGATAAAAATAACTTCCTCTAGATTTTTTTTTCATTACACTATTTGGTGTGGGTGTGATTTCATTATAGCAAGGTCAAATTGTATGGGGATGGAAATCCGAGAGCGTGGTATGTTCATTATAGCAACGTTTTCACTATAGCGAGGTTCATTATAGCAAGGTCTGACTGTATATAGCTGGCACCAGTATGATATCCATATAATATTCCTAAGTATCCTTCTTGTCTCATTGCACGTAGAAGCACTACTCTTTGTCTCTCCAAGAGAGTAGTGCTAAGAGGTAGCGTAACCGGAGTGCGTTTGCATGGGCACGTAGGAAGGCACCCCTCCCCAATGTGAGTGCTCAAAAATATAACGAGCCAATATCTCCTGAGTTCGGTAAAAGTGAGCAGCCACACAATTACTCGCTCGTTTAAAAAGTATTGGAAAGGCTGACTTATGTGTAAGTCAGCCTTTCCAATACTTTTTAAACGAGCGAGTGAACATCCGGGATATATTTGGGAAGGCATGTTGAATGCGATTAAACACGCCGAAATTTTGTCTACTTTTCAACACCAAATATATCGTGATCGGTTGTATCTGAGCAGAGTGGCTGAGGAGGACTGTGACGAATATATCGACCAGCAGAGTGTCAATTGTACTGTTCCTTTATAGACTTGAGGAGGGCCAGGAGGGTTACCTTCTGACTGGTCCAGCACCTAGTGTTGTCTTTAAGTTACACTCTCATCTCTGTACATGACCCTAAGTACGTTTGATATCTGCGTCTAGTCTAAAATTTCGCCCTATTACACTTGTATGCATAAACTAGATGCGTTGAATAAAGCCCCCAGTACTAGGACGTGCTTCCGTACTGGTAATACCCTAAACGGCAAGGGTATCTCCGACTGCCAATACTTATTTTCCAGTTGCGCTCTCAGGTACTTTCCATCTTTATAGCCGAATTCTTTTGTGCCTCCTCGGGGCTGAATACGAGTATAACTGAACAAGAAAGCAAAAAGAGGGAAAAAAATAAAGGATGCATAGGCGGTCATAATGAACGGACAATATTATTGTGCTGTGCAAACTTCACATAGTCTCTGATTGCACGAATCCTTCCAATCTGCAGCGAACCAATTTGGCATAAACCCTTAAGCGAGGTACAAGTATGCTACCGTGCTACGTAGGGATGTAGAGTACTCCAGCACTATTCCCTCCAGCCAGGGTGGGGCCATACGTAATGACAAAACACAGCCTATTACTGACGTGGTGAAGTACTTTAGTCGTCAGTACCTGACTCGCTGGGCAGATCAGCACGGGATTCCCCTGCGGAGGGACTTGGGGAAGATCAGACATTGGCTGGAAGCAGCGAACAGGGAGTTGGGGAAGATAGAAGGGATTCGCTGGCTGAGGAGGAAGACATTGCTCGAGGAGGAGGGGAAGAAGACGAGCTCGGTGGTTGTTTACGTCGGCAAGGAGACGGAGGTCGAGAAGGTGAGGCTAGGTGGGCGTTGGTTCAGATCCGTCCGGTATGAGCCGGAGAGGGGGAGGAAGTAGGAAGTACCGGACGCCACCCGCATCACGGAGGAGACTGCGGGCAATAATACATGTATTTAGGTCGGGGTTAGGATTGGTGCTTTTAGGCGGGAATGCTTCTGTCCTTGTTTTTAGCCTTCTTTTTTTTACTTATTTAGCATAACATCGCCATAGCCCTTAGGGCGGCATGCGATAAATGATATAAAAAAAAAAAAAAAAAAAAACACATTTGCGGTATCTTGAGGTCTAAATTATGTAGAGTACTAAGTACTTTACCTGATTGTCACTAGTACGACTTGTATGTACTAGCCGAAAAAATAAGTATCCAGACAGGAGACCAATGCATATTATGCGCTATGTAGTTTGTGGTATAAACTAGCATATTTTTGTATGGTTGGCTCCTTAGACCAGTCCAAATTTCATGATAGCGTACAATTTTTATTATGTCAGAAGTATCCGACAGCTGACCTAATGAAATCCGGACAGCTGACATAATGAATTTGGGTCTTCTCCGCAATTCTGGAGACCCCTTATCATACAGTAGTAGAATAAATACAAGAACAAGGTAATATATACAAGGACGACAGGCGAAAAAAAGTCCGGGTAAAAGACTCAATTATCATACTAAGGAAGATACTGATATTCTTGTAGGTGCTATAATAACCCCCTGGAAAACGACAGCCATTGTGGCCTACATTGAGGTATTCGTATACCAAATAGCCCAAGCAAAGTTTTTATCAATAAGAACAATATAATAATGAAGACACTGAAATCAACATGCACTGACATCATTGAGAATGGAGTTTTTTTTCGAGCTTCACATATGCATCAGCTACAAATCTTGAAGTTGTAATAAAGTGCAGATGAGAGTACTGCAACTGGAGGTAGGTCACTACTGCTTGTTTTTACTGCTATTGCAGTGCTTTTCTGTAGCCTGTTCCAGAGGCTTTTCCGGAAGTTTTTGCGGAGTCTGTTCCAGATGCTGTTCCGGATGCTGTTCCGGAGGCTATTCCGGATGCTGTTCCGGAGGCTATTCCGGATGCTGTTTGAGTAGCTGTGACATGCTACGAGCAGCTGTTCGAGCAGCTGTTTAAGAGGGTGTTCCGGAGGCTGTTCAGAGGCTGTTCAGAGTCTGTTCCGCAGGTCGTACCGGAGGTTACTTCGCAGGCCGTTTCGGAGGCTGTTTCGAGCGCTGTTTCGGAGACTGTTTCGGAGGCTGTTTTGTCGGAACATTACATCCGTTGCCACCTGTTGCTATTATTATTGTTCTCTGTTATTGTGTCGTTCCACTCATGCATTTAACCTCGCTATTGGATTATGTATGAATACGCCACAACGCCAGCTTTTATGTGGCTTACGCCACGGCGTTCTCTTTGCAAGCCACGCATCCCGTGCCTTTCTCACCTTTCCTGATATGATATCTTCCCTGATAATTTCCTATTCAGTCATGGTTCACAAGTCACGTTATGCTATGCTTTCTCATGTATATAAACCTGCTGTTCTTGCGACTCTACGTTCAATAGACTTAACGGTATCTCTATACTTCTATAGCCCTCACCGTGACAAAGCAGCCCTCGCAGACCCTCCCGCTCGTATATGTTTGAGCTCGAACAGCCTCTTAAACAGTATTTCAATGGTCTCTGGAACAGCCTCAGGAATAGCTCTTGGAATATCCTTGGAAAAGCTTCTGGAAAAGCCTTGAAGAGCAGTCTCGAAATCTTAGGATCTATCAGAATAGTAGTCAGACTATCAGAATAGTAAGTTTTGATCATTATAATGCCTGAACCTGTACTTATCGTACTAGTAGTTGCCTGCAGTGCCATTTTCATATTCCTAGTAAAGGACTTACATCTATTTGCCTTATCCTCATACGTAGGTATAGGACTGTTGGTGTTGCAAGTCCCCAAATTTGTTATGTCAGCTGTCCAGATTCTGACATAATGAAATTGGACACTATCCACACTGAGTGTCATCGCCAAGCATACGAAAATATGCTAGTTTATGCCAGATACTGCATAGCGCATAATATGCATTTATCCCCTGTCCGGATACTTTTTTTTCGGCTAGTATAATTGCATGTGTCGTCATACTAGCCGAAAAAATAAGTATCCGGACAGGGGATAAATGCATATTATGCGCTATGCAGTTTTTGGCATAAACGAGCATACTTTCGTATGCTTGGCTATGACACTCAGTAGATTTTATTATGTCAGAAGTATCCGGACAGCTGACATAACGAATTTGGGACTTGCAGCACCAACAGTCCTATACCTACGTATGAGGACAGCGCAAATAGATGTAAGTCCTTTACTAGAAATATAAAAATGGCATTGCAGGCAACTACGATAAGTGCAGGTTCAGGCATTATAATTGAGCAAAACTTACTATTCTGATAGTCTGACAACTATTCTGATAGATCCTAAGATTTCGAGACTGCTCTTCAGGGCCTTTTTAGAGACCATTGAAATACTGGCTGTTCGAGCTCAAACAGCCTCCGAAACAGCCTCCGAAACAGCGCCCGAAACAGCCTCCGAAACGGCCTGGAAAGTTGCCTCCGGAACAACCTCCGGTACGACTTCCGAAACAGCCTCTGAACAGCCTCTGAACAGCCTCCGGAACACCTTCTTAAACAGCTGCTCGAACAGCTGCTTGTAGCATGTTAACAGCTACTCAAACAGCATCCAGAATAGCCTTCGCAACAGCCTCCGGAACAGCCTCCGGAACAGCCTCTGGAACAGCCTCCGCAAAACCTTCCCGAAAAGCCTCTGGAACAGGCTACAGAAGAGCACTGCAATAGCAGTGAAAACACCCTGTAGTGACCTACCTCCAGTTGCAGTACTCTGTTTTGCAATTTATTACAACTTCAAGATTTGTAGCTGATGCATATGTGAAGCTCTCAAAACTCCACTCTCAATAATGTCAGTGCAATTGATTTTAGTATCTTCATTATTCTAGATATTGTTCTTATTGATAAAAACTTTGCTTGGGCTATTTGGTATGCGAATACCTCAATGTAGGCCAACAATGGCTGTTCTTTTCCAAGGGGGCTATTTTAGCACCTACAAGAATATTAGTATCTTACTTAGTATGATAATTGAGTCTTTACCCGGACTGTTGTTGCTTGCCGTCCTTGTATATATTACCTTGTTCTTGTATTTATTCCGCTGCTGTATGATAGGGGTCTCCAGAAGTCATTATGTCAGCTGGCCGGATTTCATTAGGTCAGCTGTCCGGATACTTCTGACATAATAAAAATTGGACGCTATCATGAAATTTGGACTGGTCTAAGGAGCCAACCATACAAAAATATGTTAGTTTATACCAAAAACTGCATAGCGTATAATATGCATTGGTCGCCTGTCCGGATACTTATTTTTTCGGCTAGTACAACCTGAATTGGAGGCCTGGAGGGCCTGAATCACATGTTCCTTCTCTATGGAGAGTACGTGCAAACAATGTAGCAATTACAGCTACGAGTATACACTACATGGTTTTAGATAATTAATTGGGAGTGCTTCTTGACGACACTTCATGTCGGACGTCCACGTCCACCCCAGGGAGCTGAGAATTTCCTATACTCGCTGGTTCGTAAGGTATTGAACGCTGCATAAATTGTATGCGCTATTCGCCTCTTGGAATAATGCAAATTTGTTATGCAGCATTCCTTCCCATGGATTGCGAGCCAAATCTCTCAGAGCCGCTATAGTTGAGAGCGTTAGCTTTTACTGCTTGGTTTGGAAGGATAGGAGGTCAAGTACAATGGCCTCTCCGGATCCGCCAGTAGCTTAACGACGCCGAGAAGGGCAGAAAGATGTGCGATTCGCTGTGGCTAGCAGCATGTGATACAGTGATAAGGCTTCATGTTTGTTACCCAGATTCTAAGTATGAGAAGTTATTACCTCCAAGCGTCAGTTAACCCATGCAATAGGATAATCGTGACTCATACATCCCACTTTCTGGAAACCGCCCTCAAAAGGTATTGCCCCTCCGACATAGTTTACTCCTCAACCTATACATCTTATTCTAGCATTATTTCCAGTGGATCCCCCTTTGAGAAGGAAGCAAAAATTATACACTGGTTCTCTTTAATCAGGACCCACAGCAAATGGATTATTTCCTCAAGAGTAACGGCGCCGTGGATGTCGATAGCAACGATTTCACAACTTTCGTTCTTTCAAACAAACACTACACCTCTCAGGACTTTTCATTGTTAAACGCCTCGTTAGCTAAGAACCCTGGTCAAACAGCGTTATTGCTATCCTCCAAAGCTAATCGAGCCTTATTTGTCTCTGATTTCTCTGAAAGAAACCAGCGCATACTCACATGGCTTCAAAACATCACTGAATTGAATTCATCGTCCAAAAACCCTTCTCTTACGTCAATCAACAAAGACATCATACATAAGTTTGCTGCGAGCATTGTCCTTCCGCTTTTGGAACCCGACGAAACAGAGTTGTATAGTCTCCGTGGTTTCACAGACCTTCTCATCAGCACAATCCATTTGTCATATGTTTATAGGAACAGGGGTGTTGGTGCAAAAATTCACAAAACCTTGTTGGAGAAAATCTCGAGAAGTTCATATCTTATACAACGCATCCTTCCTTCAATTGATGGTGCAAAGTTGCTTCAAACTATTCTCGCAGAAGCACAGGCAGGGGCGGAAATTCGGTCCTTCGGTGGTGTGACAACATTGACGGAATGGACTAGAGTGGCCGTTGACCTTTGTCGGAAGTGCCGAGCTAACCACTGTGTTAATGAACAGCTGAGTCGGTGGACCTCCCTCAATGAGTTGCAGAATTCCCTCCAGAAGATACTTGAGGCAGATGATAAACGGCGGAGGGAGTTGCCCCAACTACCCATGCTACGGGGCGATTTTAGCGGAATGAGGATACTTTCGATGGATGATAAAAAGTCCGGAAACAAGTCTGAATATTCCTCACTCCTTCCAGAACTCCCGCTTTCTCCGGAGGATTATCGTAATATGGACCTCTTCAACATTCGGCGACCCACAGGAATCGGTGCAGTTGAAGGGATCATTACACGCCTTCAGGAAACAGAGACCTTTTACCTTTTTCAAGCTTTGGTGAAGTCATTTCCTTGTGCGCCATGTTTGCTTGACAAGGCGGCTCCTACAGTGGCGGTACCGAGGAAACACCATGTGGCTACTGATCTTCCCAATTCGTTCACGAGTACGCTATTTGGACAGAAACTGGGTCCATGGAGGATTTGCCTTTCGGAGGCAGCATTCAAAGATGTGCAGTCCACAAACAAAGAAGGCATGAGCCCGCTGGTATAAGTGTGCCTGACGTAACAACGAACGCTACCGCTGACTATCTGCACGTTTACATTAAATAGGACACCTCAATGCAATAGCGAATAAGTTGAGGGCGCTAGCGTCAGGACACTGGGATGTTAGCTCTTTAAGAAAGCCGCTTTCACAGAAAATGCTCGAGGAAGCAAAGGAGGAGCAAAGAGTTCCATTATGGAGGGCTGAATATGCCTCTAACGGGCGAATTTTGTGGCAGGTAAACGTCGGCTTCGATGAGGATGTTGGAGCTAGTTGCCAAATAATAACCGGTACGCGTTCACTATTTTAACATTTTCCCTATAGGCAAATGCTAATGTGCGTGCGGGAATAGTTTGGAGAATTGGACAAAAGGACGAGGTTTCTAAATATTTTACCCCACTTCCATTTGTGCAGGCGCTAAATACTCAGTCATAGGTGAGAAAAGCGATTCGGAATGTTTTAAGACTTCAAAAGCCCTACACAGATGACGATATAAGAGACCGTACAGTGTCCTTCCGGAGTTTTCCTGTTCTTCCAAAGACGTGCGCCGATGTCGAATATCATTCCGATGCTGGCACTATCATAGATGAGACTGTGCTTGCAGCCCAAGAAGCCCTGATGAGTAGTAAGACATATTCACTCCTCCGCCCGAAGCGACAGTTCATGCAGATGCATGCTAACAAAACAAAGATAAATTCTACTGTTTGACTAGCAAAGTTCTGGATCGTATATTCACTGGGTCAAATTCTCTTGAGTTCCCGTTTGATATTTCCAAGGAAGAGACCAAAATTATAAAACACTCCAACTCCGCCGCATTTATTCAAGGCCGGAGTGGGACCGGAAAAACCACCTGCTTGTTGTTCAAGCTCTTGTGCAGGAACATTTCGAGTAGGGAGAATGAAGGCAGTCCAGTCCGGCAAGTGCGAAACCCTCGTTTATGTTTACCAATAAATCTATCGTTTTCCGACATTGACATAAGATAGATTTTTGTTACCCGATCGAGTTTTCTTGCGGAAAGGCTCAGTCAATATCTTCGACGGTTAATGGTGTCCCAACTAGGAAATTTCTCTATTCCGGAGAAGCCAGAGGTGGCTTCGTCGTCTCTGGAATTTGCCACCACCCTCAAAGAAGCGGAAGACCCTCTGGAAGAACTAAGTTTGGATAATATAGATGATGACAAATTCCCTATTGTGTGCACATTTGAACAGCTGTTTCACTTTCTGGAGCGAGTCATCAAGTAAGTCATGATAAAACACAGCGAGGCTCTAAAACTGACGGTGTGTTAGATTCAATGAGCGGAATGATTTTTCTGCCCTCTTCGAGCATAAGAATAGTATTGCGGGTGGGAGAGTATCAAAAGTTGTCGACTATGAGATCTTCAGTACCCAATATTGGAAGAAGCATTCTTATGATACCAAGAAAGGATTTGAGCCAGAAATAGCGTTCGCAGAATTTATTGGAACAATCAAAGGCTCCACATCCGCCCAGAGGGGCTTCAGACCCCTTTCTAGGGATGAATATGTGAACGGAAGGTCACCTGTATTCACTGATCATGCTTCCAGGGACATCATTTACGACATGTACCAGGCGTACGAGAGAAAGAAGAGGATATTGGGAGATAGAGACGACATTGATAGAGTTACGAAGCTGCTGAAGTCCCTGGAGGAAGATCAAGACTTGAAAACGCGAGTTCAAAGCTTATTTGATGAGGTTTATGTCGACGGTAAGCATGCCGAGATATTCATCAAAAAGACGAGATACTAATTAGTGTTACTGTACAGAATTACAGGACAACAAACTTTTAGAGCTGGACCTTATACTGATGCTGGTCCGAAATCCAAACGGAATTCATTTCGGTATGTTATGATTGTTCTTCAATGATGTTTCCAGCTCAGGGTAGCATTGCTGATATGTAAGAAGCTGGTGACACCGCTCAATGCATTTCCAGGGATAACACATTTCGTTTTCAGGATATCAAGGCAAGATTCTATGAGCACTTTATTGCAATGGCGGAGGAAGCTCGGAAGCGGTCCTGGGCAAGACCCGAATTGTTTCAATTAGCAAAAAACTACAGATCTCACCAAGGAATTCTGTCTTTGGCCGCGGAAATTGTTGACATGCTCTGTAACGGTAAGTAGGCGTAGCGGATGCTGTGTATCTCGGGTAATGTACTCATGATCTGCTACGTGTATACAGGTTTCCCCGGTCAAATTGATCCGCTCCCGCGTGAGGTTGGGAGTTATCCAGGGACAAAACCAACGGTGTTTGGTAAGTTCGATTTTCAGAAAGAATTTATGAATAAGGAACGAATTATAAGCTAATACGCCCTACAGTTGGTTTCGACCATGAAATACTTGCGGAAGGGGGAGCGGCTATACTGGGAACTGAGGAAGGCCTGAGCTGCTTCGGCGCTGAGCAAGTGATTATCGTGAGGGATGATGCTGCGAAGGAAGAACTGCAAGAATTACTGGGAACCACTTTAATATTGACAATCTTTCAGAGCAAGGGTCTTGAGTTTGACGACGTAGTTCTATATAACTTTTTCACTAACTCTATGTGGAGGAATGTGAGCGTTCGAGTCTTGAAGCTATTGTTGACGAAGAATTCAGCATCCGGATTGGATACTCAAAAGTACGGAGTAAGTAGGAAGCAGCCTCCAGGCTTAATGAGGTTAGAGTATGTAAGCTAACCCAATTGGATTACAGATGCTCTGTTCGGAGCTCAAGCATCTTTATGTGGCAGTCACTCGTGCACGAAAGAACCTATGGCTTGTAGAGAGCGATCCAGCGTCTGTGCATAGTATTTTGACGTTATGGATGAGAAGGGAAGAAGACGCAGCAGGTGACCCACTTGTCTCTATTGTGGATGTAAACGATCCGGAGGTACATCATCCAACCCCAGGGCATTGAAAAATTGCGTTTCTAATGCTATATTGTAATAGGCTCAGAATAAGGTGCAAAAGATTATCAAACCCGCAAGATCAACAAACCCAAAAGCGTGGGAAAAACAGGGGGAAGAGTTCCTTCATCGCAACTTATACAAGGAGGTAGGAATACTGTTATACTCAAGTTTCGATGTTCCAGTCGACTGATGATAATATGCTAGGCTCTGATATGTTTTAGAAGAGCACGAAACACAACAGGGCAAAGTGTAGCAACTGCATATCTCAAATACCAGGAAGCACGGGCAAAAGATGTTGATGTCAAGGAAGTTCAGAGGGAAGCAAGGGTTTTGTACGAAGAAGCAGCGAATTTGTTCCTGAAGGCAAACTTCATTCAGAAGGCTGCTGAAGCCTGGGCTGCTACGAGGCAATACAGAAAAGCTGCTGACGTTCTGCGAAATCATGGCATGCATGGTCGGGCTGGATTGTTGTACGAGGAGGCACGCGACTTTCGACAGGCAGCCATCTGCTATGACACTGCGAAGCAATACGATAATGCAGTCACAGCGTATCGAAAAGGAGAATATTTCACAGAACTCATTGATTACTTAACAAAGTACGTTTCCTTCTATTAACCACTAGTGTCGGACTTGACTTACCCCCTGGAATGCAGGAACGTGGACCGAATCAGTAAGAGTCTTCGGACACGTTATTCAACCTTGATCAATATCTTGCTGCAGCGAGGCGACCTTGTGCTTCCAGAAGCATCCCTCTCTGCGGCTGTTGAGACCTTGGGAGATGATCAGGAAAAGGAAGATTTCTACAAGAAGTTTAACAGAACTGGTGACTTGTGGAACTTCTACATGCAAAAAACGCGTTATCATAAGGCGTTCAAACTTGCCCTTAGAGAAGGGAAATTTGAGGATGCTGTTGGTCTGTCACAAGGGCAAGGATTGCGCCCCGCCACCGCAGGAGTTGACTCGGTAATACCAGAATATGAAATGTTGACGCTATTCAATGGCCTCATGGCGGAACACGCCTGGTTGTCTATGGGAATCAGATTCAATGGGATTTCTAGATCCAAGGCTACTTCATCTGGGGCTGCTAATCCCATTTCTAACATTTTGCGGAAGTCAACGCCACCTGTTTTACGCGGGGCAAGATTGGGATGGGAGCAGATAACCGATTGCATCGATGACGCGGGAACCGGGCTAACCTTAACCAGGCCACTCGAGAATCGGTCCTCCGCAAACTTCTTTCAGGAGTTTGGGAATGACTTCCTTGACTTGGTTGTGAGTTCTTCACTCATTCCTGCTATACTTGCTGGCGTATATATATTACAGTAGTCTAACATCTGGGTGTTGTGATAGGAATTGGTTCGATTGGACAAGAATCATGGTCATCTTGCTCAAGTCAAAGATTTTGCCGAAGTGCCCATTGCGGCGTTGAGCAAAATTGCTACTATCTCTGGCGACATGTTGGGAAATAAGCCTCCACCTACGAGTTTACTGACGTGTGTTGGGGCGCTGTTATTAGCTCCCGATCTGGATGCTGACCCAAGCAAAGAGGTTATTGTTTTTAGTTGGTCGCCTCTATTACCAAGCACAGTCCAGGGCAATTCAAGTGCAACGCTGCAGCGACAACACGTCTTCATGAATACACAACAGGTTTTTGTTTCCTTCAAAAGCTGGCTAATGAGATTAGTAACGCGAATTATTCCAATTGCCCTGAAACAACTACATGCTGTGGTGAATGGTAGAAAGGATCCTTGTTTTCGCTTCTTGCAATCAGGTAGATCTTTTTCTTCAAGTCCTGATCTAGCATTGTAGGGAAGCTTTGAACTGATAATATTGGCATAGGTCTGTGCAGGAATCAAATACACGAGGAGACTTTTAGACACACAAGGTCATCGTCTGAAGAGGCCAGGGGTTACACACTGGTGCGTGCTTGTCCCTGGTGCAAAGTGGTGCCAGTGTGCCATATTTACCTTCAGCTAACCTTGCCTCTGTTTGAGGAGCTAGGCCTTGCTTGAGGTGGCTGGGTTGGCCTGCGCAACCAATCGACTATACTACAACCGTACGCTCGGCGAGAGTGAATCTAAGGCCTTTCAAGGAACAAGTAAGCGAATCTGCGTGCTATGTTTTCGACACAGTTCGACTAACATTGTATAGAGCGCGCTTTCCTTGAAAGATTACTCAAAGAGCTCACATTTATATCCCCATTCTTGAATGACGTTACTGTACAACATCAAACTTGGGATATGATTTTAGCGGAGGACGGGCAATGGCTCCATGTTCGAGATGGGATGGCATCGCTATTCTTTTTCCGTCTGCAGACCTTTGAGTGGGAGAAAAGAACGACGTTATCAGCCGTGCTTGAGGAGAGTGGTTTAGCAATCAAGTTAGGTCAGATAAACCTAGGCATTTCACCTCGTCATACAAGGCCTCAGGTAACTGATACTCGTCAATATAGGTGCGATGTGGCGTTTCGAGAAATTCTTGAAACGGAATAGAGCTACCCGTGACCTAGGGACAACTGTGGCTCTTCTCAAGGATTTCGAGCGTCTTCAGCCGAACAACGTTTCGAAGTTCAGTTGCGACGAACTGGTAACATGAATCCCCTCTTGAACCATGGGCCTTTTACGCTAACCAACCCGAGCTCAAAAGAGCCACTGCGCCTTCAGATGGACGACTTTTATCACAGACCTCGATTTTTATGAACTACAAGCATTCCATGCGGTCTTGTCATTTTTTGAACTTATAAGTTTGGAGCTGGTAGGTGCAGGCAATGACTTGTACTATACGACTCTTGATGATTAACTATACATATGTCTGCAGCTGAATCGGGCTACACGTTTGGACTTTCTTGTGCCAAGGTCACGACTTCACTTTGTTCGGCGAGATCTGTCGGGGACTCCCGCTCTGAACGAAAAAGAGCGGTGTGACATTGAGAATGTCCTAATAGAGGTTCTGCAGCGGCTCTGCGAAATCTTGTCATACTTTGCACAGGAATACCACCAGCGTCTCGCTCAATTGAAGTTGGCTAGACAAACTGATGATGAGATAGACCCCACCGCTCATCCTGAGGCTCTCTTTGAGGTTTGTGGATACCCATTGCGGCGTGGAAACACATACATGATACGCCGAGCTCTCGACCATCTGGCGCTGTGCATGGTAAACCTGGGTGTTGGCCGCATTGCCCCAATTGGGTACCAGAATGTTCTCTGGAAAGCTATTGTTCAGGTAGGTGTAACACAACGCACTGGACGGTATGATAACCTGATATAATCCTATAGGCATACACGCAATGGAAGGACATTTTGCGCCATCCAACAATGGTCGACTGGTCTTCTCCTCCGCTGCCCGAGAATATAGCTGTTCAACTTGTCAACGCCTACAAACGTTATAATAAAGATGAATTAGTCATCCTCGAAGGGTCTAGCTATAGGGCAATCGTTAAGCCGACTTCACGCTATCAGTTTCTAATCGCGCAGGGAATCAAGGTGCTGCCCAAAGAGCAGCCTATTGTTCGAAAGTCGAAAGCTCCAGCCGCCGTTTCAAAAAGGAAAAAGGAATTGGATAACAGCGAAGAGGCCATTCAAGCTACCAAAATTGCCCGATGGTGGAAACGTTGCAGCGTGATTCTTCGATCGCGGAGGGAAAATGCGGCACAACGAGCACAAAAAATTGCTAGCGGGCCACAAGGAGAGGCAGAAGTTGCAATTCATGATCTAATTGCGCCAGCCATGAGACCTCGATTTTGGCACCAGGGGCGCATCTTGGAAAACAGCGGAGTTGCATTTTTTAGAGGAGTTCTAGAATTAGGAACGTTGATCAACACAACTCACGCAGTAGCAATGGAAGCGTTGACTAGTAGTCGGGGGAAATATAAGTTAAGTAGCCAATTTGTTGAGCATACGCAGCAGACCATCGGCCTCCTGGAGAAACGAAAAACATATCTTGAGAAACAAAAAACCTTTTTCCGAAATGAAAAAGAGGGTCAAGCATTGTTGGAAATGCCTCTAGACAAGCTGCAGGAGAAAATGGATACAGCGCTGGAGACGCTGGAGAAGTATACAAAGGAGGTTCATAGGTGGAAAACGGAAATTGAAGGGGGACTGAAACAAGGAAAGGCTTCCAGTGTAACTAAACCGTACATTTAGTGAGCTTCGAAATATACTTTCTTTTTTTTTTTTTTTTTTTTTTTTTAATATCCGTGATCGCATGCCGCCCTATGTGCTATGGCGATTTAGTTACATATGAGATAAGTAGAAAAGAAAGGATGAATAAGAGGGTGCCCGTGGCTATCAGTGTTACAGGCGGAAAGGAGGGGGAAAGGAAAAGGTGCAAGCGACAAGAAACCTATCAACTTCACCGTCCTCTGTCCCATTCGTACTCGTAAGACTTCAGCCATTTTCCTCCCAATCTCACTCTTCCCGGTGGGGCTCGGTGCGTTCCGTCACGTACAGCACGATCGAGCTTGTGAGCTTTTCCCTCCTTGATGAGAGTCTCCTTCTTTCTCAGCCACCGAATTCCGACAATCTGTCCCAGCTCCCTGTTAGTAGTTTCCAACCATTTGCGTACATTCCCCAAATTCTTTCTCAGGGGTATACCGTGCACCACGATGCCGAACTTTGTGGTGGTGTTGGTTGTTCGAGGGGGGTTCCGGGGGTGCGGCTGTCGCTTTGTCGTTTTTTCCGCTCCGGGCGCCGGGGGCGGGGGGGCCTGGATGTGTCCGGTGGGGGGGTCGTGGTTGTGGCGCTGGATGTGTTGGGGGTTGTTGCGCCTTCGTGCCCTGTGCTGTGTGCTGTGTGCGGCTGGGGGAGGTGGGTTACTTGATGGGCGATTTTCTCCGCCTCCTTGTCATTTAGCCTACGCTTGAAGGCGTAGGGGTCTTGGGGTGACGCAGTCTTGCCTTTGCGATTCTTGGATGCAGGTCCCGGGGCGGGCGTCGGTGTCGGGATCTGCTCCGTGGACGGCTCTTCCGAGCTCTGGGTGGTGATAGTGCTGAATCCTAGAATTTCCGTGACAAGCTGCATCGGGCTGAACCCCAGTGTGTCGGATGGGGGGGAGGGGATGGAGCGGCAAGCCAGCGTGGGAGGGGGTCGTCTGACCCTCCTCCGCATCGTGGTGCCCTCGCCGAATTTTAGAAATGCTTTCTCTTCAGCGAAATACTCCTCTATAGCAAATTGTGGAGAATCGTATTAAAATACAGATGTATAAATCAAGATTCAAAAATATTAAAAGCATATAACTGCCCAAGGATAAGAGATTAATTTAAGTTTTTTTTTTTTTTTTTTAATATCATTACTCGCGTGCCGCCCTAAGGGCTATGGCGAGGGTCTTAAGTATATAGGAAATAAAGGAGGAATAACAGATATTTACATGTGGTGCCCGCAACACTCATCTATAATGCGGGTGGGTTGAGGTCAGTATGGTCCCCGTGTCCTCCGATGTATTGGGAATGTACATATGCCAGGGAAAAAGCCAGTGCTAGTTTACTTCCGTCCTCTGTCCCACTCTTACTGGCTGGTCTTCAGCCATTTTCCTCCCAATCTCACCTTCTCCAGCTCAACCTGTCTCCCAAGGTATACCACGCCTGAGCCGGTGGCTTTGCCTTCCTAGGTCAGAATCGCCTTCTTTCTTAGCCACTGAATTCCTTCCGCCTTTCCTAAGTTACCATTTGCTGCCTCCAACCACCTCCGGATATTGTTTAGGTCCTTCCGGAGTGCAATTCCGTGTACGATGAGGCCGATTTTTGTCCTGGTAGTGGCCTCCAGGGTGCTGGTTGGGGTGGGCTTCTTTGTCGGGCAGGGGGTGGGAGTTTGGATGGTGTTCTTTGGTCTTGTCTTGGGGGCGGTGGGCGGAGAGGGGGGGGGTTTGCTCGGCATTGGTTGCCGCGATCTTTTCTGCCTCTTTGTCGTCTAACCGACGTTTAAAGGCATACTCGGCTTGTGGTGTCGGTGCCTTGCCCTTGCGTTTCTTGGATGGCGGGGTAGGCGCCGGAGTAGGGGTGGGGGGTGCCACGGTTTCTGGCGGAGACGGTGCCGCATGCTCCGGGGACGGCTCCTCCGAGTATGTCGTTTGTATTGCACTGAAGTCTAGGGTCTCAATGCAGTCTGCGTGAGCCCCGGGTGTCGTTATGGAGGTGATAGGGCTGAACCCCAGGGTCTCGGGTGGTGGGGGGATGAGGCTCCAGGGCGGGGGGGCCTGAGGCACTCCTGGGTCGATTGCATGGGTCCGGAATGAGGACGCCGGTGAGCCCCATTGAATAGTCAGGCTGGCCCCTGGGGTGAGGCGTTCCTTCTTTGCCTTTTCCTTCCAGAGTGATGCGAGTATCATGGTCCATGCGATGCCCGTTTTTTCTTGGATTGCCGTCCGCACGACGTCTAAGCCAAGTATGTGCACTTCAGGGCCTACGATAGCTTCGGGGGCTTTGGGGGCGCTGGGAGAGGGTTCCTCCGCCGTCGGGGGGTCTGGCGGAGTGTTTGTCTGTCTTTTTTCTCGGCATCCTTATTGGTGCTTGGCGTGGGGTTGATGTATCGGCAACGTGGTGAGATGAGGATTTCCTCGAAATTTCACCCCAAGGGGTGAAACTTGCGGTGTCGGGTTTTTGGGAATAAAAATCAGATCAGGAGACTCAGCGCGCTGAGAGCTCTCGATCTATGTGTATTTCGCTGGGGGGGACGTTGTGATTGTGGAGTCGCTACCAACCACTCGTCCTGAGGTGGTTGTTGTGCGTGAGTAATTTGAGTAAATAAACATGTAAATAAACAATACTCTGAAGAGTTGAATAAAATTTCAAGTATCATAATGTGGCAACTGCAATAAATAGCAACTAACCTGTTCTATAATAATTATTAGTTTCTGTAATGGAAAAAGGTCAATACAATGTTGAAGTACGCGTGTCGTGAGTGATCCAGGCCAGTCATGAACCGTAGTGCTACTGAGTAGACCAGACCAGTGGTGACTGGAAGATTTTTTTTTTCTTTTATATATCATTACTCGCATGCACTGGAACGTTTGTTACGAATGACCCGGCACAACTATATACAAGTTACTAGTAGAACAATCCCACAAAAGTGGTCTAACAGCCGGTTAAAGTTCATGAACCTTGTTAATATTCATGCTATCCAATATGACAGGTCCCATTACTATGTAAATTCGGGAAATGGGACAGCAAAATATGCTATACATCCAATAATGAAAATATCCAATAATCTACACCGACACTAGCTCGGGCCGACGAAGTTTATCCAATGTGACAGGTTTGACTGTATCAAGTAGGATAGGCGAGGGATTTACTCGAGAGACTGAGCCTTTGCATACCGTAATACCTGAAATGAATTACAGCTGCCTATAGCAGCGCCCTTTTGTGGTCAACAGCTCATCCAACTATTTTACATTTACTATCCTGTATTTAATTATACCTCACCATAGTCTATCAGGCGGCATGTGAGTAATGATATATAAAAAAAAAAAAAAAAACTACTTCACAGCTGGTGTGGGATCTCAGGCTTGACTGATTCTTGAGTCATTTATCAACCTTGTACATTATTGATTCTTCTCTATTCATGTATTGAAACTATTTGTATGAAGATAGACTCTCCGCTTAATAAACCTCTCTTACTGAATATTGGACAGAAGCGGGATCACTGCTTCAGCACAACTACCACTAGGCACCTCTATGTGCCATTTTATTATTTTTTTTGTTTCTTTTTCACTTGATAACTCGCGTGCCGCCCTATGGGCTATGGCGTGGTTCATAGCTCAGAACTGTAGCATTTGTATATGGTGTATTAAGGAATATGCATTACCTAATTGGATATATATAGATGGATATCTTTATTGATCTCTACTTTTTGTCAATACCTATACCTATAGGCTACTCAAGATATATTCTTCTATATGTAGAGTTATATTCTAGAGCATTCTGAACATGCTTCATATTTTTAAAATTATATACAAACTGAATATCAAAATTTACTTCTAACAGTAAAAATCTGTGTATAGATATTGGTTTACCACTTGTTCCATATGTATCCAATCATCATGAAATATTCCAGATCTCTTGAATACATACTATAGAAGGTATATACACTTGCTCAAGGTCCTAAATAGCCATCTTGCAATTTTACACCTGTATAGAGTTCAGATGCCTAATTGGGCAACTACTACCATAGAGTATCATTCAAGATTTCCAATTGGCTAACTGAGGTGCGGAAGTTACTTTCCTATACCTCTCCAAGCTGTATGTGCAATTTGGTTATCTTCTATGAAGATTTGGCCTTACAGGAGGCTATTGTTTTTATCCCGGAAGTGCGCCGGATCCCGGTAATGCGCCGGATCCCGGTCAGTGACGTTACGTTTTATATCGGGATACGATCGTTGACCGGGATACGACGTTTCTTGGCACGCCTGCTGGAGATACTACATTTGGCTATATCTCGTGCAACAGATATGCTAACAGCTTACAGTAAACAGTTATATGTACAGCATAGCTGGTACTACAATTGTAGCATATTGTATCAATTCTGTCAACAATCGTTCACTTGCTATATCAATATATGCATTAATAATGTTAAATTACTACCCTCCTCCTCAACCTTCTGCATATTATCTATCAATAGGTCTATATCTATCTTTCCTATAGTAAGAGTGAGTCATTAATGGCTATAGTATATGATAGCGTATGCAATATAGGCGAGAATAACTTACAGCTTTATTCGCAAGGTCTGAAACTAGCTGCTGCAGCTACTGCATTTGCTGAATTACTTCCTCAAGTGTAGAAGGAGGGGGTAGTGGTGGCCGAGAGTCAGCAGCTTCAGATAATACTGTTGACTTTACTACTATCTTATTATCTGTATCTTTTGCAGGCCTAGTTCAACCTCTTTTACTACTCTCTTGTCCTCTAACGTCACTGACCGGGATCCGGCGCATTACCGGGATCCGGCGCACTTCCGGAATAAAAACAATAGCCTCCTGTAAGGCCAAATCTTCATAGAAGATAACCAAATTGCACATACAGCTTGGAGAGGTATAGGAAAGTAACTTCCGCACCTCAGTTAGCCAATTGGAAATCTTGAATGATACTCTATGGTGGTAGTTGCCCAATTAGGCATCTGAACCCTATGCAGGTATAAAATGGCAAGATGGCTATTTAGGACCTTAAGCAAGTGCATATACCTTCTATAGTATGTATCCAAGAGATCTGAAATGTTTCATGATGATTGGATATAAATGGAACAAGTGGTGAGCCAATATCCATATATATATTTTTACTACTAGAAGTGCATTCAGTCTGTATATATTTCTAAAAATATGAAACATGTTCAAAATGCTCTAGAATATAATTCTACATATAGGAGAATGTATCTTAAGTAGCCTATAGGTATAGGTATTGACAAAAAGTAGAAATCAATAGGAATATCCATCTATATATACCCAATTAGATAATACATATTCCTTAATGCATCATACATGAATGCTGTAGTTCTAAGCTATAAAACTTCAGAAATATAATTTAAAGACTTTTGGAATATTATATAAAAACTCTCAGAGTAACCTAATACTACTTGCTCAAAGTAAACATAATTATGTCTTCTTTTATATAAAGACACCTTGAATTTTAGTCTATATATCATTGCAACATGCATAAATATGACCCAATAATAGCCAATACATTACTAATACCTTACTTTAAGCGCATCGCACAAGTGTACTAGAAGGTTTATTACTTGTTTCTTATTTTTGTTACTTATTTCTACTCTTATATATACTGTTGTATTTCTATAACTGTTTTATTTCCGTACTTAGCTCTCTACTACTCAACTCACTTATAAGGAGTGACTTTCTTATTTACTCTTTCACTATCTCTTCTATGAAATAAATAGCATCTATGAATCTAACTGTTCTCTTCACTTTATCCAGTTTTAAAAAAATAATAGACTAAATTTAGGAAATTATGTGTAACTTTAATAAATATAATTGAATCACTCTGAAAGTTTTTATATAATATTCCAGAAGTTTCTAGATTATATTTCTGAAGTTTCATAGCTTAGGACTATAGCATTCATGTATGGTGTATTAAGGAATATGCATTACCTAATTGGGTATATATAGATAGATATTTCTATTGATTTCTACTTTCTGTTAATACCTATACCTATAGGCTACTCAAAATATATTCTCCTATATATAGAGTTATATTCTAGAGTATTTTGAACATGCTTCATATTTTTAGAAATATATACAGACCGAATGTTAAAATTTACTTCTAGCAGTAAAAATATATGTATAGATATTGGCTCACCACTTGTTCCATATGTATCCAATCATCATGAAACATTTCAGATCTCTTGGATACATACTATAGAAGGTATATGCACTTGCTCAAGGTCCTCAATAGCCATCTTGCCATTTTACACCTGCATAGAGTTCAGATGCCTAATTGGGCAACTACCACCATAGAGTATCATTCAAAATTTCCAATTGGCTAACTGAGGTGCGGAAGTTACCTTCCTATACTTCTCCAAGCTGTATGTGCAATTTGGTTATCTTCTATGAAGATTTGGCCTTACAGGAGGCTATTGTTTTTATTCCGGAAGTGCGCCGGATCCCGGTAATGCGCCGGATCCCGGTCAGTGACGTTAGCCTGCCATTTCCTCCTTTCCCATCAGTAGTTGACCCCCTCCCTTTAACTTCTAGTATATTAGTAGTAAGCCTATCTGTCAGAGGTTCGGACCATCTATAGAAGACTCAGGAGAGTTATTAGGGTTTGAATTAAGGTCAATATGATAATCATTCATATTTTTCTGACCCTCCAACTATCGTAGTTGAGCAATAAGATAATTTTGATCCAGGACTCGTCCAGATGATAGTTTTTTTCAACTCCGAGTTGATAATTGCCTACCATTACGTAGAGTATATAAGGTGTTCATTCGAGGTGATATTTCTCGATATTGCATAATTTTCTCCAAAATGTAGTCCATACAGTTTTCAATCTCCTCTCTTCAGTGAGGCGTAGGGGCCAATTTCGACATACTAGTAATCAGCTGCCAGTACTTTAGCAGCTGAATTTGACTTTGACTTAGAGTGTTGAGAGCGGTGGTGAACTAGTTTGGAGGGTATATTCGGGCCTGTAGGTATATCTGGGCCCGGGGATTGTGAGCGGTAAGCTGAGGGCGTATCTGAGCCCGGGGGTTGTGAGCGGTGAGCCGAGGACATATCTGGTTGCGAGCGGCAAACCGACGGCATACCTGGGCCGAGGGGTTGCGAGTGGCGAGCTGAGGGCATATCTGAACCTAAGGGTTGCGAGCGGTGGGCCGATTTAGTACTATTTAACTGGCAATATGTAGGAGTATAAGAGGGAGAGAGGTTAAATTGGCCTGTTGATATAATTATTGATATAGCAAGAGCTTGATATTGAAAATAGGCAATAGAATATATAGATAATGTTGTCTCGACATCATTGTATCTATATCACTTTATTTGATATTACTGGCATATAAGTTGTTGAAGATATTATAAAAATAGTTTCTCATAAGCCATGCCAAGATATACGTCATTTCTAGGTAGGCGATTGTTTCCTGATATAAAGTAGTAGAACTTTGGTTAGAGACTATAAGATCAAGCATAAGCAGGTCCTCTAAGACTTCAGTTACCAGAATTAGAATTAGAATCAAGTAACATAGAGTCTCGATGTTGGTCATGGCTACCTGTTCGATTTTGACCTTTTCTGACATGGGATTATTACTGGTATGACAATATGTAAGGGTAATATTGGTAACTTGGGGGTAATCAGCTACTGTCCTCTCATTTAGGCTTAGTTGAAAGACAAGGGTTACCTAACGCAACGTAACATACATTACGCATAACTGATTACTACTAATATCTTGAGACCCCTGTAAATACTCACTGGTCCAAAGGAACGGCTGACTAATCGTCAGTCAGCCGTTCCAATACTTTTTGGACCAGTAAGTACTTAGGATCTTTAGATACTTAATCAGATTCACCAAGATAGATAACAGGAAGAGCTACAATCTGGTTGTCTATAGAGCAGCGATAAATGCAAAAGTTCACTTAGTATGCAGGGTATTTATTCAAAAATGGAATCAGTAGCCTGGGCCGGCCGGCACAAATATTGATGGCCCAGGCCGCTCATGTCGGAATCTGGACCCCTAATTGGATAAAAAGACAGCCAATGTGGAAATAATAAGCTAGAGATAATATGATGCTAGTTACTATCACAAGACTGGTGTGTTTGTATATTCCCTGGATTTTGATCACTGGACCACTGTGCACCCCATGTCCCTTTTTTTTTTTTTTTTATATCAGTACTCGCATGCCACCCTAAGGGCTAGGCGAGATTAAGTTACATAGGAGATAAAAGGAAAATAAACAGGTTAATACATGATGTCCGCGGCATTCGCTGGTCTTGCGGGCAGTGTCCTCCTAAATCAGCTTGTACGGGGACCTTCCTATTTCCTTCCTCTGTCCCACTCTTACGCGCTCGACCTCAACCACCTTTCCTTGTGGGAGGTCTGAATTGTCATTACATCCTGTCATCCACAAGAGAACCCGCGTCGACATTGTCACCGTATGCTCCGAGATACGTACTAATAAGCTTGTCTGCCACTGTGTTAGAATATTGTCTTAAAGCATTGCAGAGGGTGGAGGATCCAATATTGGCCGCTTACAATGTGATGGTGTCTTCTTCAATGCATGTCGCATGTACTTTTTGTAGGGCTAGGGATTTCATTAGAGTAATGATGCACAATAAGAGTAATAGTCGCACTTACTGCGAGACGTTCGCCGGCGGAAAGGTTATACTCAATCTTCTGGAGGTCCGTACCCACATTCTTCCAAACCGCGAGGTGGACTGTTGCACACTGTTTGAACATTTTTGCGCAACTGCCCCCCAGCTCTTGAGCATCAGCTCGGTCCGTAACGAACTGCCGCCAATTCACTTTGCACACCATGTCAGATCCATCAACTAGATTACAGCTTTCAGGGTGTGTAGGGGAGCAACAAGGAATCACATACGCCAACCTTCGACCATGCTGGGCAATTCTGACGCAAGTAGACTACCGAGAACAATGGCCTGATGTGAATATAGGTCAGTATCGGAAGTATGTATGCAATACACAAGTGCTGGTAGCATAACATTCAGGAAGCTTACCGCGGCTAATATTAGGCCAACACGGCCAGTGAGAGGTAATAAACTCTCCGTGTCAATACCAGTACTGTCCAAGGAGGCCCCTCCTGCGGCGCGATAAAGTATGTAAGGATTGATTTGCTCAACAATATGCTTCACCTCGAGCTTAGTCTTCCTTTCGTCAACCTGCGTCTTGCGCATAGTGGACGGCTCATGGGTATTGAACTGCTCGCTCCATGCTTTGAATTGACCTTCGAGTTTGCCAAATTCATCTATCAAAGCCGCAATTTCTCTCACGATGTCCTCAGCTTTTTTATCAAAACACGCTGCTTCCTAACAGGTTGCCTAACGTAAGTTATTCGAAATGTGCTGGCGTGATTAAAAATGTAATCCTTAAGGACAGGACTTTACGCACCGCCTGCCACTCCTGTAATTGATTTCTCCTTGCTTGGATTTCGATTCGATCATCAAAAAGGAAGCTGACGAACGTGCCCTCGAACACTGAACAGCACATTATCAATAGAGTGAATAGCGAACACAGGTGAATTATTGGACCCACTTTCGGCATAGAGCGCCGCACATATTGCTTGATCCTTGCACCACCGTATAAGTTCTCTATATCGCTGTAGTCGAAGGTCAGCATATAGATATTAACGACTAGTCTGCAGTTATCCGCGGCCGTGTATGTTATGCTAAGGAAAAATGTATTCTAAGACTCAGGATATCAGCTTCCAAGGACACAGAACTTGCCTTCTGTAAGGTGTCTACTGTATCCCCTAAGGTGGTTGTACGTTGAGGGTAGCGGTGGTTGAGATATGACAATTTACTAGCTAGATTGCGAAACATATCGTCAATCTTGGTGGAAGCTTCAGCGGCCGCTTTTCCAAGCTGTTCTAGAGCTAGTTCCAATGCTGCGGAAGATGTTGTGTTTGACATCTGATCATTCAGCATTGTAAGGAAATCTTCAGTCAATTCATCTGCTGACAGCGTTTCCAGTCCACGTAAGTCCCTGGCGAACATTCGATGGATTTCTTTTAAAGCGAGATCCGCTTCCGTGCCAATATTTGTAGATGTTTTTTGTCCCATGCTTACTATAGTGCGAAAAGGTTGGTCTTGGTAGAGCTTTGGAGCTTTAGGCAAGAGGTAGTTCTGACTATGATAATTCTACGACCCGCACTAGAGCTGGCAATCGATATCTGGATATAGGGAGGTGGGAGAGGTGGGGAGATATAGGGGAGCCTTCCTGATGCAGAAACCAGAAGAACCGTCCGGAAGTTTCTGGAATCAGGTTTTAGAAGGGGGTGGAACGGGGATGTATATAGAACTTTCTTTGTTAAGCCTGTCTCCGGGCTTTGAGGGCTTGCCCAGGGATCCTGCCATGGCTTGGCGCTGCAAGCGGGGTTACGTGATATATTTTTTTTTTTTTTTTTTATTTCATTAATCGCATGCCGCTTACGTGATATATATAAAAAAAACAAGATAGATATCTGGATATATCTGCATTGGGGACCAGTGACCGCCCATTGTGGCCCTCGGGCACCACTGTAGCCCAGTTTTCTATTAAATCTATCCCATTTGCCATTAGCCGCATTTGCATTCAGACTGCCGCTGCATACTAGGGTGTTTGTCAAAGCGGGAGAATTTACTGATGCTGAATGGCTTCTGACACCATCTAAGACTGTTGCGGTGGTTGCTTCCAGCCTTTCATGAATGTTGGACTGGCCCATGGAGGTCTTCTTGCCCACCCCGGTTTCAACCTGCGCAGATGGTACTGACCCCGCTTAGAAGTGCGCGAGTTCGGTAGCACAACGTTAGTGCGGAATTATGTTCATCTAACCATCGACTTATCGCAGTGGAGGATTGCGCATCATACATGCAACATTGACAAGAACATCAAGGTCAACTACAACATACTCCATGAGGGTCACCATGTGTGATATATTATTGCACGTTGCATGCTTTGTGAGGCAACCAATTAGATATCTACCTGGGTGTACAGGCCGACCAAGAATAGTATTTTTCTTTTTTCTTTTTTTGTTTTTTTTTGTATTTTTTCATTCTTAATTATCATTGCTCGCATGTCGCCCTATAGGCTATGGCGAGATTAGGTACAAAGGAGAATAAGGAGATAACTGAACCGAACAAATTCAACAGCAGTGGACATGAATATTAACAAAACCCTATCCGCCCTCCTAAGTTAACGTAAGGAAAAAAAAACATCGCCCCACCCACTCCAGCATATCGACCACGGGATCCCTCTCGCCCTCCTTCGCCTTTGGTGGGTCTCTCACTGAGTCTGCCCCCCCTGGCCACTTCCGCCTTCATACTCTGCATCCATCCCAGAGGTGATCCCTTTTATGATGATAGAGCTGTCTTGACCGTGCAATCTTTATGCCTGTCCCGAATAGGGGACCCTTCGTCAACTCGGCTGAACAGAGCCACGCAAGCCACGAAGAGTAAAGCTGCTACTTACCAGCATTCTGGCTATCAGTGTCTGAGATACCGCAATCAGATTTTCCCATCAGCCAACCCGGCTGTCGCCTGTTTTGATTTATTGAAGGTATCACAGTTTGTAGGCATCAATTCAGAATGGCAGTATAGGCTGCACATGCAAGCATCGCAGCCCACTTTAGAAACGGATGAGAAGGAACAGGGGAAGAATTGGCAAGAGACTTGTCAATTGGTTCGCTGCAGCAACTCAGTCGTTCAAGGAAGTGGATGACCGAGTTATGTGCGGCAAACCCCGATTCAAAGCCTCGCCGCACCACCACTTTGTAGCCCATAGCTGGTTTCGAATGCTATCAATTGCTCCATTTGCAGCATTGGACAAAGATCTGCAAGTGGCAGAAACAACCTATGGATATCAGTCCTGCAACAAGTCATTCAGGTCTGCAATGTGCAGGAGTCAAATATGAGCTGTCAAAAGCGCAGCCAACCTGAGCAAGTACATAGCAGATGACCGAGATCAAGCGGTATATGTATTTGAAGCAGATCAGTAATCCCATTGGATTGGAATTCCTTGAGCCAGCACGCCCAAGCGTGTTGGTTTACGCCTAGAGCTTAGCTGAAGTTATAGAGCGATAATTGAATAGGATGCATTTGATTTATCATGGTTGCTCGCAGCTCGCGCTGAGCAGATCCAATAGCTAGATCAGTGTTTGTTTTTTTTTTTTGTTTAGCAACGCACACGCGAATAAAAAAAAAAAAACACATTAACGGCCGCGCTGATAGGGATTCACAACTAAGTGCAAAAGCGAGTGCCGAAACAGATCGAATCCAACCACAGTGCGAGCATGAGCCTAGGAGCCTCTCCCGCCCCTACTCTCCAGGGCCTCCCGAAGCCACCAGTGGAAACACGTGTAATTTTGGAGATCTATTAGGGCCCTGTTTGGTTGACCATGTATAACCGAGATTTCAGGCAACCATATGATTTCCTAGTTTCGCTAGAGCCGTGTCGCGCGAAACTAAACTGTGAGTTTCCGCCCACAAAAATTGGATTTATCCAACAGGTGACTATCATTTCGCTTGCTACAACAAACTGCATCACACTTGCATCCCATCATCACATCGAACATTGCATTGCACAACTATTATGGCGGAACTCAACCATCACGATATCCTCACTCGGACCTATTACTAGCAATTGGAATAGAAATAACAGAGTACATGCTGTTATATTACAATAAAATTCCTATGCGGACTCCAGCATTGTAAGGAAATGGGTAGTGGTCTATTTTTCCGCAAACCTGAGGCGTCCTTTGGAAGGTCGTAGCTCTGACATTTTCAGTAGACTGATTATAGCAGAAGGCATAGACAGTCATAGTGATAGCGGCAGACTAGTAGCTTGAGACTCGCAGTGCAATAGCTGCAATTGACAAGTTTGACATTGGTGGTCGTGGGATAAAATTTCTTTTCTTTTTCTTATTGGGGGGTCACAATGAGAATGTAGCAAACAAACCCTCAAATTGCCGTTTTTTTTTTGGCACTGCATATCTGTAGGTACGTAGCCAAATTGTAGCAAGCAAACACGTCCCCAGTTCCAACTGCACCTCTTACATCGCATCCCGCCTTAGCCATTCATACCGATGCTAGGTCTAAACTATCTGATACAACTTACTGCAATCAAACAGGGCCTAGAATTGTCCTGCATAGTATGGACTGTGCCGGACGTTAATCGAAATTCGGTGTGTCAACAACGACACTCTTCCACTTTAGGAATGCTATTTAAATTAATGCTATATATTTTTTTAATTAAAAAAATAAAATACCATTATTCGTATGCCGCCCTGGGGCCTAGGGCGAGATTAATTACATAGGAGATTAAGGGAAATTGAAGCTCTGAACACAAGGATTGAACGGCACCAAAAGCCCCAAGGCAGAAAACTCATCACCGTGAAGCCTCATCTTTCTGCCATCTCATCAGTTCTACAGACGGGAAATGACGTATACGTGGTTAGCGTAACGATTTGGTTCCTCCTGAACAGAGCATTGGTACGGGTTCAAGTACCCACGCTTCCATAAAATGTTGCGAAATACCGTATCAGCACAAGGTTACGAACTATTTCCTAAAAGACCTTGGCTGGTTGCAAAGCTGCCAGAAAACAACATTAGTCCTGATCTGGATACTATACATGCACCTTTCTTAAATTCAACATCTCTTTTTACCACTTAGTTGCAACGCCGCAACCAGGAGGTGCCTCACCATATCTCTAACCCTCGGGTCCACCTGAGCAAGCCCATTAGCCCATTTTACAGGATTGAGCGGATGCATTTGGTACAAGAGGGGCGCGGAGCAAGTCATGATCGGATGCAATCAAGATTTTATCCCTGCGCTCACCCCAAGCCGATTAAGTGGCACCAGAGCATCAGCGCTGGCAATTATGTTGCACCGCGTATTATTAATTTTTTTGTCACGTGACCCCGCGTGCAGCTGTTCGCCATGGCAGGGCCCCTGGGTCTACACCCTCAAAGCCCGGAGGCAGGCTTATGTTGGACCGCGTATAATGGAGCAATACAATAGGAAAAACAATTGTAAGTACCCAAATTAACAATGCATTTAAAATCAGAGCTATTGGAAATTTCAGCAGTGAGAGCGCAGTGAGTTGGAAGGAAAGAATGGAACATGGGTTGGAGGGCAGGCTATTACAGTAGAGATTAGAGGATTAGGGTTTAGTTATAGACGAAACGCTATACATTAGGGAAAGGGCTACAGAAAGAGAAAGATCATGGGCTATAGAAAGCAGAAGGTGGAGGATATCCTTATCCAGTCATCGAAAAACTGCAGAAGAGCTGGTAGGGGCAAAGGGAGAAGTAGGACTCCAGGCAAAGTGAAGCTCAGTAGAGGTAGCTGAGTTTAGCGCGTATGAGGCCAGCGATGCATAGTGGAAAGAGTGGGTGTTGTGTGTCAAGCAAGGTATCAGAATTCAAGATGAGGAACCTGAGGCTGACTATGATCACAAGGATAATTGGGGAGGATGATATTCAGGACATGATCTGCATGGATATGAGAGCAAGATCGTACAGAGATCCAAATCCCACATCGCCGGAGAAGGGACATGCATCCTACTCCCTGCCATAGGCCGGTAGCCTGTATGCGGGGTTACGTGACCAAAAAAAGAAGAAAAAAAAAGACATGCATCTCACTGTAGGGAAGTAGTGAGAAGTAACTCCCTAACTCCAGAAGAAACCATGGGCAAATCAGCGTCCAAGATGTCCTAGAAGCAACCTGCACCGTCAGCTAGTAAGAAAATGGTTTTTTCTCGCCATAGCGGCATGCGAATAATGATATATTAAAAAAAGGAAATGGTTTGAGTACGTACCTGCTAACAGCCCATGACACTGCCATGAGAAAGAAGTAGGTAAGTGATCTACACATGCAGAAGAAGGCCTGGAAGAAGTGCAAGGGCGCAGTGACGGGTAGGATTCCGACACCTGTGGGAGAGGCCGCGGCTCAGCAATAGGCGAAATTACTGAGAGAACGGAGCTGATAATAAATGTGATGTGAGCTCGTACAAATGATAATACAAGAGAACCATCGTTATTGTATTCATTGGTCAACCCATGTAAGAATCTTCTCTCTTTGACCTATTGCATCCTCTCTTCAAAGCTTTCCATAACCGCCAAGGTGGCGTGGAACCCTCCTTATTAGCAATTTCTTCTGGGATGAGCGCCTCCTCTCCCTTTTCAACGCTTCGTCTATAGGCTCTTGACTCCCACCAGAAAATCTTTCAATTCATCCATTTTTTTCTTTTCTTTTTTTTTTTTTCTTTGACAGCTCTTCATATAAATTTCGACAAAGTTCATATCCTCCCGAATTTTTCTTCTTCCTGTCCCCAATCTGGTGCCTCATAGTCAGCAATGCTTGACAGTATTTCTATTACGTACATCAATCACTTTAGTAGTATGTTTGTGATGTGAAAGGGCAAACTCCCTGGGTCTTTGGTCCAGATGGGAAAGAATCTCTACTCTCAGCTCAGTTGAACGTGGTTTTGAAACCCACTAAACTTTTGATAAGCCCGGGTAAACTGTGCTTGCCCTTGTTCTTGAAACCATCTGCTCCTTGGGTATAGGTGGAGATTAGAAGCATTCGGTTTCCCAGGTCCGCAATGGCTCTTGCAATATTGGCAGAGTCTCCTTGAGGCCATTTAGTCAAAGCAGTGGACGAGTGATAGAGACAAAACTGCTTGCTTAGCAAGTCTATTGCGGGAGCAGGCGAGGTTTCTTCAGCATCTCCAGTGTCGGGGTTGGCGCTAGGCGTGCAGGCGTCTGAGGAAGTATCCATCTCGTGCGGCTTGATTGGAAGCATGCTGTGAAGTCAATAGGCGTGTTTGCTGTGCCTGGATGGACGTGACCGGTGCCGGGGATATCTATAGTGCCCCACCACTCAATTCATCGGAGGGTGTCCCAGCGGAGCCGGATAGTGCTATAATTGCGGACAGTTAATAGGTAGGGATCGAGGACCGCAAATTGAAACGTTTCTACCTTCGGTCTTGCATTCTTGGCGGAGTGCTTACATTGTAGCAGCCACCACCCCTACACTAGTCTAAGTTTTGCCATGTACACAGCCACTATAATCATATAATGCCGCAAGGCCGCTTGCTCGTCCACCTCCGCCATGCAAGGTTTCCATACGCCTGGAGCTCAGATTCCATGAACCAGCATACGTAGTGTTGGGAAGTCCAGCAGGAGATAAGATATGAATCTATGAACACAATATACCATCAAACCTCGCATACAAGAGAACTTACAAGACCGGATTTTTGTTTTTTTTTTTATTTCACGTAGCCCCACTTGCAGCTGTTCGCCATGGCAGGGCCCCTAGACCGAAGTCCTTATGGTCCGGAGGCAGGCACCTGTGCAACTAAACAAGACCGGATCATATACAGGAGACCTGTGTAGGTGAGGTTCCTAGGCCGGCCTACCACTAGGATCTTGTACACTAATATGCCCTTATTCACGTGTCATAAGATATGTTGAGCAGTGTCATCGATTAAATTGTTTTGGTATGAATTGCATATTCGGCGACAAAAAATAAAAATGCAAAAAATCAAAACTTACTCATTCAGGGCATACTCTCCAAACCGGAGATGTTTTTTGATTCTCGATCCATCTAGTGCATGCATGATTTCAACATCACTTTCATTGATATTTCGAAAATCCAAGATGTTATAACTAACTACCATTGCAATCCCATGAAATTCACTCATTTTTTTTTTTTTTTTTATATCAGTAATCGCGTGCCGCCCTAGGGGCTATGGCGATGTTTAGTTATATATGAGATAGAGGAAAGAAGAAAAGATAGTAGAGATCCACGGATCCTCCTGTGTGACGGGGAAGTAACCAATTACCGCGTAACCGAAGTGAAAGAGGAGATGTTGCCCGTGATTGTTTCTGTGTTACAGGCTTAAGGAAAGAAAAGAAAAGGCTCAAGTCCGTCTCCTATCCCTTTATCCATTTCCCTCCCACGAAATTCACTCGGTTGTGGTTGTCTACTTACAGTACTACCACTGGAATCCCCGAGAAGCTGACAAAGTACAACGGTAATTGCCTGTTAAGTATTACCAGTAGATGATGCCGATTGCTTGTGTCGCTGTGAGATATCAACGTCTGGTAGCAGCCTTACCTCTTAGGCAAAGGCCCAAACGGCATAATGCGAACTTGAGAGGCCTCGAGTGTCAGGGTGACCCAACAAAGTATCAATGATAAGCGATGAGAGATGACGCATGATAATCACGCCATTCATAGTTATGATGGTGAAGAGAGAGAAGCTTGTTAGTTAGCACTCAAATGTTAAATAGAATAATGCAAATAACCGACACGCTGGACGCCTATATATAGAGGCCTCCACGGCCTCTATACAAAGGTCAAGTTCCAAGCGTTGTCCTAAGTTACACCTACACTTCGCTGCAATCGCAGACACCGTAATATTACAACGCTGAACCTTTTACCTTTACCTTTTACCTCAACGCCTTACCGTTTACCTTTACTCAACAAACGTTCTCGCCTCCAACCCTTTGAAGTTACTCGCTTGCACAAATGGATATGGATGACGAAGTGCCCTACTCCCCAACATTGGGATCGCCTACACCCTACTCCCCAACATTAGGATCACTCTCACCGGAACCCCCAAGATCGACTGCAACTACTCAACAGACTATACAAGCCCTTCAGGCTACCATCAAGAAGCTAGAACGAAAAGTAGCAACTCTGGCAGCCACCCCGGCAAATTCAGCAACCTCAGCGACTCTGGCAGTCACCCCGGCAATTCCGGCAACCCCAGCAACTCGGGCAGCTCCGGCAACTCTATCAGTCTCAGCAAGCTCGGAAGCAGATAACTTAGATACTGCAATCAGTAAGGAGGACCGCGATGCCATTCAAGCACTCCGCCTTACAGAGATACCTAGATTTTATGGTACCTCAAATTTTGATGAATTTGAGTACGAATTTCAAAACATGGTAGCATTACGGACAACAAACACTCCAGGCATTCGATTCGGACTGCTTAGTCTAGCAATGAAAGGCAAGGCTGGTTTATGGTGGAGGCATAATAAGAAAGACCTAAAGGATGAACAGACCGCCCTTCGAGCTTTACGAGAAGCTTTCGCTGACCCAGGCCGGCAAGCAAATGATACCACCTCCCTTATGACACTTCACCAAACTGGTACCATCCTAGACTTCTTTGTTGAAGCAGAGTCACTTAATATTCATGCCAAAATACCAAATGAGAATCTACCTTTTATGTTGGAACCAGGGCTAAAGCCAAATCTACGGAAGGCTCTGGAAGGCCAGAATGCTCCTCTACATGACTATAATGCTTGGAAGAGTATAGCTATTAAGACAGGCACTCGGCTAGAGGCACGAACCTCGACAGGCACTCGGTTTGATACTCGAGCCTCGAAATCGCAACAATCCAAAACGACACACCTCCCAGCACCTCCCACGAATAATATTAGGGCCGAAAATTATGTTCCTCAGCAGGAGATAGATGCAAGAAGGAAAGCAGGCCTCTGCTACAAGTGTGCACGCAAAGGGCATATTGCAAGAGAATGTAGAACTGGGTTTCGAAGTACCAAGCCAGAATCAACTGTGAAATTACTAGAGCCATCTAGTAAAAAACGACGACCTACCTCAGGCTCAGCACCTTCAACTACTAAACGCCAACAGACCGAAACAGCCCAACTGCGGATTACAGAACTCGCCTCAGATGATGAGGAGGAAAACTTGGACCAGCAAGCAAAAGATTAGGGGGTGCTGCGAGTAGTACTGATCACACACCCCGTCATACCTCATTACTAACAGTACAAGTTACCCTGACGAAAAATGTATATGCTGAAGCAATTGTTGATACTGCTGCATCCGGACCAGTCATCAATAGGCAACTAGCTGAGAAAATCGGTATACATAAAAGAAAACACGAAATCGCGATATCACAAGCAGACGGATCGAAGCTAGTTGCAAAAGACATAGTCAATACAAGTATACAGATTGAAGGAGACCCCAGTCAGCAATCATACACCTTCGACGCAGAAGTATTAGATTCTCTAGGTCATAGAGATATGGTTCTAGGTCTCTCATGGCTTCAAGAACATGAGTTCGATGTCAAGACTAGGAAGCGCCAGCTTGTTAGAAACGGACTTATAATCCCATGCAAAGAAAGAAGAATCCCAGTTATTAATGTTCTAGAAGCTGAGACCTATGAAGAAGGAGATATACTATTGATGGTAGATGCAGTCACTAGATATGCTGACTATGACCGTGTGTTTTCAGCTGAACAAGCTAAGAAGTTACCGCCACATAGAAAGTGGGACCATGAAGTTGTTTTACAAGATCCATCTGTAAAGCTTCCAAATGGCCCTATTTACAAAACCACATGGGAGGAAAATGAGGCTCTAAGAACATACTTATCTGAGCATGAACCTACAGGCAAGATCAGAAAGAGCAGAAGTCCTGCAGGTGCTCCTATATTATTTGTGCGCAAGAAAGATGGTTCATTACGCCTTTGTGTTGACTACAGGGCCTCAATAAGTTGACAAAGCCCAATCGATACCCACTTCCACTGATGAGTGAGCTTCAAGAACGTACACAAGGAGCTCAATGGTTCACCCGGCTGGACCTGAAAAATGGATACTACTTAATCAGAATTGCTAGTGGAGATGAGTGGAAAACGGCATTCAAAACCAAATATGGGCTATATGAGTACACTGTGATGCCATTTGGCTTAATCAATGCACCAGCTAGTTTTCAGGAAATGATGGATGATATTCTACAGCACCTTGCTATAGAAGGTGTTGTATGGTATATTGACGACATCCTTATCTATGGAGGAGCAACTGAAGCCGAGCATGAAGTACTAGTCAAAAAGGTTCTTCAATGCTTATTGGATCACGATCTTGCAGTCAATTTATCAAAATCCGAATTCCACGTCAAAGAAACCTGCTTTCTAGGATATATCATCAATGGTACTGAAGTCAAAATTGATCCAAAGAAAGTAAAAGTGATTCAAGATTGGAAAGCACCGCAAAGAAAGAAAGAAATACAGTCTTTTCTAGGATTCACCAACTTCTACAGACGATTCATCAAGAATTACAGTGCACGAACCAAGCCACTCGTTGAGTTGACTTGTAAGGATATACCATGGTCCTGGGCTGAACAACAACAAAGTGCATTTGACGAACTGAAAAAGCTATTTGAATCTGCTCCTATACTTGCACAGTATGATAGAACACTACGCACACTCATTGAAACGGATGCATCAAATCAAGCTATTGCAGGAGTATTCTCTCAATTACACCCAGCAACAGACGAAAATGAGGCTGAAGCCCGGCAGTGGAAATTGGTGGACTGCCACTCACGGTTACTAAAGCAACATCAACGCAACTGGCCTATACATGATAAAGAGTTATGGGCAATCGTCAGCTCTTTACTACACTGGCGTACATGGCTTCTTAGTTTGACAATGCAGTTTGAAGTACATACAGATCATCAAGGACTACAGTACTTTCAGACCAAGCCAAGATTAAACATGCGACAGGCTGAATGGGCCGAAAAGCTCGCTGAATTTGACTACATTATCAAGTATCGACCGGGATCAGCTATGGGACGCCCAGATGCTATCACACGACGAGAAGGTAACGAACCTTCAGGAACCAATGCACCAATGTTCAAAGAAGGCCAACTTATAGTTGCACAAGCCAACGAAGATGCTCCAGCCAACGAAGATGCTCCAGCCAATAAAGATACTCCAGCCAATGAAGAAGATGCTTCAGACCCTGAAGAAGAAGACGTTCCAGACCCAAATCTAGAAGGAATTGATGTCACAACATGGCCCAAAGATATTGAAAGCGGACTGCTTATTGTACCTACTGATTGTCAGCATGCTGTGCTACAACAGTGTCATGATTCCAGAGTTGCGGGCCATTGGGGACGACGACGTACTGAAGAGCTTGTATCACGCAACTTTATATGGAAAGGATGGCAAGAGGATATCTCACGCTATGTTGCTGGTTGCCATCATTGCCAAAAGGCTAAAGCAGACAGACATGCCCGCCAAACGAAATTAGTACCAATGCCTACAGGAACTCTACCTTGGGAAGAAATAGCTATGGACTTTGTAGGAGAACTTCCTGAAAGTGAAGGATTCAATGCTGTCTTAGTTATCACAGACCGTTTTACTAAGATGCAGCACTATATACCTGCTAAAACGACATGGACAGCAGAGGACGTAGCAAATGCCTACATTTGTGAAATTTGGCGACTTCATGGCTTACCCAGGCATGTTACCTCAGACCGTGGCCCACAATTCACAAGTGCATTTATGCGAGATCTAAATGCGAAGCTTCATATTGGTCTGAGGCTGTCAACAGCACATCACCCACAGACAGATGGCTTGAGTGAGAGAGCGATACAAACACTCAAACAATACTTGAGAATCTACTGCCACGATCGTCAGAAACGTTGGGTACAATGGCTACCACTAGCCGAATTCGCATACAACTCTACAAATACTGCCACACATGGATACAGCCCATTCCGCAGCTTGTATGGGTTTGACCCACGTACTATTCATGTCAATGATGATTACATATATGCCAGCCCAGCTGCTGAAGAATGGATAGAACGTATGACCGCAGTACACAGCCAGATTCACCAAACCCTCAAGCAGATCAACGATAAGCGCTCTGCACTCCACATTGACAAGTCTCGCCAATTTCAAGTTGGAGACCAAGTATGGGTGGACCGCCGCAATTTGACAGTACAAACTGGAAACAAGTCCTTATCCAGCAAGTACATTGGCCCATACACCATTACTCGACGAATCAGCCGGCATGCATATGAACTGAACATTCCTAAAAGGCTACGCCTGCACAAGGTGATACACACTTCACTACTGAAGCCTTTTAAAGATAGAGTGCAACCACAGGTTGATCCATCATCGAGAAGTGACAATGATGATGATGAGGAAGAAGAACCACTATATGAGGTGGATTGTATTGTTGATAGCAGACGCACCAAAGGGGGCGTAAAGTACCGAGTCCATTGGAAAGATTATGGTGCAGAATCTGACACATGGGAATCATTCGATGATTTACAGGCTCCTTTAGTACTGCAGGAAATTATTAAATTTCATAATGAGCACCCAAGAAAGCCAATGGATCGAAGAGTTGACAATTGAACTAAGCATATACCGATGTATAAGAATTGAATTGAGCTTATACCGATAAATCGAAGAGTGAGCCTATGCCGATGAGTCGAAGAGCTGAAGTAAGCACATACCGACAAATCGAAGAGTGAACCTATGCCAATGAGTCGAAGAGCTGAAGTAAGCACATACCGACGAATTGAAGACTGACAATTGATAATTGAGCTATGCCGATGAGTCGAAGAGCTGAAGTAAGCACATACCGACAAATCGAAGAGTGAACCTATGCCAATGAGTCGAAGAGCTGAAGTAAGCACATACCGACGAATTGAAGACTGACAATTGATAATTGAGCTATGCCGATGAGTCGAAGAGCTGAAGTAAGCACATACCGACAAATCGAAGACTGAACCTATGCCAATGAGTCGAAGAGCTGAAGTAAGCACATACCGACGAATTGAAGACTGACAATTGATAATTGAACCTATGCCGATGAGTCGAAGAGCTGAACTGAATACATGCCGACGAATCGAAGACTGATGAATTGAGCCTATACCGATGAAAATCGAAGAGTTGACAATTGAATTGAGCATATACCGACGAGTCGAAGAGCTGAACGGAGCACATGCCGACGAATCGAAGAAGTGACAGACACTGAGCCTATACCTTCCTCGCCCATGGAGTGCTTTTTCCCACAGGGTTTTTTTTTACCCATGGAGAGGTTTAACGGTAGCGCAAGGTGATGATACAGGCCCCTGACATACAGAAGGATGAAGTGAAGATCTCAAATGAAGGTCTGACGAGGACGTCAGCCGTAAGAACGGGGGTAATGTCAGGGTGACCCAACAAAGTATCAATGATAAGCGATGAGAGATGACGCATGATAATCACGCCATTCATAGTTATGATGGTGAAGAGAGAGAAGCTTGTTAGTTAGCACTCAAATGTTAAATAGAATAATGCAAATAACCGACACGCTGGACGCCTATATATAGAGGCCTCCACGGCCTCTATACAAAGGTCAAGTTCCAAGCGTTGTCCTAAGTTACACCTACACTTCGCTGCAATCGCAGACACCGTAACATTGAGCTCCTGTCTATAGTTCACCTCTTATTATCTGTTTGCGTTGTCAGTATGTAGTTTTTACCGTTCTCTTCTCGTGATATGGCTCTCCGAGTTGTGTGTATAAGCTGCTGTATTCGCCATCTACTGAGATACAATTCATTGCAGACAATCAATCGAGTTGCACTCAAATCCTTTATTAGGAACCCGAATCAAAGGGTCGACAAGGCAGGCAAGCTTGGGGCGTGCCTACCATATCAAGTGGAGCTCACAAAGGAGAAGGTTATTAGGCGGCAGGCTAAGATGAAGAGGAGGGTTAGCAGGCTCAGTGTTACGTTTCAGGGTAACAGAAAGGCAGCGCAACACTGCTTTGAGGGGACTCACTTACCTACTGACAGGGAAGAGACCGCGGAGGAGCTGGTCGAAGAAACTCGGGAGGATAGAGGTGGAACAGTGCAGGCAGGAGGAAGAGAAAACGGGAGCTGATTAAATGGAGGGATATAAGGGACGGCAGGGACGGATGGCTCCAACGTGGGAGAGTTCAGGAGCTGGTCAATACCAAAGACGGGAGAGGTGGATAGAGTTAGGAAGTTCATGGTGTGATGACGGCTCAACAGCATCCACTGTTTCGCACGGGTACCGGTATCTAGAGCTGGCGGAACGAAGCCTCAAGCGCGGCCTCAATGATCAAATGTCAAGGAAAGGGTCTTCAATTGTCTTGTCTGTGCGTGTCCATGTCTTCTCTGCTTGCTTGTATGCCCATACAGTCCTATCTACATCAATTTATAGACCACCTTCACCTTCCAACTGAAGATATGCTTGCCGCCGAGCATTGAGGGTTTAGACCCAGGGGCCCTGCCATGGCGAACACCTGCAAGCAGGGTAACGTGACATACAACCACATCTGACTTCTTAAACGTAACTTTCTTCCTCATCCTACGAATATGGTCCTACCGATAAGTACCGCTCCGGCCCACGTTTAGCCTTATTCTTTCCATCAGTACCGTAGTTACCGCCACAATGGAAGCGGTAGCGGAGACCTTGAATGGTTATGGGACATGAATTGGGCAATTTCCTTTTTTATCTGCTTGTAGGTAGCTACTCAATAGCGCTCGTAAAAAACGTGAAACCTCCCCGATGGAGCATAATCCCAATTGAATTTTCGCCAGGCTCAGAGCTATGCACGCGCTAAAAGACTTCAGCCCTGCTACAGCCCTGGGGTTCCAAAATCCGCCTCATAAAAAGCCAACTGCTTCCGAATGCGCCTTCGCTAGTATGCGGGCCGTTGTTCTCAAAAACTGGAAACAACTCTTGTATTTGTATCGTTTTAGGGCAGATGGAGCTTCCGAAGGATTTGCAAGAAGTGTATCTGACTGCTCAACTTCACGGACACCCAAGGTAATGTTATCGGAATTGCGGAGGAGAAGGCAACCCTGGGTGGAGCTGGACAGACAGGAAGAAAGGATAGCGTGGGGAGGCCTGGAGGTGGCGGTAATGTGGGTGAATGTAGATGGTGAGAGGAGAAGGAGGAGACAGCAACACACATTTGGAACAGGTGTGGGGTATGGCAGAGGAGGTCGCCGGGTGGGCTGGAGAGAATATAAAGGCCCCCTGCGGCAGAGGGGGAAGGGGACTCCCTGGTGGAATTGTTGAGGCACCCTCGCCATAGCCTACCAGGCGGCACGCGAGTAATGAAATAAAAAAAAAAAAAAAAAAAATTTGTTGAGGCAGATAGAGAGATAGGCGCATCATAGGCGCGGGGATTTGCTCTTATCGTTGACTCTACTTCATGTCATTTTCTGATACTATTTTCATTTCTTCTCTCCTTTGTAATTAATCTCGTCATAGCCAATAGGGTGGCTTACGAGTAGTGATTTTTTTTTTTTCTTGTAAAAAAACCAAAAAAAAACAAAAAAAACAAAAAAACAGCCATCGGACTAGGAAATAATTTGCAGAAGTCTTCTAAAATCATCTCTCCTTCGCGCTGTCCCTCCCTGGCAAGTGTGACAAATCTGCCATTTCTATAGAGCTGGACGTCCAAAGCGGCCTTGAGGAGACATGGTAATGACAGTCCGGTAAGCAACTGAATTTGCACTTGAGATCTGAATATCATACACGGAAAATTTCAGACCAAGAGGATCCCCTCGTGGCCCTGTTGACCTGGATGGAGCAATAACGGCGGCATCTTGTTTATGTGTCTAAAAGGGGGTGTTCTACCACATTTCCGAGAATTTTAGGGGGCCGAGGTAATTTCTTTTCTTCTTTCATTTTTCACTTTTATCCCTTTTGTACATAAACCTTGCCATAGCCCATAGCGCGGCATGCGAGTAATGATATAAAAGAAAAAAAACAACGGAAATTTTTCATATTTCACAATTTGTTCATCTCCTGCATACCTCGTCACAAGCACATGACCTCTCACTATAGTGAAAGCTGAATCTGATCAAGAAAACAGATCGGATTCTTGGCCTTGATTATAGCTGGGACTGCCTGTACTGCATCTATATATGTGTCAGTTTGTTCAAATACTGTTTGGTCTAGGTAATGCTTGTCAGTTAAGTCCATTCAGCCATATGCGTTGCTGTCTAATGGTTCCTATTACATTTGAGCTTTTGGAAAACCCCCATCTCCGGGACAGCCAACTTTTGGCTGGTCAACAGCTGTCCCTAAGGGAAGCATGGCTGATAGTAGCATAGACCCATGCTAGGTCAATTCATTGTAAAACTACACTGCCTGCTTCTCAAGTACGTACGGGCACTGTATTTCACGACGAGGCGGCGCACACCACCACGCATGTTTTGCACCAAAACTGACGACTGCATATTTTCAATCACAAGAACAGAGTTTTTCTACGCACCTAGTGCAGCTAAGTCAAGGACTGACCTGCATATCTGGCTTGTTTGGCTCGTCTGCTTCCTAAGCATTCAGTGTTCAAGTCTGCATATTTCGCAAATTTTTTTTTTTGATATCAGTAATCGCATGCCGCCCTAAGGTCTATGGCGATATTTAGTTACATATGAAATGAAAGGAAAGTTAGATATGAGAGTGGAAATCCCCGGAACCTCCTGTGTGAAGGGGAAGTGACAACAACAATAACAGCTTTCCGTCGGTACATGAGGGGACGTCCTTATCCTATCTCCGTACTCTGTCCCACTCGTACTGGCATGCCCTGAGCCATCTTCCTTGTAGCCTCACCTTGTCTATTTCGGTTGGTCTCTCCAGGTACACGACCACCGAGCTCGTCTTTTTTCCCTCCTCGACTAGCATCGTCTTTTTTCTTAGCAATCGTATCCCCAGAATTCCTCCTAGGTCTTTGTTTTTTACCTCCATCCATCTTTAGACATCCCCGAGGTCCTTCCTCATATTCACATGTTTTAGCTTCTATTTGTCTGGGATCTCTACCTAAAATATAATAGTGCATACTAGTATAGACACTACACTTTGATGCCACTTACAATGGCCATCAAACTCTGACCAAACAGGGTGTGGAGACGGAAATGGCCGGGGGGGTGGGGGAGGCAGAGACAAGAACAACGAGACAGGAGGAAGGCGAGGACCCACTTGTGGACATGTTAACATGGGCAAGGACGTAATTTTGCAGTTATTTCTTTTACCGGGGAGCGCAGTCAGGAGAAGTTCATTTTCCTATTTTATTTACTCTTCCAACTATTCCCTATGTGTATAACCTCGCCATACCCCACAGGGGCGGCAAGCGAGTAATGATATTTAAAAAAAAAAAAAAAAAAAAAACTCTGACCAAAGAGTATTCCAGTTATTTACTTTTTTTAACTCGAGTTGAACAACTGCATGGTTGATGTTCGAACCATTCAGGTTTTCCCTGACATAGACCGATAGCTTGTATACGGCATTATGTGACCAAGAAAAGAATATTCAGGCTTGGGAGTTAATTACTCTATGCAACAGATAATCTGTACCAGAATATGAATATTGCACAAAACTCCACAACTATTCAAGATAGCAGTCTAAGTCTATGAAGAAAAAAAATTTTTTTCATGGAATAAAATAATCGTACCCAAGCGTCCCAGTATTTTATCACTTTTATGTCAATTGCGGTACGCAAAAGTGCATGCTGGCAATAATGGGTGGAAGGAAAGGGCTGATGCGATAATACGGTAATCCACATCACTATAAAAGTGACAGCAGACATGTGAGATATGAAGAACGGCCCCGCGGCGAAATGCAGTACTTAGGAAGCAGGTTGTTTGACCGAATAGAAAGCAGACAGTGTAGACGAAGTTGAGACAGTGTGGGCAGTAGACATTACTTTAATTGACCTGACGTGGGCTCGTGCTGCGGAGAGCCATGTTTCTCTTAGGGATTTTTCTTAGGGACAGTTTTTGACAGTTAAAAGTTGGCTGGCACGAGAGATGGGGGGGATTAGGATAGTGAAAATGGTAGGCCATTCAGGCAGTTCAAGCGATTCAGGAGCAGGAGGGCTGGTTTACGAGGCTATTCAGGCGGCCGCATTCAGGTCAATTGCACGTGGATTTAATACAAAGCTCTCCATATCCTCGGATAACGATCGGGACTTTTATTGAGCTGCGCTTTTTGCAGGTATTCAGGTAAGTAATTTTAGGTATCGCTTGCCTATATATTGATTTCTTTTATTACTACAGCATGGAGACAGACATTCCAGCCACCAGCACCGGAGATCACAATTCCTTCGGTGACCTTTCTTCACTCTCCATAGTGCAGTTCAAGTTTTGATCTTGCTCTGATGCCGAAACCGTTACTTCTGGAATTGGGCTACAAAATCTGGTGCGATGACGTTGGATTTCACAGTAGGGTTTTTTTTTTTTTTTTATCACGTTACCCGCTTGCAGCTGTTCGCCATGGCAGGGCTTCACAGTAGGGTGAAGCTGTGTATGATAATGGAAAGCGATACTGGCGGTGCACAATCTGCAAGCGAAATCCTAAACATTAGAGAATGAGGTATATGTAGAAGTTAGAGTACGTTCTGTATATAGCTACTAGATAATTTAACTCATCACTGCAGCCTGAATGGCCTGAACCGGCCTGAATGGCCTGAATGGCCTGGACCGGCCGAGGCGGACCTCACGGCCGGCCTAGGTTTCTATGGCCCAGGCCGGCCAAGCCACACACTTGGTCCAGCCTAGCCGGCCCGTCGGGAACACTGTCTGATTCAGGTTCGACTGTTACTGGTGTTGATCCGCGGTACTATAGACATCCCAGCAAGGGAGGCCTTGCGGGCAGTCTAGCCTGGCCTGCTCATCGAGGTCCCACCCTATGTACAGCTTTGCTTTAGTCTATTTCTGAGGGCCTAACCGTTTTCTTATGCTAGTACGCCTCGTGGGAGGTTCTAACGTGGTGTGGAAGCATTTGTACGGTGGATCGGAACTTCAACATTGCTCAATGCTCAAGGCTGCCTTCAAGCAGGGAATCATGCAACTAGTGACCACGGAGTAAAGTACTTGCTGAGCCTACGTACGTAACCACCTGCACGCTGCAATTTATTGCTACTACACTGGTACTAGTATTGTTTCAGATGGCGTCGATACATGCATGTGCAGTCGGAAACGTCAGTGGGCCTGATCGGCAACAAGCGAAACGTACATGTACTCGTTAGGTTACTTACGTATACCAGCATTGGATATGCCAAAGTTTCTGGCCGTGCGAGCTGTTCTCCACGCAGGAAAAAGAAATAAATAAAGCATCAGCGATGTAGGCCGCCCATCACATGCACACGGCCAGAAAAGCCGCATCATCCAGTGCTGGTGATGCATAAGTAGTTGGAAGTCATTTTCTGCATGAAAAATTGATGAGTACATTAGAGGGGTGTGCCTGCACCTGAGACCGTCTACGGCGAAACTTTATCATATTGGCTGACGATTGTTTGGTCCAATCGTGAATCTTGCCGTAAGGCTCGCTCGCAGCAGGTTGCCTTGACATCGCCGTATCCCTGTCAGCACCCAAGGTACAAAAGAAAAAGAAAAAAAAAACTGCGGACTTGGAAAGATGCGGATTTGAAATATGCAATCGCAACTCAAGTTTTTTGATATGGAGCATACAGACTCAGTTTATTTTAGGTACCTATTCCTGAACGACTTTGATAAGGAATGACTAACACCCTAAGCGAGGGATGCAAGGCCGTCTAATGACCACGACTACGAAAAAGTAGTTTACAATTATCGGGCTCTAAGTGCAGTCCAATCAGCCGTATCTAAATATTTCTGAGTGAGGATCATGTGTGGATTTTGTTAACGTACTCACCGGATCGTAAGGGTTGTTCATTCGCAAGATAGGTTGAACAGATAATTAGTCATACATTGAAAAGCGCAATATCTCACCTGTTGCAACGCATTAAATGGAATTTTCGGTAGGTTTGTGAAGAGAGAGTAGATTCAAATTTAGTTACATTAATTAACCTGTTATTACTCGGATAATGTTGCAAGTTGCTCGGACAGTACGGTGGCCCAAGCTTTCTACCATGTAAGATTTTTCGCTTGTATCCGAGCCTAATTTTGAGCAGGGTACACGCTTCCGATCGACGGGAGAGTCATCCCCGCATGCGGCTGCTTCCGCGCTAGGTACAGTGATACTGGGCTTGGTAACTAGCAGCTCTCCTATACTACAGCTGCCATAATTTCACGTTCTACCACATCACATGCCCAAGAACTTCCATGTAAAAGCCTCTGGGTTTAGATTTTTGGTTCAGGTAAAAACGATGCTGTTTTCTTGCCATGCTAATCCTGTCTGTGCTCTGGAGGACTGGCGTACATAATATCGCATTCTCCAAGGTGAATTATACATGCAATGACTCAGATGCCAATTTAATGACTTGAAACTGGGATCAATGGTTCGGATATCTAGGCTCCACACCTTAACTTGTACCTTTGTATTTTTGACAGTATTGGACATAGCCTTGTCGCAGATCACCGGGGCAAGTAGGCAATTAATGTTTAGACAAAACGGAAAAGAAAAGGGAAACGCCGCTCCCAACTCATAAATCCTTAATCATAGAGCATCGAAACCACCGAGAACACCGAAAACTAATCCAGTAATCGACTCAGGATGCTCTGCCAATACCCGGTTATTCAAACTGGTACCTTGACCCCCGACCTGATCTCACGGTTCAGAAGGAGCAGTGAAAAGAAAGTGAAAAGAATTCAAAAAAAGAAAAATAAAAAATTCCTCCGGCGGGTGCCGTGTGATGTGTCATTTGCCTGCATGATGTCCGATCACTAGATCGCCGCCAGTGTACCACAAGGGACTGCCAATGACCTCAGCCTCAGGAACTAAAATCGGCAGTACTGACGATTACCCATTTGTTACGATGTTGAAGGAAGAGATTCAACGGCTTTCTAGAATCAGTTCGTACTGTATTGATTACAGAATCCATACGACCTAGCATGGGAAAGCATGAATTCCTATCGTTATCGCAGCCGTCAAAGGGATTGTCTTCGGCATGGCTCGATAATACTGGTACTACGTCCTCCGCCACACAACACTCTACGTTACACACTATTATTGTGGGTTCTTTAGTCGTCGTCATCGGGTAAGGCCCAGCCTCAGGCCATCAGATGCCTGCGATGCATCCTGCTATGCAACCCCATGCAGCTGCTAGGCCAACAAATGCACCTGCAAGGCCCGCCGGGCCAGTCCAATGGGAGTGCCGGAGTTCATACGCAGACTACTGTAATGCGGGAGATGATCGAGCGATAACCCCACATGCATCTTGCTTCGCAGTAACCACAAGGCGGCTATCTTTATGGCTCGAGTCACCTGACGAACATAAGAACAACACCTCTCGCTCGTCTTTGCTTCCCAGTTGTCTCCTTGTCAAAGCCAGTGAGCACCTTAATACAGAACCAGAACAGACAATGGCGTCGCCCCCACGGCCAGCGCCAGTGAAAGACCCGGACAAACCCCCTCTATATCTAGACCGAGCCGAAGATACCTTATGCTCGGGACAATTCAGGCCAATATACGGCGCCAGTGCGTAATGGGGCGCTTCAACGGTGCAACAATGTTCGAAGAAGCGATCATGAGGGCTTCAATTCCTTATTGTCCCTGAATTTTAAGCCGACACACAGGGAATCGAATTTTTCATGTGAATGAATGTTTCTCCATCGGTAGGGATCCCCAGCCAGCCCTTTATGGCCTTGCTTGGACGACCTCACTAACCAATGTAGTTGCTTATCGCGGATTAGCTGCCCCCTGTCAGGCCTCTGCCTGTTGTTCGAACGTCGTAGTATTGAGGGCCTACCTGTAATGGTCAGTTGTCGCATCGACCCAGCATATGTTCGAATTCGAGAATGATGCTAACATATTGTTCTAGGGCTCTTCAGGTGGCCTCAATGAAAGCCCTGGATATATTTGATTTCGATCTACATGTGATACAGCTTCTGGGACTGAATTGGATGTATGGGTTAAACAAAGGTGGGATATTCATTAATCAATCTGCACAACAGATCTGGTGTGCACCCTGGGGGACGGTCTCGATACTTGGATGGAGGCTCTTTGGCATGTCCCTCCAAGGAGGTTCGAGAGTCAAGGACTGGACATATACTCCACTCCACGGACCCACCAATATCAATAGCCCCGCCGCAGTGCATCGTTGAACCCAAGCTTCTTTCACTCAATTTACCTGTCACGAAGCTAAAACATCACACGCCCCCAATATTTGAGATACACATACCTTTTCCCCTTTCATAGCCGGAGGCAATCATCCTGCTGCTCACAACGTCGACAGCCCAGCTAATGCAACCTCTACCCCCCATGTACCATCTTATCCCGTCAATGTTGGGCCCTACTCCAGATATGGGCCGCTGCATGCAGGCAGCAATTCAGTGGGACGAAATGGAAAAGCTTCGCTCCCAGCTCTCTTCGGACCCAGATTGTATATCATCGAGAGGAGTGCTAATGGGCTTTCTGTATGCAAACGGTCCGATTTCCGAAGCGGGATCACCAGCTCAGCAATTCAACAATGTAATGCCACCAGCAAACTGCATCGATAGCAGATATCTGGCGACTCTGAGCCCAGATCACCTTACTGGCGATATGGGCATTAGGCAAATACCTACGCCCCCGCCGTCCCCTAACGTCGACTTTTTCTTCGCGTACAACAGTCAAATGCAAGGAGACATCCCGGAATCGCCTCCTGATATGACCTCTGATTCCAGTCTTGCAACAATGTCTCCAATATCGACTATGATGGAATTCGAAGAGCCGACTATGATGGAATTCGAAGAGCCGACTATGATGGAATTCGGAGAGCCGACTATGATGGAATTCGAAGAGCCGACTATGATGGAATTCGAAGAGCCGACTATGATGGAATTCGAAGAGCCGACCCCTGCAGAAACCGACGAGTCATCTTCGACTTCAGTCGGGTGCTCGCCCACACAACTCGAATTGCCGTACGCGTATCCGTGCCAGGGCTGTACGCGCTCCTTCCTCAAGAGGCACGAAAGGAATAAGCACTTCAAAGAAGCTCACCTCAAACCATTCCTCTGCTCTTACCCTGGTTGTGCCAAGGTGTGGCCTAGCCGAAAAGATTTAAGACGGCACGTTAATGCTGTTCACTTGAAGCTTGCCTTGTATGAATGTACTGAGTGCGGGAAGCAAGGTAGCAGAAGGGATAACTTTCGAGTGCATATGGAAAAAGTCCATGGCATTGAAAAACCGCAGCTGGGGCAATTACTAAAGCAATTACCCGCATAATTTCTCTTTCCTGTTGTTCGCGGTCATCGTCTTTTTATGCGTGTTGTGTTCATTTTTCCCCACCTCCTCTTGATATGCACGATGTTTTCATGTATTTTTCTGTTAGGTTTACAGGTTTGTCAACAGGTCTTTCTTGTCATGAATTCAAACAAGGAATACCAAAAAAAAATTTAAAAAAGAAGAAAAATGAAAATCAAAAACTCCGCAAAGTGGAAATTTAGCAGCGAATAGATATCTTGAATTTTCCATGCCTTCCTCTAACCACCTTTTGTCATATTGGATGGATGTTTGCGAACTGGAAGATCGTAGTCTCGAACTAGACTTACTGCTAAGCTCACTCACCCACCACCCACCATGCAAAGAGCTCGCATAGTGGCCTTTGTGCAGTGAGTGGTGGGTCAGTCCGCTAAGCGATAAGTCTGGTTCGAGATTGGGATCTTCCAGTGCGCAAACCCCCAATACCACTAAAGAAGCGGCAGATTATGGTTTGAGACTGGGAAATCTAGTCTGAGGCCATGCCCCTGCCTGCCAATCTCTCGTTTCGAGCGCATGGCAGCCAGCGGCCTTGCATGGGGCTAGGGAAGTCTTCTCTGTTGACACGGTAAAGTCTAATGTGTATTCTATCCACTTCGTTCTATTTGTTTCTATCTATCCCTATCTACTGTTCCTTTACTCTAGATATTCTAGATGTTTCAATGTGCAACCAGATTTAGTAGCTCTGAGTCAGATGAGGCTTTATAACGGGAGAAACCAAGGGTTGCAAAATTGCAAATATAGGAGACAGAGAAGCAAGTTGAGGCGATGATTCCAGATTTCATGCCAGCATCGGGCCAATATGCATCGTGCGCCTACAAATTTTCCTATATGCCCCTCCTGTACGTATCTAATTTTCTCGTTGGACGGTCAAGCGCATTTCTTGTTATTTTCTTTTTACTTAGTCTCGTCATAACCCACTGGGTGACCGCATGAGTGATGATATATATAGAAATATTAAAACTTTAAACTATTGAAAAATGACATTGACTCAAGGTAAGCTTATCTTCGTTATTATTAGTATTTGTGTGGGCCATATACGGTACTGTAAACCCTTATACACGCAAATAGCCTATGACAGTTGCTGAACCTTCTCTTACTCCAGACTCATAAGACCGACGAGGTCAGTCTATCAGACTGATAGTGGTAGTAGCAGCCAACAGTCACCTGATCCTCTACGGTTTTCTCTGGAGCAGTAGAAATTGGCCGTATTTTATAATTTTAACGCGAAATTAGCACACCAACCCGATCATAACGAAATACAATGGTAGATATTCTAGATACAATACCGTAAATATTCGAAAATTCCAAATCCTTAGAAATAAAGTTTCTACAGTTTCTGCGATCATTGCAAAGTACTCTGCATACCTTTATTCGGTGACAGTAGTGGAAATCCGTTCTCTTTCCAACCGGATTCTAATGCACAATTTCGGTTTCCAGGTCTGGGTTCCGGATTCTTGCCAGTCGGTCAATAACTGGGCTACTCATCACTAGGACGGGCCACCGGTCAATTTACTAGGTTTAAAGACCAAGAACGAGCCAAGATGCATAATTAGACATGAGTAGAGAGGTTGCTTACAGTACATGATTTCTTAACTGACATGCATATTTTTCTTTCAATGCTCGCTTACCACACTGACATGTACGAGGAGAAACGGACTTGATCAGACCTCCAAAAAGCGACGGAGACGCACTGGCAGACATTCTAGACTGGGCGGAACAATAAGGTTTATTTACTAATTCTCACCAATTCTTCTACTCTTCATTGTGAGGAGGACGCGGGATTCTATTTCCTTTATTTCCTTTACTCCTTATGCACATGTAACTAAATCGCCATAGCCCATAGGGCGGCAAGCGATCACTGATATATATAAGAAAAAAAAAAAAAAAAAATTAACATGTATAATGCTAGAAACATCGCTCCGTTACATGATTTTTAAGTGATATGCATAGTACTATGAACATCATCATTTTCCTCTTGATGCACCTGATCATCTGAATCTTCTGTAGTCCGATTTTTGACAATCCACATCAGGATAACAAGAAAGTGAACAGGTACGTAGGCCCTTCCTGCACCCATATTGCTGGAGTATACATCCTTCTCGACAGGAACAGTTTCCTGAGGGTTAATTGCCAACTTGAGTAGTGTTGCCACATTGAGATAAAGTTTTTTATACTGCCGTACGTAATGCTATTGATGCCAAAGAAGGATCAGCGGGTGGAAAGGTTGCCAGTTCTTCTGCTTGAATCTCAGGTGTGACTATAGTGAGATACTTTGTAGTATAATGGTGATTCAGGCATCCAAACTGGTGTGTAGAAGATATTGATCAGAGCGAGAGTTGCCGACAATGACAAAAGATCGATTGCAGTGTTGTAGAGACTAGAGGTAACGTTCAAATTTTTGCTGAATATCTAGACTGAAAGGCTCAACGGTTGAGGGGCATCTTGAATGGGCAAGGAGGGAGAGTAATGAGAGGAGGTAAGGTGGCCTTGGTTTGAAACGAGGGACCGGTTTTTGAACTTGCATAGGACAGGAAGAGATGCCAGTGATGGAGGAGTGTAGGGAATGCGATGACAGTGAATATCTCGCGGCATCCTGTAACTAAAATTAGGATTTTATATACTGAATCAGTATATTTGCCAAGACAGAAAACGTGAGCGGATACAAGTGGTTCTCTGTACTGTAGGGCGGCGATAAATGTAAATTTTTCAATCAAGTATGCAGGGCATGCATTTAGAATTCGGACCAGTAGCCCGGGCCAACCAGCACAAATATGAATGGCCCAGGTCACTCATCTTGGAATGTGGACCACTGGACCGGGCCATCCACTTTTGTGTGGAGGAAAGGGCTGGCCCCGAACATACCAACTGAAATTCAGCAGTGTTGGGATGGGACTCGTAAGAAGAACCCACGCTGATCGTGAGTGAATTCAAGTGCTTTGACGATAGTCCAGTACTTATATATCTATACACCATGCACAATCATGGTACAGAGGAAAGAAGGCCTTTTTTTTTAAAAGAAGAAAAAAGTACCATTACTGGTTTCCCGCCCTGTGGGCTATGACGAGGTTAATTACAAGGGAGAAAAATGAAAGAAATAAATAAAACAAGATTTTTTTTTATTTTTATATCAATACTCGCATGCCGCAAATAAAACAAGAACAAAGCAACGTAAAGCCCAGGCATGAGGGAAAAATTACAGTATCTCTATCTACCTGCCCTGCCATGGCGAATAGCTGCAAGTGGGGTTACGTGACAATATAAAAAATAAAAAAAATACAAAAAAAACTCTATCAACCTAAAGAGCTGCACCACGGATCCCCTTCAACCTCTCTTGCCGCCGGGGGCCTATATATCGCTTCCAGCCTTCCTGGCCACTTCCTCCTACATACCTCGAACCTGTTGCAAATGTGTGCTGTCGTCTCCTCCCCTTCCCAGCATCACCTGCATTTGTGAAGGAAGTGAGATCTATTTCCCTCCGCAGCCTTACGCTCGGCTCGTACAGAAAACCTCAAGCCTCCCCCGCCCCATCTCATCCTTCAGGATGCTCACCCACACTACTAACTAGACATAAAGTATGACTTCATATCTTACATCCCATTCATGAGTGCAGAATTACATTGCGCCTCCATGTCTTCTTCTAGTGCATCTCCATCATCATCACCATCCTTGTTAGCTTCAGTAGCCTTACCAGAAATATCCAGTAGCAAGACTACAGCGATAGAGATGGAGCTACAGATGGCGGTGATATCGGAAATATAATAATATCAGCACCGAGTTCCTCAATATCAATAGACCGCTCTATCTTGTCCTAGTAATATCTTCTTATTATCTTGTTGTTTATATACTAATAGTCCTGCTGCCGTTGCCATCACTGTAGCCCTGTCGCTATAGTCCTGTCGCTGTCGCTGTAGCTCTCCTGCCATCGCTACAGCTCTCCCGCTGTCACTCTAGTCCTGTCACTGTCTCTATAATCCTGTCGCTGTTACTCTCCTGCTGTCGCTATCACTGTCGCTGTAGCTCTCCTGCTGTTGCTATAGTCCCGTGGCTGTAGCTCTCCTGCTATCGCTGTCACTGTCGCTGTAGCTCTCCTGCTGTCATTGTAGCTCTCCTGCTGTCGCTATAGTCCTGTCGCTGTCGCTACAGCTCTCCCGCTGTCGCTATAGTCCTGTCGCTGTAGCTCTCCTGCTGTCGCTGTCACTGTCGCTGTAGCTCTCCTGCTGTCGCTGTAGTCCTGTCGCTGTTGCTATAGCTCTCCCGCCGTCGCTGTAGCTCTCCTGCTATCCCTATAGCTCTCTCGCTGTCGCCATAGTCCTGTGGCTGTCGCTATAGTCCTGTTGCTGTCACTATAGTCCTGTTGCTTTGTGCGACAACCGTCGCTCCACCCTGAAGCCGTCGCGCGACCCATTTTGCAGTCGGGCGACAACCGTCGCTCCACCCTGAAGCTGTCGCGCGATCCATTTTGCAGTCGGGCGACAACCGTCGCTCCACCCTAAAGCTGTCGCGCGACTCGTTTTGCAGTCGGGCGACAACCGTCGCTCCACCCTGAACCTGTCGCGCGACCCGTTACTCCCACCCCAGCGCCCACGCCTAAGACAAAACCTCCCCACACCCCCAAATCCCCACCTCCAACCGCTCCCGATGCCAACACCTCAAAGACCGGCATCGTAGTCCACGGGATAGCCCTGAGGAAAGACCTCGTGAAGGTCCGACGATGGATGGAGGCAGCCAACCAGGATCTAGGAAAGATCACGGGGATTCGATGGCTGAGGAAGAAGGCAACTTTGATTGAGGAGGGAAAAAAGACAAGCTCGGTGGTGGTGTACTTGGAGGAGGCATCGAATGTAGACAGGGTAAGACTGGGAGGAAGATGGCTTCGAGCAGGGCAATACGAATGGGATAGAGGACGGAAGTGAAGGACACCCCATCCCGTATTGACATTTCACCCGCATCATGTACGAGCACCGCGGGCACTACATATACTTATCGGCTGTTTTTATTTTCTCTTTCTTTTTAATAAACTCTTGCCATAGCCCATAGGGCGGATTGCGAGTATTGATATAAAAAAAAAAAAAAAAAAAAAAAAAAAACGCGACCCGTTTTGCAGTCAGTTGCCACTAAGTTCGACGCCTCAACTACTTTGTACCGAATGCAATATTGATCCATTTTTAGATTTGCAAGACCCATTCTAACTACAAATCTAATCCTTTCATCTTGATACTTAATGTGCTCGTTTGTGCTCGTCATTTGCATCATAGCTTCCTCATACCTTCAGAATGCTCACCCATCCAGGACGTAAGATATGACCATATTTTACATCCCATTCATGAGCGCAGAATTACACTATGCCTCCATATCCTCTTCTAGCGCACTTTCATCATCATCCTTAGCTTCAGTAGCCTTGTCAGAACCATCCACCCCGTGGCCGGTCCCTCCTATAACAGTAGTATCCGAACTCTCACGGCTATTAGTCCCATTTACCGCCTCATATTGACTTGCCGGAATCATTGCTTCTAGCTCTCCTGCTGTCGCTATAGCTCTCCCGCCGTCGCTATAGCCCTCTCGCTGTTGCTATAGTCCTGTTGCTGTAGTACTACCTCTGTTACTACAGTCCTTCTGCTATCACTGTAGTTCTACCTCTATTACCCTGCTTCTATGCCCTGCCATGGCGAACAGCTACAAGCGGGGTCATGTGATATTAAAAAAAACAAAAAAAAAACCCTGCTTCTATCACCCTGCTTCTATTGCCCTACAGCCATAACTGTAGTCCTGTTGCTAGCGATTTTCCCTTAATGCCCTTTGATTACTCTCCAATACAATTAATAATTGGCTTGTCTGCTAAAGCTATTCCTAGGCCTGGCTGGGGGTAGTTCCACTTGATCCAACTTTGATACTTCAGTATCGTGGGCTGCAGATACATACCACTTAGTTGCTATTACATATTATGCTAGTCTACACTAGTGCATTCCACTACCTAGCGTCACCCATGTCGGCGACTCCAGTAGGCCGTCGCCGACATTTGCCCTTGGCTACTCTATGGCGTCGCGCACATTTTATTCCAGACGTTCTCCCACGAAGCAACCGCGTAGTGTGGAGTAGCTTAGTCAGCCACTAAGCGGTAGTCTGGTTCGAGACTGCCGCATAGAGTCTCGTTCCCCTTACTTCACAACTATGGAAAAACACTATTCTGCTCGAAGTAGTTGCGGGCCGATTATGGTGCGCTGAAGCCTAACGAATGTATAACAACAGCATATTCCAGGACTGACAACACTCCCACCCCCACCTATACCACCTCCGCCTCTCCCCTGCCTTTACCCTCCCCTCTCCTGTTGCTTCTCCGCCTCTCTCACACTGCCTCTCGCTTGTACTTTCGTTTCTCCCGCCCCCCCCCCCCCCCTCGCTGTCTCCCTTTCGCATCCCCACCATTTCCACCATTGACTTGCCCTCTGTGCCTTCTCGAGCAGGGATAATGCACTTTTTTCCTTGCGAGCTCGAAGTCGCCTACTACCATATGTTATTTCCTTTTTCATTTTGTCTGGCAGTTGTTATTCCATTTCTTTATACCTGTTGAAGTACCGTACAAATGCCAGGCCAGCTCTATTGTGGTACGTATACGCGGGGGATCCAGAGGGACCAAATTGATTAAATGGTTGGCGGAAGATGCCTAACTGAGGGATCGTGGATTCAGAAGCAAGAGGGGTGTACCTCTTAGCGAACAAGAAATTGGTGGGTACATTGGAGGTTGTAGGTACACAAGGTTCGGTGTGGTGAGTTCCTACTCATGCTAGATTTTTACTTCTCTTGATTTTAATTTCTTTTTCCTTTTGTCAATGTTCTTAATTTATGCTCTCTCTTGGTTTCGATATTTATTATTGAGTTGTTTGCGTAAGGATACTACAATGCTCGATGACTTCTGGATCAGGCGCTACGGTAGGGATAACTTCCAGAGTAGGTACAGTACAAACATACGATATTGCGACCGGAGAACTTCAGCATCCTCCATCCAGCTTTCGACATCACGTTCACTAGTAGGGGTCTACTACTCCGATTTAAAGTATCTGAAAATTGTTATTGCCATGTCCGACGTATCGAAATAAAATTTTCCCTTCTCTGGTTTTCCTTCTTTTTTCTGGCGAATACTTGAACCGAATACTATCGAATATTTGCCAAATTTACACGTAAAGTTTTTACCTCGCCATAGCCCATAGGGCGGCATGCGAGTACTGATATTAAAAAAAAAAAAAAAAAAAAAAAAAAAGGTGGACCTCGTCGCTTTCCCTTATGCTGCATTGTGATACCATACTAGGAAGACTTTCTGCTAGGCACTGTATCCTACGAATACCCTCGAGCATGGGCCCGGATTTCTTCAAGAACTCGGCGATTTCGTGGATACAATTTTGACCAAAAAGTATTCGCGGTTTTTCATTTCTGACATTATCCGGTCACTTTTGGTCCGAATATATTAATACACCTTTGCGGAGGAAAATCTTGTGCGATCCTAATTTGCACGCTGTCAGGTATTGGCATTGCGAGTTCTGTACAGTCGCGGTTTTCCGGTTGGAGAGTGAGGTCTGTAGTCGATTTTTCATGCCAAAATCACCTGATGTCCAACCATGTAAACCTCATACAAAAAAAAGGATCGCAATGAAACAATTGCTCTACATTGCACAGCTCGCAAGAATCATACATGCGAAACACAAGAGATCTATAGGTTGTACCCAACGTCCCGATGTCTAGCAAAATGCACTGGTATTGTACGGTCTGCGACAAATTGTTCCCGCCCGAATCGCAAAAGACCCACTTCCAGGGGCGCAAGCATCAAGCAAAGCTCAATCCACCTACTGTTACGTATTGGCATTGCGAAGTCTGCAATCGTGATCTTATGGCCCAGAACAAGGAGTCGCATGAAAGGGGTTCCAAGCACTTAGCGAAACTGCATCAAGTTGAGCGAGCGAAGGAGTTGCGAGATGAGGGAGGCAAGATCCTGCCAAACATCAAGGGTAAGACAAAGTATCCCTTCTATGTCATGTTCCTTCTGACTGTTAAACTGGTAGACCGCGAAGCGGGTAAATGGACTTGCGATGTTTGCAGCACATCTATGGACAGCAAAAGTCGAGAAGCGCATCTCGGAGGTGGAAAGCATGCTCGTGTCGTGGTGCTGCAAATGAAAAAAGAGGAAAAGGAGCAACTTGCAACCCCAGGGCCTGCAAAGTGTAACCTTTCCGCAGTCTTGAATAGAACTGAACTCACAGTTGGTGCAGGTAATGGGACATGGGAATGCGATATTTGCTTACGGTCCATGACATGGAAAACTCGGCAAGCGCACCTAGAAGGGAAAAAGCATGCCCGTGTGGTCATAGCTCGATTGGGAGGTCCGCTGGAAAAGGTTGAGACAGAGAAGCCCACACTTGCAAAAGCCCTCTCGGCGGAGAAGGTTGTAATGGAACAACATTCTGTCACAAAATCACTTTCTGTACGGCAGAAACGTGGTTCAGTGGCAATGGGAAAAACAATATTTGAAGCAACATCCAGAATTGGATTGGCACAGACTGGTGAACCGTCGAAGCTTGCAGGCACCAAAATCAGCACACCAACTGGAAACCTAAGTGTCAAGAAACCACAGAACGTGAACCACGCTATGCAGCAGCAAATGGTACCGGCAAAACCAAGACATTTGAAGGAAAGAATAAAGCCTAGCATGTACATCTCACGACGGTGTGGTTGGGAGCAGTTCAGGCCTCCTCCTCTCGCGGAACCATTGGCCGACATCGATGAAGGTTCTCTCGCACCCGAAGGCCCTTGTAACGTTTATATTCAATTTGGATTCTGTGGGTGGCCCGGGACACAGCCACATTTCGACTACAGCAATACTGCGAGCGCTAGTCGTTTCGCTCAACAGTTGAAGAGAGAGATCGGAAATCACGTGTACGAAAAACTTGCGGGCATCCGAACCGCAGTGCTTGAGCATAGCGTCCCACAGCGTTTGAGGCCTATGAAACCAAGAGAAAGAAAATGGAAAGGGCCCTTACCACCTCCACCCCGCATTCCCTGCCAGATTTGCAAGCTGGCTAGAAGTATATATGTTTCGAAGAAGCCACGCCGGCCGTATGTGGAATCGAGGAAGCAGGTCAAGGCATGGGAGCCATTCACACAGCCAAATCTTCCACGCAAACATAAGAGGCCACATCAAAATCAGTGTCTTTCACCTAAGTGGTGGTCGACAAATCTGGCCAGCAAATTAATAGAGACGAAACAGGTTTCAACGGAACACAGCGGAAGCAGCCCAGGCTCTAAAATTTCAGGGAAAGACTGCCTAAGACGTGATTGATCAGCAGACCACCTACAAGGGCGGGAAATACTTTGCATGTGGGATATAAAGGTGGAACAGCCGTTGCGGAATATGGTTTCGTGAATAAACTCAATTTGATCTTGCCTTTGTCGTTTTTACCTGAAGGAGAACGACTTTTTTTTTTTTTTTTTTTTATTTCATTAATCGCATGCCGCCCTAAGGGCTATGGCGATGTTTAGTTACATAACGAAATTCATACGAAATTCACGCCGCCCGCTCCAGAGTTACTCCCCTCCTGCCCACTCTAAAATTTCCCGCACGTTCCTCCCCTTGTCAATCTGTCTTATTCCTTCCGCCCCCCCGCATTTCCTAGCCCATGCCTTGCAGTCTTGCCGTACGTGTTCCCAATTCTCTGGGGCCTCCCCACACCATCGGCATTCCGGTGATTCGGCTTTCCCTATGTGGTATCTCCATTCTTTCAGTCCCTTATTTCCTAAGATCCCCGCCAGCGTTGAGAGGTATCGCCTTCGGTCCGCGATTTGCAGAGGTCGGTAGTTCAGACCCGCCTGCTTTCTCTCCGTGGCTCGCAGTGCCTTATACTCTTGTCTTATACCTGCTTCTGTTACGGTTTCGTCTTCGTATTGTAGCGCTGTGCCGACTTTAGCCGCCCAGTCTGCCTCCGTGTTCCCTTTCACCCCCTTGTGGCTTTTCACCCATATCACCGCCAGGTCTAGGTCCCCTTTCGCTATCCGGTCCTCCCACCTCTTCCTTACCAGAGTGGATGCTCCGTCGACCGGAAGGAGAACTACGCAAGGTGATGCTTGTAACGCCGTCTTATCGATGTGAAGAGGACTCATAAGAACGCTCAGTCTTTTTTTCTTTTGGTCACATAACCCCGCATTTTTATTATCTCCTTTGTAATTTTCTCGTCATAGCCCGTAGGGCGGCATACGAGTAATGATATTAAAAAAAAGAAATAACCCGCATACAGGCTACCAGCCTACGCAATGGCGGTGAACTCTTAGTCTAAAGCCTGCGTAAAATGATGAATAGAGAGTGGGATGGTCGTTTCTAACTCCATGTTCATGCTCTCCCTCCTTATACCTCTGCATTCCCTCACTTCCCCTTACAGTCATCACCCATAACTACTGCTCGCCTCTCTGTCCAGCCTACCCTCTACCGAGCCACTCACTGCCACAGCTATCTGTACTCAACTCCTCTCTACTCCCCACAGGATTCCCCTTCTGAATCTCATGCCTCACGAGATTCCTCCGCGCCCTCTGCTCCACTGCTTTCCTTCCCCTTTGTACTTTATTTATTTATTCTCATGCCTTTTGTTCTAAGTTTTTTTTTCTTTTTTCTGCCAGTTTTTCAAATTTTTAACCCATTGAAGTTTCAAATCAATGACAACACCCGGCTTTAGATGAGACTAGGCCTATGAATACGGTGTCGGAGGCGGCGTAGCTGAACTCGGCGTAAATTTTGAAGCAAGAGGAGGGTGTGCCATTCAGAAGCAAACAATTGATGAGTGCACTGGGATGTGAGCACACAGTGTTCTGGGTGGAATGGGGATTCAGTGTGGAGAGTGGAGATCTGCGCATGCTATCCTTTTATTTTCACCCTTTTCAGGAATTTTTTTTTTGACTTCTTTTCCTCAATGTTCTGAGCTTGTGACCTATCATTGTTTCGTTATTCAGCTATAGCTGACTTGTTTTGTGCAAGTTTAGAAGCAGTAATGACAGCTCAAGTCGGAGGAATTTGAAGGAAACAGAAAAGGGATCGTGAAGGAGGACTTCTTGTGTAGGCGGCACTAGCAGGAGGGAATGATAGAATTTTAATTCACATCGCTCGACACAGTGATTCTCCGCTGGTGAGGCTGTGGGGTGAACAAGTGTAGTAGAATGGAAGATCATGAACGAAGAAAACGCTCAATTTTCTGTTGCTCGTTGTTCTATGTATGAGTACATGTAAAGCACAGAAGAATTGGGAAAATAAATTTTGTGTACGGCTGAAATCCTAATTAAGATTTGCATGCCAGTTTTTATGCCACGCAAATTTCTAGTGTGAATTGATTTGTCACTTTTACGCAAATGCGAAATATGGGGTATGTACATTTGTGGGATTATATTTGTACATGAGCCACAAAAAAGGAACCTGAGACTCTCATCGGGACCCTCGTTGAGGGGCAGATCGCTCGTATATCGAGGCTTCCAATCTTTGGGCTTCGCGGCATCTCCTAGTGCCGTTCCCGGATGAGGGAAATTGTCATGAAATTATTACCTGCCAGATTACTCTTTGATAATAAAGATACTAGCATGTTAATACAACACCAAATGAAAAATTTCATAGAACACTACAGTTAATCCGTCAGTCAAACCGTCGGCCCATGATTCCTCCGTGCATGGGCGCCAGGATTACCCCGTCGGTTCAACAGGACTTTTCATAACAAAAAAGTGACCCGAACGACGCTGCTTCGAATAGTAGAACCAAGATTGTGTGCCCAAAGGTCGTTGATGTTGTATGACTGCAATACACTGGCTAGAGTTACTCTATGCGGATAAACCGGCAAGGAATGTTGTCGAATGCAACCGTTCTCATTGAAGTGCGAGATAAATTAGTCCTGTGGAGGGTCGTTCAAAAACAATAGACTTACTAGCGGTATTCAGATTAGACTGTTCCCAGATAAAATGGAATCCGGCGGATAAACCAGTTTATCCAGTCTATAATCTGAGTACCCTCTTGTAGTTTTGGGTCCAAAAATCCACCGGAATTTATGCATGCCAGGTGCTGAATACTGCATCGAGGCCCGCAAGATGCATCATATAATGCAGTTGTCACAAAAATCTGACCGGATTTATTTCGTGAAAACATCGCAAAATAAACTGGTTTATAACGAAAAGAAAAACAGATAAAATTTTGTATGGAGATGACCGAATTTTCCGGACTTGATAAAATTCTAAAATCCGGAAAACCCGAGAAGATTTTTCCAATCTGAATATTTCGCAGCTGCGTAAGGTAAGAGCATGCAGACAAAACGAAAAGCTTTGTCTCGTGCCCTGCCGCTTCCCGCTATACACAAATACCAGCATACAAAGGGCATACAACACATTTTTTTGTAACATAACATACAAGGTCGAGAAGAAGCCCTTTCTTCATTCTCACTAGTACTAACTCGATAGCAACAGCAAGAACAAGCTGTCACGTACAAACTAGGTAATATAAACTTAATTATTTGTGGTGTAACATGCACGCTTAAATGCAAAAAGTATTTACCGGTACGTAAGGAGTATCTGCACTCCTTGAGCAAGTTCTGAACTTTATTCCTGCGAACTGTCAAAAATTCAATATTCTCCATCTCGAATTCGAAAGCAAACAAGGGTCGTTACACTAGTAGCGGTATTCAGATTAGACTGTCCTCATATAAAATGGAATCCGGCGGACAAACCAGTTTATCCGGTCTGTAGTCTGAGTACCCTCTTGTGAAAATCGGATTTTTTGTCAAATCGGAAACTGGTTTTGGGTCCAAAAATCCACCGGAATTTATGCACACCAGGTCCTGAATATTGCATTAAGGCCCGCAAAACGCATCATATATATGCAGTTGTCGCAAAAATCTGACCGGATTTTGTCTGCGAAAAAAACGCGAAAATAAACCGGTTTAACTGGTTTATAACATGAAAATACCAGATAAAATTTTGTATGGAGATGACCGGATTTTCCGGACTTGATAAAATTCTGAAATCCGGGAAATCTGGCCAGATTTTTCTAATCTGAATACCGCTACTGAAGTGCTGAGGACTTGACGTACTGAGAACGGTAAGTGTGATTGAGCAGGGATCTGCACTAAATTATAATGTGGATTGATTGCTGGCATCTATGGCCATGATCAACCTGGATGTCGAAAGCCCCGCGCACCGCGCTAGGAATAACCCACTGATCAGTTGCTCCTCGATACCCCCCGAATTATTGCACGCTGCAAGCAAGCTGCATACGGTGCAGTAGCCAGGCCGATCACCAATCTCAATCCTATTGAGGATATCTGGAGAATGACCAAGACAAGACCAAACAACGTCAAGATAAAGCTACTACCAGCAGAGGGGAGGTCTCAACAGATTCAGGAGGAATGGCAGAAGATAAAGCCGGAGGAGATTTGAAGCTTGTAGACAGTATGCTTGAGCGAGTTACAGCTGTAATTGCTGCCAACGGCGGCCACACAAAATTCTGATTTACAGTCGGCCTGGCTACTGCACCGTATGCAGCTTGTGGGGGTATCGCGTACTCGGGGTCAGGGTTAGTCTTCAGATGCATACGAGCTGCATAACTGGGCGTCTTGCAGATGCCCCATAGCAACGCAACATAGCATGGATAATCGAACAAAAGTCTTCAGAACTTTTATATGGGATTTACATACGAAAACTTCTATCATTAAATTAATAAGGTATCGCAGCCCCACCAGCAGCAATAATAAACCAGAGTCTATTTGGCATACTCCTAACTGATGACAGCAACCTCTCCTTCATTATTTTTTCCCATTCCTCTTGTAGCTTTTCCTTCAGTACCTCCATGTCCTTAATCCGACAGCTGATTTGCATCGTCACGTAGTGTAATAATTCTAAGACGCTCACCTCGTGTAGTCTCCTTATTCCGGAACTTGCTCGGACTGCCAAAATAATCTTTTCGGGTTCCTCGTAGCTTCATTGCTGCTGTAACTTATGCGCGTACCGGTAATATAGCTCTGTTGACACTTATGTGTTTAGCGACACGTCTAAATTACAGTTTTTTTGTGTTATTGTCCACATCGCGTTACCTAGAGGAGGCTTGGCAATGCAGTGCATAGCGCTTCTGAAGACTTACCCTTGACCCCGAGTACAGCCTTGCAGGCGATCAGCCTCGTGCCGACTTGCCGTTGCCAAGACTGCGCCGTACATCCATGTACTGAGTCTATCGATCCTGCGCGGAAAGTCTAAGTTCCGTTCATCATCCATCATGACGATCTAGGGAGCATTACTCGCTTGCTTGAGTTTCTGCATGTTACATGGGGCTTTGCGTATGACCGCCGAGTGACTGCTAGTATGCTAGCTGGGCAGGCACTGACCAATCGGATGAACATGTACAACGATTCCGTCTGGAGGGTCCGATTGAAATGTTGAAATCAATGTACCGAGACACTAGGCATGAGACGTACTGAGTTCTGGGGTGAGAAACACGGTGCAAGTTCTGTATAAAGAGGTGGAGGACTTGCGACCACTGAGCTCCATTAACGATTGGAAGCGGAGCTGATATTCGTATGACAAAATGCTTTCGCAGCTGGGCCCTTTGTTTTGGTTCGACAGATTGGTTGGTATTAAGACGAAAGAGGAACTGATGTCGACATTACTGCTTGGACTCGCCTCGGTATGCTACAGGTTTCTTCACCCCCAGAGAACTGACTACTAACTTTGACAATTCACCTAGCTTATCGTCGGGTCAATCGCATGGCGCTGTTTCTACAATCTCTATCTACACCCACTAGCCAAGTTCCCCGGCCCGAAGCTGGCAGCTATTTCACCGGTTGGCATTTCTCGGCTCAGACTTTGAATGGACAAGCCTAATGTTCCTCCCGGCAGCTATGGTACTCTGCGGTCTCCCTGAGCGGAAACCAGATCTGGCACTACAGAGAAGCGCATAGGAAATATGGTCAGTACCGGTTCTGGCCTGCTTGAACTGCACTAAGCTTTCACTCTCAGGCCCTGTCGTCCGCATAGCACCAAACGATCTTTCCTTCTCCTCAGCAGCGGCATGGAAAGATATTCATGGCCATCATGCCCGCCAATCTACCTTCGTCAAAACTGAGTTCTACAACACGGACCCGAAGAATTTCGGCACTTCACACATTCTGAGTGAGAAAGATATCGCTAAGCATGCCGAAATCCGCCGGCTGCTCGCCCACGCGTTCTCAGCAAAGGCTCTGCAGGAGCAAGAGGTACTCATTGATAGGTACATCAACTTGTTTGTGCAGAGACTTGGAAAACGGTATGCCGATAGACAGAAGGGGCCAGATGGGGAATACTGCAACCTGGTGCATTGGTACAATTATACAACATTTGATATAATCGGTGACTTGGCATTTGGTGATTCTGGAGCCTTCGCGTGCCTGGAGAACGGTCTGGACCTGCTTCTGAAGCTATGAAGGGACTATCTCTCTGACGTTAAATTCTACAGAACGAAGTCACCCTTGGGTGTCTGGAATTCTTGGTGGCATCTATGCTACAGGTCTTAGAGATATATTCCGTCGTTATCCATTCATGATCAACATAGGGTACCTGCTTACTCCGAAGAGAATTACAAACATGCGGCTTCGCATCAACCAATATAGCAAAGATATGGTGGAGAAGTACTTTGCAATGCTCTACGCCCCCATGTGTCCTGCGAAAACTAACCTTGAAACAGGCGTCTGAGCAAGGAGACAGACAGGAAGGATTTCATGACCTATATCCTTGATAAGAAAGACGACCCTGGATTTTCGGATATTCATCTTCCAGGGAATGCTCAAATCCTAGTGTGAGCTCCCACCCGTCTCAGACTGCATGGGTGGAAAAGATGTTGATTTTACGCAGTATTGCTGGTTCCGAAACTACCGCCACCCAGCTTTCCGGCTTGACATACTACCTTCTCAAAACACCAGATGCCTACCAACGCTTGAAGGATGAGATCCGTATTTCCTTCCGAAGTTACTGGGATATCAACTCCCTTACCACACAGCATCTTCCTTACTTGAATGCGGTGATTGAAGAGGGATTGAGAATCTATCCACCAGTTCCCATCGGCATGCCACGAAAGAGCCCAGGTGCCATGGTGGCTGGTTACTATGTGCCTGCGGGAGCAGAAGTTGGGGTGCATGCATACTCAACATCTCATAATCCAGATAACTTCCAGGACCCAGATCAGTTCATTCCGGAACGGTGGTTGGCAGGGAGCAAGTTTAATGACAAGAAGGAGGCCAGTCAGCCTTTCTTGCTAGGACCAAGAGGCTGTCTCGGGAGAAAGTTAGTCACCCCATTCTGTGTTATTGGTCAAGGTCTTATGAAGCATACGGGCTGCTAACACTGCCTTTGGATTGTAGTTTGGCTTACATGGAGCTTCGTATGATCATTGCGAAAATGTTCTACTGCTATGACCTTGAATTAGTGAGACCGGATATGGACTGGGAGAAGGAATCCAAGAGTTGGACGCTATGGTGGAAGCCGGAGCTGAACGTTTATGTCAAGTCACGAGAAGGCATTGAAGTCGAGACCCGAGGCCTCCCTACTGCATAGTTTGCTAGTACTTTGCGGTGATGTCAGTTTGAGCGTTTTTCGAGGTCCATTCTTGGTTGAAATTATGGGGACAGATGTTGGATAATCGGGCATGTCTTAGTTGCATTTAATGAGCCATTCTTGCACAATGAGAACATTGATGTTGTAGCGCAAATCAACACATATTTCCTCCTCCAACAAACATTTCCTCACCATTCTGTGCCTTTGGCTGCTGGCCCCCTATCCATGGACTCATTCACCGTGCGGGACTCCATATCTCTCGTTGTCAATGGAATTTTTTTTTTTTTTTTTTTATTTCATTACTCGCATGCCGCCCTATGGGCTATGGCGAGGTGTATATAAAACTAACTAAAGTACTAAAAGAATGGCTATGTAACACGAAGATCTGTCTAGTTTCCTCGGTGTCGAGCCTGCCTATTTCCTTGTTCTGTCCGGCTCATACACCTCCGATCTCAACCACTTCCCCCCCAGTCTAACTTTTCTGCTTCCGTCCTTGTCTTGGTGTACAACACCACCGAGCTTGTCTTTTTCCCTTCCTCCTCTAGCAATGTCTTCTTTCTCAGCCATCTGATGCCCGTGGTTTTGTCTAAATCCTTGTTGTCTGCCTCCAGCCACTTCCTGACCTTCTCCAAGCCTTTGCGGAGTGCGACACCGTGTATTACGATGCCGTGTCTTTGTCGAGGATTTGTTGGGGGTTGGCTGGTGCGATTTGCTGTGGTCTTCCGTGGGCCTTGATGGGAGCGGGGAGGGGCGGGATCGGGTGTCGATGTCGGGGTTGGGGATGGGGATGGATCGGGGTTTTTGGCTTCCGTCGGGGGAGATGGGGCGATCTTCGTTGTCAATGGAATGCAAATATACTTTGAATGGCGTGAACGTCCGCTTGGTTCTCTCGTGGCAACGACAGGTTCTTAGAATCTTGCTTCTGAATTCGCGCAGTCAGCGCATAGAGGAGCGGGCTCTTGCATAATATGGTGGATGTCTGCCCGTAGTACTGACGGTTCTTGAGAAGTTAGCGTTCACAAGGGTCAGCGTCCGGCTCGTGTTCAGGTACCCTCACAGGTGATTAGCAAGTCAACTTGGCGCCGCAGGATTCCCTGGCTTGCGCAAATCAGAACTGGGGCAAGTGTTCCGCTGGTTGTTGTCGCGTGCGGTGCATGGCATGCTGAACCTTATTTTTATCGGGTAGTGCATCATAGCCTCGTCCCCGGCCCTGTGGTCACGTGCGACGAGGCTAGGTGCAGCCGGGCGTGCACTTTCCAGGATGGCTATCACCCCGCAGGCGTGACGAGCACTGCCCTTGGTACGACGTCACTATAGCGCTCCAGTTTCCGTTCATAAGAGACATGTTTCGGTGTGATATGGTCGATTTTTTTGTTGGGTTTTTTTTGTTTATTTTCTTTTTTCTTTGAAGGGGGGGCCCTTGAAAGCGTAAAGGAACAGTTGCTTTAGAAGCACATTGAATGAGCTCAAGTCCTTATTTGGTAAGACTAAATTTGAAAGTTTATCTTCTCAGATACCATTGAAGGTGTATTAGTTTAATCATTGATGATGGACATGAAGAGGAATAATTATCGTAAGCATGATGTCTTTATTTTTCTTTGTGTCGCGATGCACTCACGTTATGTAACATTACTTTATATCTCAACACCACAGAGCATCCGGAATCTTGTAAATTTAAGTCGGTGTAGATCAATAGAGGAATATTAATACTGCGGGTAATATTTGGTAACATTTAAGTGCTGTGAGCGTGCCGTAGTGAATTTGGGATAGGACTCCCAGTGGACTCTGACCTCGCTGGCCAGGTCAACCCAAAATTACTGTATGACAGGAATACACTCTGGATGCAAATGGTAAGACAACACTTGCAGCTAAAGTGGGCAAAACATAACGTTAACGCAGCCCTGTGAGAATTCTCCAAGATATATAGTATAATATACGTATAGTCTTTACTAATTTCAAGGAACAACGTATACATATATGGCATTTTCGAGGACAGGAACCGCGAACATTGACATCAGCAGCGGCGGGGCTGGGGATATACCAACGAGTGCTACATCGGCAGTATAGCGACGCCAAAAAGCCCTGGAAGGCGTGATAGCCTGCCGCTCAGGGCGCGCGAGCGGGAGCGTCCGATAATGATAGATAGTACCAGACAATTGGGGCGCAATATGGTGGATACTTCCGTGGCCGATAGGGTTCAGGCTGGATGTGGGAAGCTGTTTAGGTTTTGCTTTGGCACTGACATATACAGTTGTTACTGTACGTAGTCTTTCCGGAAAGGGAGGCAGAACCAAAGCCGGCAGTATGTCTAGGTGGGAGGCATACGAGGGGCCTATTCCTGCGCTCTTTGTCCATCCCCTTCGCCCACTTCCTCTCCTATAATCTCGCATTGCCGCCGCCGACCTCGGCCTCTCCTCCTACCCCCCTCCCCCCCCCCCCAGGCAAGGCGAGCCCCTCGTAATAACAGTAGCTATGCGAGGACTGATAATGCTCCCATCTTCCCCTGTACCATTTCCGTCTCTCGCATCTGCTTTCGCTACTCCCTGCTCCGACTTTCGCAACCCCTGCTCTTGCAACTCCGCCGTCCGCATCTCTGCCGTTCCCACCTTTGCCATTCCCTCTCAGGAAGGTAAAACGCACTTTCTCGTTGGTAGGTTAACTACTCTCGTGCGTTTTTTATCCATATTTTTCCGTTGTTTTTTGTATTGTCTGACAGTTAGTTATTTTATTTCTTTATATCTGTTGAGGTTTTATACCCCTGGTATCTTTATTGTGACTAGACAGGGACTTCAGGCGGACCAGGCATATAATATGGTCGTCAGAAGAAAGCCTGGCTGAGTTAGGCTGTAATTCCAAAGCGAGAGATGCTGGTCTCTTGGAAAAAAGCAACTTGTGGGACACGGCGGTTGTGCGCACATGGGGGGTTGTGGGTATATGGGGGTTCCAGACAGAGCCTGTGAAATTGTCGGCGGATGAGCCTCAATGACTTGGGAGAAATTCCAAAGAATTGGTGAGTCCACCGGGTTCAGCGTAGAAAGTGAGCTTTTTTTATTATTTTTTTGTGCAGTATCACTGTTTCGTTGAGCAATGGCTGATATGTTTATGGTTTTTTACAGTAGATTCCAGGGCAATAGGTGCAAATATACAGTCACATGGCAAAAGAAAGTGTACACCTAAATTTGCATAATTTGATGTCTTAGACCTGCATACGCACTATTACCACCACAAACGCCAATAAGGAACTTCGAAACGGAGTTGAATTCTAACATTAGGGCAAAGAAAAATATGAAGACGACTCTTGAAGGAGATTAAAGGTCAATAAGAAATATACTACCACTTATCTATAACTATATTTACATAAAAAGGAAATCTACCCTATTCATAAAGACTCTCAAGTTCATCTCTTCTGCCAAATATGGTATCTCTCATAACTAAACATGCTGCCTCGTCTACCAAAGTCATCTATAATGGATCTGGTAAACGCAGAGAGTTACCGTCCACCAGGTCAAAAAGACACTTGACTAGCGATACTCACTAGTTCTCTGCGTAGCTCATATAGCACTTATTTATGCGACTGCGACGCCGTTCCGGCTGTCGCATATCGCTTGTAGCGCATATGCACATTTCGTGCACACGCATCCATCCACCGACCGCCCACCCTACAGTTGCGGTAGACCCGTAACATTGGCCTTTTTCAAAGTCGGGCATCCGTTCCTTAGGAGCGGCAGTATTGGTACTAGTAGAAGAGGTGGCACTAGAGGCAGAACTGCTGGCAGTATGGTGTAGTACTGTTAAATGTGCGAATAAGGCCATATGTAAGCCTGTGCAGGTGAGGTTCTACTCCCAGATTTAAATACATGAAGAATAGTCTTATTCTCAAGACATCTTCCATCCAGCTCGTACATGATTCAACATCACTTTCATTAATCTCTCCAGAAACAAAGTTTCCATTGTTATTTCATGAAACCTGCTGAGTTGTAGCTCTCCGTTTAGAGCTTCAGAAAATCAGTGTACTAATTAGATGGTAATTTGATATTCCCTAATATTAATTCCGGCCGGGCATTCCTAAACTCATCCTGAGTAAAGTTGAATACAAGGATATGGTCTCATTCAGGAGTATAACTGGACCTTCAGGAATGAACATAGTCCACTAGGACCTTATCTTTGAATAAAATAATCAAACTTACTTTGAAGCATGATCTTATTCAGGTCCATTAGTGCGTCCCTCCCGCAAGCTCATTGCCTTAACATGGTTCCTGGGTTGTTCGTTTCAAGTTGTGAGGTCTGTGCATTTCCCCACGTACAAGATGCGAGTATGTGCACATACCAGCATGCATAGAACGAGAACGCTTTTATTGTTGAGGGAGTGGCAAAATTTGCTGACATTGGCGGTGTGAATTACTGATATAAGCAGAGAGCCCGGTTTAGATAATAGTTTGAAGCATGAGTACGAATGTTGCCGACAAAGGAGATCAGCAAAATAGGTCTATCAGAACAAGGATGTGTAGAATCAGGGAGGCGGGCATATCATTCTCTTGTGTTTGCTTATTTCGGTTATACAGTCGCCAAAGTAGCCAGGGAGTAGTAAGCGGCACGAGCTAGCTCAAGCCGAGCTGGAGGGTGAGTTCGAGCCAGCTCGTTGGTAAGTGAGCTCGAGCCAGTGAGCCTTAATTACAAGATATTGATAACTAATCTAAACTATTCTACAGCTTCATCCTCCTCGCCGCTATCCGCTAAATTCAGTATTTCTTCTACATTGACTCCTACCATATTAGGTATTTACAGTTTATGAAACCCTGCGCTGGCTGAGCATTTCAGCGAGCTGTCAAGAGAAACACCAGCGTGATCTTGGCTGTCTGAAGCTCGAGCCAGAGCTCGAGCTCATGCCAAGCCAGCTCGAGCTAGGTCGCGTGGGCTCGGGCTCGGGCTGGCTCGAGCTGGCTCGGCTCGTGCCGCTCACTACCAGGGAGCCAAGGTAGAGAAAAGAACATTGGGGGAGGAGCATTTCTTGCGCATTTGCAGTGGGTCATGTAGCATGTGAATCACATTATCAAGCACTGGAAGGTAGTCTAGAAGAATCTTAGGGAGTGATGGGTTTGACTATACGAGGTTTCAGCTGGATTTGTGATGTCTCCACACTCGGTGTGGACATGCAGAAAGTACGCAATTGTTACTACGTCTGCATGTATGAGAGGACCGGATCTAGGACTTGGCGGCTATCAATAGCTCAACAGTAGCTGAGCAGAAGAAAGCAATCAATTTGTATCATAAAACGAAGACAATAGTGTAGGCAGTGGCAATAATCAAACAGCTTAGGAGAAAGAGAAGAAGAAGCACTCCTCCCGTAACCATCTACCCTCCATATATACCTATACATTAGTCTCATGCCAAGACCCTCTGCTATATATCGCCAGCTGAGGACTACTGTAATTCACCACAACCCGACGTGCACCACGTCCCGACGCACGTTTTACACCAAAACTGACCGCGCGAGACAACATATATCTCAACCACCAGAATAGAATTTTGTATGCAACTTGTAGAGCAGTTAAATTAAGGACTATTCTTCATATTCCCCACCTTACCTTCTTCAGATATGTTGCTTTGAAGGGGTTTATGATTCATGAAATTCTTACCATAAATTGGCATAGGCTTGGCATATATTTTTCGCTATAATATCACTAGTATTGAATTCCACTTATCACATCTGAAGTAAATTTGATAAAAGCAGTAGGACACTTAAATATCAATATTTTATCTTATTCAAAGATGTGAGAAGCACACCAAGAAAACTTCTCAAGAAGTGGTGGAGTTATTCACAAAATTCATTTTCTCATAGAAACTGTATGCAATAATTGTATAGGAAAACTACCTGAAATGGCAATTTGATGTATAAATTAGGCATTAAACAACATTAATCCAATTGAAGCACTAATTGACAAGAAGCATATTGGGGAGACTATCTAGCCACATTTCTATAGCCATTATGGTGAGCGTTGAAGAGAAGTTGTGCATTCTACCCTCCAGTTCACTTTGTATGGGAATTCCATATAAATGCATGCCAAGACATCAATGAAAAACTCATGGTGCCATTAATCAACCATAATGTGTTTTCAGTGCAAATAAAGGGATTAAAGGTGAAGAATAACCCTTTATTTATTTCCCCTGAAGAGCGCATACAAAATTCTATTCTGGTTGTTGAGATATATGTTGTCGTGCATGCTCAGTTTTGTTCGACCTCCACTGGAAAAGCCGGATCGAGAAAGCCAGAAAACTCATAGGCGCACTGTCTGGACTAGGCAACTCTCAATGGGGAATGAGTCCTATCTCATGGAGAAAGGCTTATACAGGCATGGTAAGGGCAGTAGCCCTTTGGGGGTCCGAAATTGGGTGGAGAGGCAGAAGCAGTGGAGAGAGGAATTTGAGAGGTTGCAGTATCAAGCACTCCGCAAATGCACTGGTGCAGTTCAAGGGGCAGCGAGAGCAAAGGTCGAGGCCATTGCCGGAGTAGAGAGTGTAACGACGATCCTCGATCAAGGCCAAGCAAGGTATGCACTGAGATCAGTGAGGGACCCTACAGGAGTGGGGGACCTGTGGCCTGAAAGCTTCAGTGGAATGTTAGCCTCAGACCCAGACAGAGAGGGGGAGAGGGGGAGGGACTGGAGAGACTTCAGCTTGGGTTATGCTACAGACAAAAATGATGGATTTGAGTCAGTAGCTGGAAAGATTGCCAGCACTCTCGAGGTCGATGAGGAGGAGAGAGTGTCCTGGGGACGAGATGTACACCTACTGCAGGCAGACATTGAGGTCATTGACCTCAAGCTGTGCAAGGAAGACACCCCAGCCAAATGGGAAAAGGCCATCAATGAGGCTAAGAGTGACTCGGTAGCTATTTTCACAAATGGCAGCCGCAGTGAGGAAGGCGGTGTTGGTGGCGGATGGTGCTGGAGGCAGGTGGTAGCAGGTGAGTCAGAAGGGTCCCGGTGGGTAGGCACAAAAGCAACTGTGTGGGACGGCGAGGTCTCAGGAATGAAGAGTGCCCTTGAAGCAGTTGATGGCAGTGAAAAAGTGCTACTACTCGCAGACTCTCAGGCAGCTATCAGTGCAGTCCAGAAAGCAGGAAAAAACTGGCAAGGCAAGGACTGCAGATCTAGCACGGGTGATAGAGCTGATTGCAGAGAGGCGGCAAAGGTTAAGGGAGGCGGATGCTGTGAAGCTGGCATGGGTCAAGGCCCACGTAGGGATAGAAGGCAATGAGAAGGCAGATGAGTTGGCCAAAGAGGGGGCCAAGTGCATGAGGTATGATGGGCAGGCCACTGAGGGTGGGCTGCGTCAAGAGTTAGTTCGAAAAAGAAAAGAGGAGAGGGAGCGTGCAGGGTTTGGGAAGGGCAAATTCATGAAGTGGGGCAGGAGAGCACTCACAAATTACACATGGCTGCGGACTGGAAAAGGCGGAGCTATGTGGAGGAGGATGGTCAGTGGCGAGGAGGTACAATGTACATGTGGTGAGGCATGGAGTGCTGAGCATGTGGTGTTCAGGTGCACCGAACTGGAGCGACCCCAGAGGAAGGACAAAGATGGGGCGCATGTCACCTGGCAGTCCTGGGAGGACCTGGAGGAGAAAGGGTGGAAGCAAGAAGGTGTGGAGGGCGACCCGGTCGAGTACTGGTTTGCCTGCCTCGATCTGGGGTAGCCGGGGACGGAGAGCACTGAGTGCTCAAGATGTGCATGTAGATTCCGTAGTTAGGTGTTCCAAACCTGGCCCGGGTATATGGGTCCCTGCCATAGGCTGATAGCCTGTATGCGGGGTTACGTGAATAAAAAAAAAAAAAAAAAAAAAAAAAAAAGCTCAGTTTTGGTGTAAAACGTGCGTCGGGTTGTGGTGAAAGACAGTAAGCCAAGAAATGACTAAGCTTCGCTCCGGCAATTCATCCCATTATCCTAGTCTCATACCTAGCATTATCCCACATCGGAAGCAGTACCAGAGGTGTATTAAGATCCGGTGTGGCAATCATAGAGTTTGGCAACCCATGATTGGACCATCCAGCACCGCTGAACAGCAACACGTAATAGCTAAATTCCGATCAACATAGTCCTTGCATATAATGCACGCCACGTTGTTCATCAGAATAGCCGGCATCCCTAACTTGGCATCTATGGTTGAACCCCTCAAACTGGGTTCTGTCATATTGGATACCCTGTGTTATTTAATCAACTTTGCCGACCCGAGCCAATTGGGCCGGAGATTATTGTCTCATTGGATAAGTCCCACTGGTGCCGGGCCTTATTCAAATGTGAAAGGTTCGACTGTAGATCACTATGATCATCACTGGCACAAGCCATGCAGCCAAGAGTGACGACGTATTTAAACTTCTATTAAATGAAGAGGGGAACTATTAGAAGCTCAGCCGCCACCACCATCTGAACTGCCATTATCCCACCAAAATACCCAAAGACAGTCGATTAATCCCGTCCTTGCTCCACTTTTTCCAATTTCCTCAATGAGTCAGTCCACCGCTCACACTACGAAGTAACTGGTCATGAGCAACTTGCTCCAATTCACCGCCTCCCATCGGAGGTTTTGGACGCCATCATTGCCGACCTTCGTACAGACTATATAGATCTATATCCAGGCATCGGGTATTTAGCCACAGTTTGTCGTCAGTGGCAGCCAGTAGTCGAGCGACATTCATTCAAGGCAATCAACTTAAGGAGTGTAGAACTGGACCGTTTTCGTGAAATTTTTCTAGCTTCAAGAGCCCCCCATCGGAAAGCTTGCCTACAAAGAATATATTTCGAGGTTATCCTCCCTACCTATAGCGTACAAGCTTGCGGAAAATTTGAGCGTGCTCGGGACAGGAGGGCAAACAATGAAGCATTCACTGACGCCATCCGCCGATTGTTTGGTATCCTGCGGTTTTGGGATGTCGGTGATACTAGTTCCCAGAGGCATAGCATCCATCTTGACCTGGAAGTGTCATCGCCCATGGATCAGTATAACCGTGAGGATCCAGCGCTACATGGAGGAGCCATCCCGGAGCAACCTGAGCATTCAGCAGATCTCCTTAACATGCGATTTGTGCACTCGTACTTGCAGTTTATGGGGCTGGAGCAAAAATACTTGCCAAAGGTGGCTAGTATCACTTCCATGAGGGTCATACGGTGGCAAAGGCGGCTTACAGGTGCTACAATGGCTACAATGGCCGCAGCTTTACCAAATTTACAGCAGGTCTTCTGGGTGCTCAGTGACAATGAGTGGCGGTATCCTGCTTTGAGGCAACAGCACAGATACGGTTAGTTTCCTCCCTCACATATAAATATACATTACGAGGAAATAAATTGGGTATTTATAATATGCCATGTAATAGAATTCGCAAAAGGACTTGATTCATTATCCTTGCATCTTCCTAAGCTACGGTCACTCCAGTTGACGTATTTCATGAACGAGCCTATCGACCACGGGTGCAGAATCCACAGTGCTCTTCACCCCTCCTCGCCAGGAAGGGACCACTTGTCGCGTGCGCTTCGTACCCTTTCTCAATCCCCAACGATCACAAACTTGGGCATAAATGCCTGCATATCTGCTGAGCTATTCTGGCCAGCGGATTCAGACAATGCCGATACACCCTCTTGGCCTTCCCTGCAACGGCTCAAAGTTATTGCGTGTCAAATTGCGCCCGATGGCAGGTGGTACTTGTCGAGAACATCTGACGAATATACATTTGAATCTAGACTGGTGTCTGAACGCGAAGACTTCCCAAGCGAGTGGGGTGACCTCTCAGACTACGATGACGACGACGATCAAGAGTCCATAGGGTCCTCCCAGCCGGATGACCGGCAGGATGACCGCGAGATGTGGCTAGCAGGCCACGCACAGTATAATCCTTTCCGCGCGCGAATATGCCGTGAGACTTTCAACCCAGTAATATTCGCCTTTGCACGTGCAGTGTTGCGGATGCCATCGTTGAAATATTTTTCATTCCGAATGAATGAGATCCATACATTTTACGCGGAGTGGGCGAGGGCTGGAAGTAGCTGTACGTTGGAGGAGGATAGGAAAGCGGATGAACCGAACAACAGAAACAGGTGGACGCTGGTATCGGACGAAGCTGCCGATTGGGAAGTTCCAGAGGGACTGATGGAGATTTTGCAGGAGGGTGTCGGGCATTCAGGTCTGGTGACGGTGAAAACAGCTCGTATCTTGGGCGACATTCCTGATTGGGGAGCGCAGTGCAGATTGACTCCATTTTACCCTGAAAAAAGGGCAATGTAGCCACGGAATGAATTGACAGGCTCGTGTAGTTGTCCATATACAAGTTGGGTTTTCCTTCATAGTTCGTTTGTTTGTAGGACTTTTTATTTGTTTTTTAATCTGGGATCTTATAAGAAAAGTGATATCGCGTTGAACGGCTGATAAGGTCGAAGAATGAATACGTTTGTTAATCTCCATACACTTTATCCTTCATTGTATGACTCGGAGGGCGGTACCGCGCGCGGTCGGGGTCACAGCCTTATATAAATAAAATATATGCCTTATATCATTACTCGTATGCCGCCCTAATAGGCTTATGTCGAAAAAAGCCCAGGAAGCCAGATTACGCCTAGGGGGGCTGGATGTCGCCGTAGTGCGGGTCAAAGCACATATAGGCATAAAAGGCAACGAGAAAGCCGACCGAGCGGCTAAGATCGGATCCCTACTCCAATACCAGACGGAAAAGGTCACAGAAGCCGGAATACGCGTGGAGGCCAAGGCTCGACGTGCCGAAGAAAGAAACAGACTAGGACTAAGTTACAGACCACTACAGCGCCTAGGAAACCTGACGGGAAACCTGGGGGGCCCGCTGGGCGGAAAAGGCTTCAACTCCTGGAAAGTCAAGATAAAAAAAGGCGGAGAGCCCGGAATGCCGATGGTGCGGGGAAGAAGAAGAGACGACGACACACATCTGGGAGAGCTGCCGAGTTTGGAAACAAAAATGGCTGGGGGGTAAGGAAGAGGCGAAAGCACCCAAGGGGAAAGAAGACAAGGGGGGATCCATTGGTGGACATGCTGACGTGGGCGAGGATATGACGAATTATTTCTTTTACGGGGAGGACCGGACGCCGCTACTACACTGATGTATTTCCAACGCTTGCTTATTATTTCCACTGTTTATTTCCTATATCTACTCATTATGTACCTAATCTCGCCATAGCCCACAGGGCGGCACGCGAGTAATGATATAAAAAAAAAAAAAAATTACTAGTATACCGATGGCCGCATGTTCTCTGGGGCCCCAATATTGTTCAATGTGTCAAAACTCATCAATGCACCAATTTGTTGTCAGGTTGCTCACCATGATCAAGCTGTTTGCCCTGATATTTTTGCCTTTTTTTTAATCATTACTCTCGTATACCGCCCCTGGCGCTATGACAAGATAGTTACATAGGGGATAAGAGAAATAATATAAGCAAACTAGCAAAATGTCTCCTTCCGCCTCCCCAGCCTTATCTTTCTATCCATCTCATTAAATCCACCAGCGGGTCCTGTTTGTCTTCTTCTCCAGTTGGCCGTGACCTGATGGCATCCCGCCCACCTGGTCACCTTGTTCTCCATACCTCGCATCTCCATAAGTGTTCTGTTGTCTCTTCCTCTGTTCCACACCATCGACATGTCACGTGCAGAGGGGAAACATCGCGTGTGGCCAATGTTTTAAGAAAGGGTGCCCAATCCCAGAATCCCATTCAATCTTGTCTCTATTGCCCCGCCCATTCTAGTATGTCCATCAGCCTGTCTCTGTCACCGTCCATCCCGTCCCCGTCGTCACCCCTCGGGTGGCATAGGTCTTCAATGCCTCTCGGGGGATCTCTGTTTCCATACCCTGCACTGAGTCAGCACGTGTTGGGTGGTCTCCTAATCTTCTCCGCACCAGTGGCACTCCGGGCTGTCAGCGGTGTCGGTTTTGAATTTCCAATGTCGTAGGGGCTTGCCCCCCGAGGATGCCGGCTAGGGTGGCGACCTTGTGTCCTAGTCGTTGTAATGGTCTGTATGGGATTTCTGTTCTACTGTATTCCTTTCGGAGGCTCTGTTGGCCTTGGCTTGCTGTCTCCACCCGATCTCCGTGACTGTTTCGTTTTGGTATTGTAGATAAGTACCTATTATGGCTGCCTCGTCCGCTTCCGTGTTGCCGGGAATTCCTTTGTGTCCTTTTACCCTCATGACTGCCACGTCCAGGCCTCCTGCTTCTGCTCTTTGTTCCCATGCCTCCCTGACTCGTTGAAAGGCCCCTTCGTGGTTGGGTTCCCCTTGGAGATTCTCTGGAGTTTGGCTATAGCTGTCTTGGAGTCGGTAATGATCAGTGTGTGGCCAATGTGGCAAAAACAATTTTTCGGGATAAAAATTGAATCAATAGAATCAGCGTACTGAAAGCTATTGATCCGAGTAAGGTTCATGAGTAATCTTGTTGTGGTTGCGAAGTCGCTCCAAAAACTCGTTCTGTGGAAATTGTTGACGGTAAAACCTCCAGACAAGTACCCCCTGTCTCCATATAAATAATATTTGCTTTACCAGACATGGTAATACTAATACACCTTAGACTACCCCACTTTGCCACTGTGCTGCTGTCACTGCTACCACTACTGCTGCTATTACTGCTGCCACCACTGCTGCCACTACTGCTGCTGCCACCGTTGTCGCCATTGCTGGTACCATTGCTGTCGCTACTGTTGCTGGAATTTGCGAACAATGCTTGGAGAGTTTTCCGCTTCTTTTATGTGAATCGATAGGCTTTTAGAAAAACAGATAGAGTTGCATGTTCTGGCTCTAGTTGATGTTTGCACATTTGATGCTTTCCAACAGCATTTAGGGGCTCCACCCAGTGTTAAGAAGAGAGACCCACCTGCCCATGCCAAAGGAAAGACCATCACCTCTAGAGCCACTTCTACTACAAAGAGCAAGCCCCTTTTACCAGAAAAGCCACAACAATGACCTGCCACTTCACCAATAGTAGTTCATGGGATAGCAGTGACCAAGAGACTGGGGAATGTTTGGAAGTGGTTGAAGGTGGATAATGAATTGGGCACAAAAATGACTGGGGCTCGATAGCTGTTGAAGCAAGAGAGGAGGGAGGAAAAGGCGACTAGTTCAGTTGTTGTTTACCTGGAGGGGGCAGGTAAAACTAGTCAAATACCAGAGACTCTACGTATTGGAAGTAAGAAGTATAGACGGAATGTGTATGAGTGGGATAGGGGAAGAAAAGACAAATGAAAGCAGGTGGGTAGGGCTGGGGGGGATGCAATGGAGACTGATTAAGAATCCATTGTATGTATTATTGCACTTGGTCCACTGTCTGTCTGCATTTGTTCATCTGCAGCCACGGTGAAGTCGTGTAGATAAATAAGTAGCATGGGCGATCCGGCCCATAATCCGGTGTCACAGAGCTGCCTCCAGGTAATAAAGGGATCCTGCCATAGGCTGAGAGCCTCTATGCGGGGTTACATGATCAGAAAAAAAAAAAAAAGTATGGAGGTTTGTTAGGGCGTCCGTTGTAGCAAGGGCGATATATATGAGAAACAGTTGTCCGCATCACAGGCCATCCGGCATACACCATGAAATTTAAGTGTTTGATGAGGTCAGAGTTACCCCATGAAGTAAGTCACGCCGTAGAACTCAAGATTGGCTTTTTCAGGATTACATCTTTTTATTAAACCGGGAGAACGCTAACTATATGGAGGCCTGTGTAAAGACACATTTTAGACAGGCTAACATATGATATCACCCAAAAAATATGTGACAACAAAACAGTATGCAATTTCTTAGAATTTATACTCAAAGAAGCAAATCCCTATTTTGAGCGACTGCTAATGTTGAGATTGCGTTAGATTGGAAATGAGGCAACGCCATGGCCAGCTCGGACTCAGGCTGAGACCAAGCGATCAAAAGTGGGACAGGCGGTCAGTGTGCATACAGGCAGAAAGTGCCTACCCCGAGAGGTTTTAGGTAATCTCGTCATACCCTCGGGGTAGCGTACGAGTAATGATTGGAAAAAAAAAAAAAAAAAAATACATTAAGCACTAGAATATCACAAGTACTTAAGCCCCCACACTTCATAAAATACTTCCCGCCTCGTCACCTCTCCATTCACCGCATCACCTCCATCAGGCATTGCGTTTCGCCCGCCTTGGGTTTTCTAATTCCCTCTAGGCCCTTTGGCCACCTTTGCCTCCATAGACTACCTCGCACCTGGCCCAGACATATGTAGTCGTATCCTCCTACGCGCGCATCGCCTGCGCTCCGGGCCGTCTGCATGTCCTATCTTGAATTTTAACGCCCTCAGGCCACATATCAAATACAGGAACGGGAGAATTTAAACTAAATAACAGTTGCCAATCCCCCACCCCTGTTCTGTATTCCCCTCTCAGCCCACCCACTCCGAAAGTTTCTAGCACGGGGTCTTGTTCTTCTCGTTCTCCCCCTACTCCTCTCGTTGGGTGTACGTTGGTAATATCGGTTATTGGTAATTCCGGATAATGTATGTTGGTAATATTAACTCATAGTAACGGAAGCCACCGTGCTGTCACTGAATCCGACGCATCATTCCCCGACGCCGACACCAATGCCGTGTGCGCCAGGCCTGACAACTGCAGACCCTCATCATCCTGACGTTGTTCCAGAACCTGCTCGTGATTCGTATATGATTCAACGTTCCGAAGGTGGTGCCGCACACCCAGCCTGGCACAAGAAGTGGTGCACTCGTTGCCATACATTTCCGGTAAGAGTGATAGACACCCTCCTATACTCACGAGCAGTGCTATAAGTTGCCCCGCAGTCGAAAGGTCATTGACTTTCGTTATATTATTCACCTTGAGAGTAAACTCAACGCAGTATACAGTGAAACCGATGACCAGAATCCCAAGAATGCAACGGGAGAAAAGAGCCGCGTAGAGTGTCAACCCCTTCGTCACTCCTGTTAGTGCAAGGAGCCTACGTGGAAACAGGCGAGGAAGCCGCCGCAGCGGCCTGTGCTGTCCATCAGCATGGCTTTGCATTATCATCTCCCAGCCCAGCTCGTCTTGGAGGTTGCGAGCAATTGAATAGCGGTAGTTGAAGTGGTAATGCAGCCGCTTGGTCAGTGTGTTCCAACGTTCCTGGCCGCATGTCAGCTCGACGAAATTGCTGAAAGCCTGAAAGCTGGGAAGTAACATTGTGGTTGACCGACTTACACTAACTTGTCCCTCTCCCCCGAATATCACAACATCTAACTCTGTCAGGGGCACTAGCAGCAGGTAGTCAAGCCAGATTTTCCATAGGGGGAATTGTTTTTTCACGTTGCGATCTTGCCTAACGTACATGTGCCTAAGTCGACATATTATGGACCAACTTCGGTAGAGGTGAGAGAAATAGCTCAATAAACACAGGATGCTCGCAAAAATGGCCAACCCCAGGCTAGATTTGTGGAACACGTGTGCTATTTCGCACACCCCACTTCCATCTTCGTTGTTCTTTATCTCAATTGAATGCATCCTTCTGAAAGTAGCGGTAGTCAGGATACTCCAATTGAGTCCCATCAATAGTCTACATGCTGTCGCGAACATACCTTGTGAGGTTTCACGGTACTTTTGCGTTGTGCCCAACAGTATTATTGACGTGACACCAGTACCTAGGAACATTGTTAGGTATCCGTCTGCCAACATCTCGTTCCTACTGTCTTTCCCGTCACGAAGCACTAATTTGAGCGACTGCTCCGTTTGCGATAGTACTGCATTTGCGAGGGGACCAGAGCAGATCCAGCCAAAGACCGAAAGTGCAGTTAAGAACCAAAGATTGACCGAGTTCAGAGATGCACCACCTGCAAACCGCTTGCATCCAAGATTGGCCACCGCCGTGGCCAAAAGCTGCAAGTATAAACCGACTCGTACTCCAACACCATAGAGATCTCCATTTCCGGAAATATCGGAAGCTAGAGGGGTCGACGGACATCCTTGAAGATGCCCAGCACTTGGAGACGGAATTAGGTTTCCAGAAGCAGCGAGCAGGAGGACAAGTGCGGTACTCGCCACCAGCGTATCCCCGCAAAAGCTCAACTGGAGAAGGAATTGAAAGAGAAACATGGCGCTTAGTCGCGCGGGTCGTAGCCAGCTAACGTTGAGTGCGTTGGTGAAAGGCAATGCGCAGCAGTAACTATGTATGTTATAGTTTCCGCTCCGTCAACTGTACCCGTTGCGAAGATACTATCCAAGGATATGCTCTTGAGTTTCCAGCCAGTGTGCGATGCTGGTTTACTCAACGGTAAACACCTAAATGGAGAGTGCCATTCTCTTCTTTAAGGATTTACTTGCTTCAATTTAAAAACTCACGTAGTACAAACTTCCATCGCCTCATTGGGAGAGCATGTTCGTTGTGAAACCAAGGCTGGGTAACACGGGGACAGTTTTATGCAGCTTTTCACGCCTTGTTAAATGGCACAGCATGCGGTATACTCGATAAGAGCTCCCTCAAACTGCTAATGTGCGATTTTTCCACTAGATATTTGAGACGCAGCTTATGAAATGAAATAATTCAATTGTACAGATTCTAATTAATGTAGGAATTAATGACATAGACATTACAATTATACACAGGAGATATGTTAGCTATAATTACGTAGTCACGAGATAAGCTTAATCTCGGTAACGTCACAATATAACGAACAGTGAAGGACCCGGAAAAGGATATGATGGATATAGAACAATTAGCTACGCGTGGATTTGGAGAACGCAGGTTTGAGGTAGAGAGCCGGAAGATGCTGCCTGCTGGTAGGACGGGCAGGATTCGCAGGGGCCAAGCTCCTAGGAGTGGAATACGACAACATGCTGACTGCCCATCTAGGATGCAAGACTTATCATTGCGAAGGCAGTTTGGAGAACTACCAGGACGCTGCGAACACTTCAAGGAGCAGGAGAGCAGTGGTGGGGTCGACCGTTGGGCTGGAACATACTCAGACATACGTTCACACGCGACACAGAATATGAGCGGCCAGGCAAGGCTTCCCAGAGCTGTATCCACCCCCAGACTTCTTTCCACTGCAGCTAGATGAACTGCGGAACACCAAGATGCTGCAGGCCATATAGCATTCGAAGCTGGAACAGCTGGAATTGTATTGTGACCCAAGCCAAGCGGAGATACTGTGCAACCGAATCTCTCATACTGGATCCTGTCATATTGGATAACCTACCTTATTGGATCAACTTTGCCGGTCCGAGCCCATTGGGGCGATGGTGATTGATTGGATATTTTGCCTTATTGGATACAATCCCTCGGTCCCAGCCTTGTCCAATATAACAGGTTCGACTGTAGCAGCTCACATCACGTACATGCGGATGAAAACGAGAGCAGGCTATGTGACTAGGCACTCGAGGTAGGAGCTTTTAAGAGGAGTCCATATATCTGGTGGAGTCACAGCAGCAATCGCACATCTGGGCGATGAGGTGGGCTTCCAACAGAAGGTCAGCATTGTGTGAGCCTGCTACGCAGCCTTGCACCAAGAGTGGATTAGGCGTCTGGGTAGCAGACTGCCTCATGAACGAGACGCGGATATGTAACGGAGGAGCAGCAGGCACTTGGTTCATGTGGTGAAGTTTAATGCAGTGGAAAGATCTAGGCAGCAGGGGCTGCCAGTAAGAGGCCTCACCTATCTCCTAACAGGCAAGGGAGCTGGCTAACGAGTTAATTGGGAATGCGGGGCAAGGTGACTCTAGATTGTGAGCATGGAGAAGAGACATGAGCAGCACTTCCCATTATTATTCCCTTTGCACTTAATCTCGCCGTAGCCCATAGGGCGGCATGCGAAGAATGATAAAACAAAAAAGAAAAAAAAAAGAAATGAGCGTCACAAGCTCACAAGCACATTGGATGGAGACCTGCTGGTGACTCCAGTATCGGGTTAGCTTGGTTTATTCAAAGTGCTTTATTATCTACATTGGTAAAGCAGTCGCTTGCCTCCAATTACGTATCGATTCCGCTGCTTACCGACAGCAGCCGCGGTAGGCTCCGTATCAGGCTCCGTGGTTACTTCCGGTGGTCCGCACCAATGGAAGAGAAGTGGAAGGCTCAAGAAGGTTCTAGAAGCGGTGGCGGGGTCGTTAATGTTAGGCAGAGCGGCGGAGATTGCAGGCTGCATACGAGTAGTTAGCATGCACTGTTACATAAAAAAAAAAAAAAAAAAAAAAAAAAAAAGAAAGACTGCGGTGATCTTCCTGTCTAAGCTAACCTATTTTAAAGATTTCCCATCTCTACTTCTTTGTTGCAGCCCAATGTTCCGCCCCCATACCCGCATGTCTAATCATCGAAGTACACAGTTGTTTGATTTTCTCGCTTCCCAAAATGCTCCCAAACGCCATAGATTTTGTTGGCTTCCCTCGTCCGCATTGCCTAAATTTGAATATACACTCGTGCTAGTCCACCCTGTCGGAATGTCTCCTCATTCAACCTTCTGACTGGACAGAAGCAAGGATATGTACCGCTAACATTCTTGATGCGCCTGCTACTTTACCTTGAGAGGATATCAATATGGGCCTGAGTGGGGGTGGGAAACGAGCGGTGCCCCAGGGCATAGCTTTCAGGCTATCTGGCGGCCACTATCAGCATAATTAAGGTTAGCGCGTACATAGCTATTGCCCTGTTTCTGTCCGGTACACTATTGGACGAAGGACCTTCCGTCGCCCCGGTCACAGACGCAAATAGACCCACCCCACTTTTTTGTGTCACGTAACCCCGCATACAGACTACTAGCCTATGGCAGAGGTTGAGACACCCGGACCAGGTAAAACCATCCACGTGACATGGCCGTATTTGGGCTCGTAGTAACGACGTGGCCGGATGACTAGTCTCGCTATGGGATACAGCCGGTCGCTTGAACGTCTTTCCTATTGGAGTGAGTGTTTGGCGTGGGAATATGTACGGAAGTGTTACACACAGTTGAGCAGGGTGTATGGGTCTCTGCATTGCAGGGTTTCATCTATGTTTAACTCTTGTTGCATATTCACGGATGTAATACTTATGCACTGTTTGAGACGTTGGGACAGCAAATAGGATGAAAGCCAGAAGTGGGCATTGACCTAGTGGGGGACGCGTTTGAAGGATTGACGTTGTCCTAAGTATGGACATCCGGCTGTAAACTTTTGCAAATTTGTGTTTTATAACTCAATTTTGTGGCTCCTCTTTCATTCTTCTCTGCAACTGCTTCGTGTTTCTTCGCCGCCAGCTTATCGTGTGCCCTGACGTAACGTTTATAAAACGTCCACAATTGATTGAGATACGGACAGCAAGATGGGGGTGACAATGGTCGAGAAAGAAGGGGGTACTACTGGAGGAGGAGAGGAAAAAGATCAGCTTGATTATCGTGTACATAGCGACAACCAGACACTAGCGATAGTACGGTTATAGTAGGAGGAAGGTGAAACAAGTCATCCTTCTATGAGTGACACAGGAAAAGTGATTTGGCTGCCTGTTCAGTTCACAGTTTGGTTACCTGTAATAAAGTACTGGTGAGGATGATAGGTCATAATATAGTTCCTAGCTCAAGCTTATTATTCAAGCATGTTTTTTCCGCCTACAATTCTAATACAACTCGCGTTTTTCTTGTTTTGTTTTTTTTGGTAAGTCCCATCACATGCATACCGCCCTCAAATGACAGATAACAAGGCACAGTAGAGCATTGCGATGATCCTCTGGTCATTCAAACCTAAAGAACAACCTAAACACATAAAATTCACAACAGATGTGCTCCATTCCACTCGTGAACGTGTTAGGGGCCAGGCATCTTATCCGGGCCAGTCAGTAACTGGACTACTCACCACTGGGACGGGCCACTGATCAATTTACAAGGATGAAAGCCCAAAACAATCTAAAGTGCATAATTAGATACATGAGTAGAGATGCGGCCGCTTTGCAGCACATGATTTCTTAACTGACATGCAATTTCTTTTTTTTTTTTTTTTTTTTTTTTTTCCCACTATCGCGTAACGCCATCCACGATGGAAGGTTAACGGACATGCGTAGTGATAGAACCACTACTCCGTTTATACTATATGATTTCTTACTCACATAAATAGTACTACGAATATCTTTATCAATTACCTCTTGATGCACCTCATCATCCGAGTTTTTCCTAGCCTGATTGTGACCTTTCACATCGGATTGAAAGAAGGTGAACTGGTACGTAGGTTTTCTCTAAAAGATAAACAAGTAGCACTTACTTTCTACAGCTTAAAATATACTTAACTTTGTTGAGCTTTCGTTATTACTTTCTATTTTTTACAATATAGTCTCTTATTAATATAGGTCTATTATTACTTTAAAAATTAATCTCTATACTTTTATCTATTATACTAGATGATGTATTATATTACATACTATTTTCTAGTCTTAATCTTATTCAATATAATAGATTGTCTATATTATTATAATTTAATAGTCTATTAATTAAATATATTAGAGAAATTTACCACTTTAAATATACTTTAGCAGAAATTAATTTAAATTAATAAGAATAAAATGAAGTAGTTCTAAAGTATATAACTACTTGGAATTATAACTTAAATAATTTAGAACTCTATATTATATAAAAATATTACTGTCAGAACCCGTACCTGTCACGGCCTGCGCTCTACAGCCTCCGTACACTAAGCCACGACCCCTTTGTTAGTTAGTCTTTATATATATACCTCGCCATAGCCCACAGGGCGGCATGCGAGTAATGAAATAAAAAAAAAAAAAAAAAAAACTAAGCCACGACCGCCAGCAAGCTACGACCGCCAGCAAGCCACGACCGCCTCCCGCCGATAGCCGGCAAGCTCATAGAACCGGCTAGCTATAGATAGCTAGCAAGCTGCCAGTATAGCCTGCCTGCCAGTATAGCCCACCTGCCTGCTAAAGTAGTGCTATAGTGGAAACTCTGCCTTCACCACCCTGCTCTTGCTACTGCCCTCGTTTCTGCTCCTACATTTGCATTATGTTTCTTAGCTAATGAGCAGGGCGGCACGCGAGTAATGATATAAAAAAAAAAAAAAAATTAGCTAATGAGCTATCATGTATAAAGGTCCCATCTGGCCCTCATGTAAATAGTTCTTTCTCTCCTTGTCTGTTGTCTTGTCTTCTTAATAGACCCATATGGTTCCTCGTAGTTCATATATTCTTGCTATTCTTGTCAACCCCTAGATCTAATGCAGTACCTGATCTTCTTTGCCTTTTCACCATAGCCTGCTTTCGCCGCTGAACCGGAACTGCTGAACCGCTACCCGCGAGCCTCTTCTGTCAAGCCTCTGTCATTCAACGCTTGCGAAACCTCGCGATAGCCCGCTGGGCGGTAAGCGAGTAATGATATAAAAAGAAAAAAAAAAAAAAACGCTTGCGAAACTACTGTTACCCTCAACCGGTCGTATTCCTTAGCAGCACACGCCCACCGCCACGCGTGAGAATTACTTTATTAGTACAATTATTTCTATTATTAACTATACTATAGATAGTTAATTTGGAAACTAATACAAATACTAGTTTATTATTTATAAAATAATATTATTAGATTATTTTCAAGTAATATATTTAGTTATAGAATTTTAGCTTAAATAGTATTATTATATATTTGTTATTACTTCTTATAACTAGTTTATAATATATCATAAGTAGTATTTATAAATATTACTATTAAATAAGTAAAGTAATAATAAATCAATAAAATATATTAAATTTATATAAGTTAAAATAGTAAAATAAATTATATACTTAAAATATATAAATTTTATATATAAGAAATTAAAATTTAAATATATTAAAATAAGGAAAAATATATAATATATATATTACTATAAAATATAATATAAATAAGCTTTTTATACTATTATTTAAAAAACTTAAACTTAATATATTATATAAATTTTTAAATACTTTTGAAGTTATATATTTATTATTATTAATATTTTAATTTAATTAATTTACTTCATTTTATACTAAGCAAAATTGTTGAACCTAAATCTAGATATTTTCACTAATCTTTTGACTGTGTCGAGTGCGGAATTTAATTCCAGCAATGATCAATATATAGTACTAATACTTGCCAAGACGCCAAAAAAAAAAAAAAAAAGCGCAGACTTGCAATGCCTCCACATCTTCATTTCTGTCCAAACATGGATCCCTGATAGAACAAATAGCTCTTAGATTAACTCCCCGGTAACGATGCTGTTGACGTTATTAAGATGTTGAGTGCGAAAATTTACCAATGTATAAAATGTGGCTTTGTTCCTGGTGCACACGTGGCTCGGACAGTGAGTGAAATTCTCAAGCGCGCTTCCTGAGATCATCGCCAACGGTTCATTTACTGGGTTCTGCTACAGAATCGTGTAGTGGGTGCTACTCGAGTGTGTTATTCTATCCCTAGAGCTCCGGGACGTTACGAAGAAAATTATTAGGCGTATTTTGCAACTCCAGGGTCTGTACCAGGGCTGAAGTCTTTTAGCGCGTTGCACAGCCCTGAGCCTGGCGAAAAATGCAATCGGGATTTTGCTCCATCAGGGATATTGTAGATTTTACGGAATAGGGTACTCTCTAACCACGTATATCACAACCCAATGGGATCAAACTTTCCCTGGTGAGTGGTTCCCCGAGTGAGTCAGTACGCAGAATCGATTCCTGTTTTCAGAATGAAAACTGGATAAAAACTCGTGGAGATAGATGGGTGTTGAAAAGTGGTGGTTTCCAGGGGAGCAGCCTTCAATCGTCAGGGCCAGGGGAGAAATTTCTTCCGATTGATTTTCTAGCGTGTGGCGCGGTCATCCCTGATGGCTCCCTGGGAGCTTCCCTGGCGACTGCAAAATCCGCCTAATAAATTAATAAAAAGGGACAAGCGAAATCGTCTTGCGCGTTTCGCTCGGCCCATGTGGGAAGAGTTCCTAGCGCTGCACTGTGCGGGGTAAAAAACATGCCAAAAAAAATTGGAATCGGTTGCGACACCCCAACCAGGTTGTCACCACTCTTATTCTGACTCCCAGCGAAGGCGGAGGTAACTGAGCCTCGTAGCCAAATACTATACAATAATTTTTTACCCCGCAGCAAAAGTGAGCGACTGCACCTCTCAGCCAAATACTACGAACAGCTTCGTGTAAATAGCTATTATGACCACCTCCGAACCCTCAGCTGGCATCCCGGCACGCACTATCTCGCTGCCAGGCTTCGGCAAACCTCTCAACTGCACCCCTCGCGGTGAAGAGCGCTGGTCTCTGCTTTTCCCGAACGCGCTGGATCCGGATGACATAGAGGATGGATGTATTACGCGGTCGCTGACAACGTTGCGCGAGTTTGTGATGATGCGCTTCATGAACGCTGTCACGGATAAGGACAGGTGGGAGGAGAAGGTGTTTGACGACGGTATCGCGGCGCACTGGACTGCCGAAGCTCTCGCCATCCCCTCCGCCGAACTTGCGCCGTCGATGACTCCCGCAATGGCCGCGTACTGCATCGCCGAGCTACGGCACAAGGCGTCCCTCTACCGCGCCACGCGTGCGGTCAGCGTGTACGATGCCGATGTCGTCAAGTCGGACTGTGCCGTCCCGCCCCTGCTGGCAGCAGAGCTTAAAGCTGCGCTGAATGCCCTTGAGGCCGCGGTGCCACCCGCGAAGCGTGACTGGCACCCGGGCTCGAATGAGATGGTGCTGGACCTGGTCCACCCGTCGCTGTATCCCCTCGTGTACGGGCATTCGAGGATCTTGCCAGATGGCACGCTCGGGATCGAGGATGCGCTGCGCAGGACAGGGGAGGGTGTCATTGTGCCGGTGCCGGCGGAGCAGGAGACGATGTTACCCCTACGGCCGGGTAGTTATATGCTATATAGCAGCCGTGAGAAAGTGTACAGTCAGAGATTCCAGTGGCTTCCGTGCGATGTCGCGCTCATCGATGAAGGAGGCGAGAGGAGTGCAAGGATAGCAAGCTACGTTCCCAACCTCCATCCAACCATTCACGCGTCGCTGTACCCTCTGCTCTCAAAGCTGATAACCTACACCATCCCCTTGTGGAATCTCACCCTGACGGGCTACACCGATGGCATGACCCCGCGAATCACGTACACCAGCTTCCCACACACTCCGATACTTTGGCACCCCCCAGATGAACCTCAGCAGCGCGACGACGAAGACAGAGAAGAGTTCCACGAGCGCTGGCGCTGGTGGAACAACCACATTGTGGAGGTGGAACAGCCTGACGTAGAAAGCGAGTTTCAGCCGCCGAACGAAGAAAGACCTAACTATATGCGGCAGAGGGTGGATTTGGCGAATCAGTATGAGGGCTTTCAGGTGATTGTGAAGGTCGCGAGCATTGTGTTGACGCCGGAGAAGCCGGAATACAAGGGTGGAACATGGCATGTGGAGGGCATGTTGAACGAGCATATCTGTGCCAGTGCAATCTATTACTACGATTTTGAAAACATCACTGAGAGCCGTCTCTCATTCCGGCAACATTCCAGCTCGCATGACGCCTCCGACGTCAAATATGCCCAAAACCAGCACATCTGGCTGTGGCAAGTTTTCGGGTGCGAGAACGACCAGCCCACGGTCCAATACATCGGGGACGTCACTGCCCGCGAGGGACGGCTCGTGACCTTCCCTAACACGCTGCAGCACAAGGTTGAACCTTTCCGGCTGGCCGACCCGACCAAACCGGGGCACCGGAAAATCGTTGCGCTGTTCCTCGTTGACCCCTATATCCGCATTATTTCCACCGCCAACGTCCCGCCGCAGCGCCGAGACTGGTGGGCTCAGCAGGTGATAACGGCCGAATCACCCCTGACGAGGTTGCCCGCGGAGCTCCAGTTGGAGATTGTGAAGAATGTAGACGGGTTTCCGATGTCGCAGGAGCTGGCAGAGAGGTATCGTGAGGAGCTGATGGAAGAGCGCAAAGCGGACGCTGTGATGCAAACAGAGAACTTTATAGAATTGACGTTCTCGCTATGTGAGCATTGAGTTTATGCGGTTGCTGGGTCATTGGGGCGCAGGTTCTACGTAATACAACACATGGAGACTACAATAAAAAGGTAACCGGAAGCATAGTACGTACTTGTCGCATGATCGTGTCCACAATCAACCACTGAAGGTGAGGAAGAGTTTGGAGAGTGCACGCAACCAGAAAGTTGGCATGAGCGCCACCTAAAGAGCATATCATAGATATATATATAGATATAAATTCTGTATCACAGTTATAACAATTAACCATCTCGTCTCCCCTTCTCTTTCACACTCGCATCAGTTGAACGTTCGTTCCGCCAGCTTATCACCACTCTGGTCACATTGTGCAGTACATGTACTACGGTATCCCTCGTCCTATACCGGAGTATTACAATCCATCCTTTTCAAGAAAATGCAGTGACTGCCCCTCCTCCCGGGTTCAGAATCGAACCAGGTTCCTGAAATCTATCCCCTTTCTACGCCGCTTCTGGTAACTTTCATCAGCAGTAACAACAGCTTAGCGTAGTCAGCGTGACTAGATACTTTTTAATCTGGCTACTACACGGACGTTTGGGTGACGCTGGCACGGGGACCGACCATCATGATGTACATTGGCCCCATGCTGATTTCAATTTTGATATCAAAGCAAAAACTCAAGATAGAAATCAAACTATGTAAATGCGCCTGCTACGTTGTTACCTTCAATACATGCCCATGTGCTACGAAATGGGGTCAATGGTTCACATATATCCTTGTAACTTGTAACCCTAGGCCGAGACTTCAATGGCCGTGCTCAGAGTCAAAATCAGCAATTGTAATGTTGGAATAAGGCACCCCCGGAAAGGGCTCGGCTCGCAGTGGCCGTGAGCGAGAACAAGTAGTTTGATGAGAACGTACCGTAAGAATTCGTGAATAAGAGACTAATCGCCGCATACGACCAATGAAACTGAGGGGGAAAAAAGGACAGCATTCATTGGTTAAGAGAGTACCGACGAATGAGACTGTAAGCAAATACACCGAGGGAGCTGACAACACATGAGAGTAAAAATCTACTTGCCAATTAAGCAGAATCCTCACTTTTTTTTTTTTTATATATCATTACTCGCGTGCCGCCCTACGGGCTATGGCGAGGGAGAATCCTCACTTATGTGCATACCTTTGCCTTGCATACCTTTGCCCCCAAACAAGAAGAAAAAAAATATCTACAGCACCAAGGATTCCCACGTGGTCACCCACCGTAGTACTAGCTTGGCGATCTGAAGCTTAGATATGGCAGAGCGGACGGGATGCCTCGTTTTCTTCAGTCTATGGCCGTAGATGCTAATATAAGCTATGCTTTCTCACATGAAGCGTTGATAAACGCTTCATGGATATCGACGGGCCAGCTAGCAAACAGATTTTTGGCCACCTGCAGGGTCGTCGCGGTCGTTGGGATAAACAAAGATACATATTAGTATCCATAAATTCGTGTATCGTAGTGTTACATGTGGGCTAGCATGTTATGCATGACGCTTGTCTCTTAGCGTGCCCGATGTGGTAACGATCTGCCCCCCTGTAACGATCCACTCTCTGGGCACTCCTCGTCATGCATTCCTCACTCTACTACTTTTATTTGAATATATTGCAACTATAGAAATTGCTTAACATTATAGCAATTTGACATCGCTGAATCAGAATTTGCTATCATAATGAGGAAAAAATCAAAATTCCAATATTTACAACTAACTTTATCATTATTTACCTAATTTGAGTCCTCCCTGTATATAGTATAGCTCAACATTCTCGAAATCAGAAAAATTATATAGAAAAACTAGTAATTCCCATCTATCTAGGGCTGGTCTTTTTATTAAAAGTCAATATTGCATATACAGATCATGTGAGATGCAATGCACCTTCAATTGTATAGAAGTAGTTTATATTCATGAGCTAATCTCTATACCTTGATCTGACCTTCAGTGTTCCTAGACTCCTCAAGTGATTCAGGAATACCGGGACTTTGAAGTTGTAGTAGTTGAAGCACTAGGGGTAGTAACAGTAACTCCTTCTGAGGTGCCAGGTATGACAGAAGAGACCTATGGCTCAAATCTGCTATTGGAACCTTCTTCTACCCACCCCCCCTTCTGGTATTCAGACCCTCCTATCTCATGAACTAAAGATCTTTCCCAGCCCCAGCCTTGCATGCGAGTTCCTCTATGGTGTCTTTTTGTAACTTGTTCAGTCTGCGATTTTCTGAATGTTTCTTATCACCACCATAGAGTCTGTCAGTACCAATGTCTCTCCACTCGATCTTATTACCTCGCCGATTGTCAATAGTTCTGCATCATTCACTGTCGCTCTCCCTCCAAGGTACATAGACATTACTTGCCCCCCCTCAACAACCCCTGCCCCCGATCTCTCCTTTATCCTGCTCCCATCTATATATACTTCACTCCAGCCCTCCTCTCTCATTGTTCTTATATAGGCGTATAGATCTCTATTGAGTCAGAAGAGAGGAGGCCCGAGTTGAATTCAAAATGGTTTTATCTCGGTACTATATATAGATTATGCTCTCCCTTTTTCTGTCTACTGCTGATGAAAACAACTGCCACTACAACAGAGGTATTGCAAAACAGCAAACCACTTGACAAAAAATGACTGGATTACTGGTAAGCAGGTAGCCTTTCATCTCTTTTCATGGCTACAGGAATGAATAACAGAAATCATTCCACCGACAACAACTTTTTCAGAACGAGCGCTTGGAAGAACTCCAACTTCCCGGTGCCTCCAGAACGTGAAAGTTATATCAAAGCGAAGCTCAGGACCGCCTGAGAAAGAATACCTCATTTGATTTACAGAATTCAGAAGTTTAGGACTCGTTTCGTCAAGGTCAAGTTTTCTGAAGTTTTTCAGAGAATTCCCACACAAATCTCGAGAGGCAGGGACCCGCACCTAGGATCGCGCGATCGCTTCAGAGATCGGCCGATCGGCTGCAGAACGGGCGACCAAGAACAGTAATAGCGCAAACGAGCAACGAGCAGCGACCTTCCCTTTTCAGTCTTAGCAACAAGAGCTAGGACTGAAGCGGCGCACAGCCAGAAAAGGCAGGACTAAGCGAAGGTCACGAGAAGTTAAGGAAGTCAGGGAGCAGGATGTCGGTGGAGGAGGAAGTACCAAAGATGCAGTTCTTGGGACCGGTAGGAGAGGGATGGACAGGGAGGTATATGTAATGGACAGGAATATAGTGTGGGGGATAGACGCTATCCACACATGGGAAAGGAAGGATTGGTGGCTGGCGAGGCTGGGAGAGGGGGAGGATATGATTACGGTGAAAGAAAGAGTACAGAGGGCATACAGAAAGGGGGGAGAATATGATGGGAAGTTGGATATGATCGAAGAGATTAGAAAGGAGGCAGTGGAGGCAGCAGCGAGGAGGGGAGCAGAGGAGGTGGAGTGGGTAAAGACGGAGGAGCTCACGGGGATCGCGGAGGTAGCAAGGGTCGTAAAGCTCTGGAGTGAGGATGCGGCGATGTTCCGGAGGTATGTGGAGGGGGAGGATGGAATCGTGGTAGAAAGAGAGACAGAAGTTCTAAAGAACGCGACAAGGGAGTGTATCACAGTCAAGAGGGGACCGTTAGTGGTTTTCCAGAAGCAGCAACGGGTTCCTAGGGTCACGAGAGTGATGATGAGCTGGGGAAGGAGGAGAGAGAGGGGAGGCAGCAGGAGCAGGTCTCCATGCGAGGGAAGGGGAGGAAGGAGGGAAGGATTCAGGGATAGGAGCGGGGGGGAATGGGAGATCGGAGATTCACAGCTGGGCGTTGGGCCGGTGGCAGAGGCGCCGGCAGCAGCGCCGGTGCTAGCTAGGGTGGAGGAACGAGGAGAAGAGAAAGAAAAGGTAGGTGGAGCTGAGAGGGGAAAGGAGGAAGAGGAGGATGAGGAGATGGGGGAGAATGAGGAAGAGGAGGAGGACGAAGAAGGGGTGGGGAGGGAGGAGAAAGAGGTGCTAGCGCTCGTGCATGCGGCACAGGTGCTGGATGGGAGAGTGGACAAGCTGAGGAAAGAAGGGAAGGAAAGAGAGGCGAAGAGGCTGGGGGCAGCATGGGTATGGGTGACGGCAACTTTGGGGGAAGCTGCCTTTGAGAAAGGGTGGAAGGCACTGAAGGAGAAGGGGGGGGAAGGGGAGAGGGTGTTGGAATATAGGAGGAGGGCGAAGATGACGGGGAGGGAGATAAAGGAATGGAGAGAGGGGGTGAAAGAGGTCAGGAAGGAGTGGGAAGAGACTAGGGAGAGTGATATGGAGAAAAGAATGGGGAAGCTGGAGGGAATGGTCCTGGAGATACATGCAGCGATGGGACTGGCATCGGTGAAGGAGGAAAGGGCACTGGAGAGGGAGAAGAAGAAGAGGGAGGAAGAGAAAAGGGAGGAGGAGAAGAGGAGAAAAAGAGAAGCAGAGATTCGGGAGATCCGGAAGCTCCAGGAGGAGACGGAGAAGAGAAAGAAGAGGGAGGAGGAAAGGTGGAGAAAAGCAGAGGAGGAGAGCAAGAAGAGGGTAGCGGAGGAGCGGAGGAAGGCGGTGGAGAGAGCACAGGTGCTGAGTAAGGTGGCAGAGGTGATGGAGATGCCGGCGGGATCACAGGAGGAGGTGGCAGCCCTGGAGGAGAAGGAGAGGAAGCTGAAGGAGGAGGAGGAGAAGGCGGCAAAGGAGGCGGAGAAGAGGATTGAGGGGGAGAACTGGACAGTGGTAAGGGGGAAGAAGCTGTGGAAGAGGATGCTGAGGACGGTACATGCGAAGCCGGTACCGTATGGAACGGAGGGGACAGAAGAGAGGGACGTCCTCCTGAAGAGGTGTGAATCTCTTTGGGAGACATCAGCGAAGGTGGAGGGAGAGAGGGGGTGGAGGGTAACACAGGTAACGAGGAATCCAGCGGCGTCGAAGTACGAGAGGGTATGGCTGCTGGTGGATATTCGGGAGGAGGAGAAAGCAAAGGAGGTAATGGAGAAATTCGGTGCATGGATGAGGCTGATCTTTGGCGAGGATCTCCTAAAGGTGGAGGTTCACAACAAGGATGCGGTCCCTCTAGTGATGAAGGGGGCGGATTATGAGGATGGGAGGGGAGAGGTGGAGGTGATGAGGAGAAAGCTGAGGGAGGAGAACCCGGATGTCAAGTTTGGGTCGAGACCACAAGTGCGCTTTGGAGTAGCGCCATCTATGGGTCCGCCGAGGGTGTCGCAGTTAAAGCTCGAGGTGGTGAATGCGGATGAGGCGGTGAAGGTGTTGAAGAAGGGGTTAGTGTGGAGGGGACAGAGGAGGGTGGTAGAAAGGTACCGACCGGGAGTGCACATGCAGGGGGATGGGCGGGCGAGCTATGCCAATATGGCGGCAGCAGGGGCAGGTCAGCAGGGGCAGCAGCAGCAGAGGGTGGACGTGTATCCAGGGGGGCAATCCATCCTACCGAGGGTGGCGGTGGCTTTCCCGGGAGCAGGTCAGCAGGTGCAGGTGCAGGTGAGAGGAACGCAGGGGAGCAGCCAGGAGAGCCAGGGGACAGGCTGTTACAGGTGCGGAAAGAAGGGGCATCTGGCAAGAGAATGCAGATTCCAGAAGGGCCAGATGGCGTGCTATGCATGTGGCATGTGGGGCCACATTGCGAGATTCTGTCCAGAGAGACCGAAACCGGTGACTCCAAACCAGAGCCAGAAGAGGGAGAGGGTGGAAGAGACACCGATGAAGAAGAAGCAAGAGGAGGGAAGCAAGGCGGTGAAGGTGGTAGAGGGGGGGAAGGGCAAGGAGAAGGAGGTAGGAATGAAGGAGACCGGGGTGAAGCTATCCAGTGTCCTGTCAGAGAACTGGGATGAAGAAGCGGCAAGGTTAGGAGGCTTCTTGAGGGAGAGGAGGGGGGGGGAGAGGATGGAGATAGATGCGAGAAGTGATTTGGAAGGTCCAGACACCGACCTACCATTGAGTTGGGAGACATATTCGGGAGAGCGCCTCGGGATGGGTGGGAGGCTGAGAGTAGTGGGGTACCAAGTGCGTCATGGTGAAGGTAGGGTACCTGAATGTGGGGGGGAGTAGCCTGGTAGGGCACGTGTGGAGGGAGAACGTTTTTAAGGAGCGGTGGGAGCTGGGTTTTGAGGGAGAGGTGTGGAAGAGGGAAGAGCAGACGGGGTGGAAAACAGGGTCACATCCAGGACTCACAAGAGTGGGAGCAGTGGGCCCGGGCACGAGGATCGTGGGCTGGAAAAGGGAAGGGGAGAGGGGAGAGAGAAGAGGGGGTGACAACGTAGTTTGGGGAAGGGTAGGGGAGGTAGTGGTAGGGGGGGTATATGTGGACGGGGGATGGAGGGAGGAGGAGTTTGAGGCGTGGTTAGAGAAGGTGTTGGAGGTGGAAGGGAAGTGTATACTCCTAGGAGACTGGAATGCACACAGCCCGATGTGGAGCCTCGAGGGGACCGGAGAGAGTGGGAGGGGGAGAAGGTTAAGGGAAAGGATGGAGGGAGCGGGTTTCAGCCTCAAAGGGGAACGAGCGGGGACATGGAGAAGGGAAGTCGAAGGGAGGCTAAGGGAGTCCAGGATAGATCTGGTGTGGACGAGGGGCTTGGAGGGGGTAGAGGTGGAGCTGTGGGAGGTGGCTCGGACCACTCGGCGCTAGTGGTGGATTTCGAGAAGAAGGGAGGGGGAGAGGGTGCCGAGGAGAGGGTGCGGGTGGACTGGGAGAAGGTGGAGAAGGAAGTGAAAGGTTGGGAGGGGAGTGGGGAGAGGAGGAGAAGAGGGAGTGGCTGGAGAGAGTAGGGGACGGAAGTGCATATGAGAAGCTGAAGAGGTGGAAGGGGACGGTGGAGAGAAGGGTGAGGGTAGGGGGAAGAAGCAAGAGGTGGTGGACGGAGGAGATTGAGGAGATGAGAAAGGAGGTCAATAGAATGGCACGGGGAGGAGTAGGGGCCAGGGCAAGATTGACGGACGGGGAAAGGGTAAGGGGGGAAGGCAGCAGTGAAAAGGATGAAGTGGAAGATCCGGGAGGAGAAGAAGAAGTGCTGGAGGGAGTTCGTGGAAGAGGAAGGGTATAGCGACCCGTGGAGGGTGGTGAGGGTGGCGAAGGACCCTTTCGGAGGAAAGGAGAGGATGGGAAGGTTGAAAGATGAGGAGGGGAGGGAGTTGGAGGGGGATGGAGAGAAGGTGAGGACGCTGGTGGAGAGGAATTTTGCGTGGAGGGAAGAGGGGGACGGCAGAGGCGGGGGAGGAGGGGGAGGGGGAAGCGGAGGGGGAGGGGGACGAGAGGGAGAGGGAGAGAGTGGAAGGAGAAGTGAGGGCTGCGTTGCAGGGCACCAAAAACAATTCGGCACCGGGACCTGACGGAATCGGATACCGATTGATCAAAGCTGCCCTGAAGACTCCCATCGGAGATGAGTTAGTGAGGGAGATCGCCGAAAACTGGATCCGGAACAGGACCCCGGCGGAGTGGAGGAGATGAGGGTCGTCATGATACCGAAGCCAGGCAAGGACATCAAGACGGCGAAAGCGTGGAGGCCAATCAACCTGATTAATTGTATCGGGAAGATCGGGGAGAAAGTCATGGCCAGCAGGCTACAGAAAGAAGACCGACTCTTCCACAGGCTCCAGCTGGGAGCACGCAAGGGGAGGAATGCGATCCAGGCGATGGCGAGGGCGGTGACAAAGGTGCAGAGGTGCCTGCACAGGGGGGGGAGAGCAGCGTGGGTGACGGCGGATGTTAAAGGAGGCTTTAACATCGTGAGGAAGGAGGTGGTCCTGGGAAGGATTGAGGAGAGGGGGAGCGAGGGGGTGAGAAAGAAGCGGAGGTGGCTGGAGGAGTTTATGGGAGGCAGGGAGTTCGGAGTTTGGTGGGATGGCGAGGAGAAAGGGAGGGGCAGGTCGAACGTGGGGGTTCCGCAAGGGTCACCACTGTTACCGGTCATCTTCCTCATCTTCATGGCTCCCACCATTGAGAAGATGGAGAGAAGGCTGAGGGGGGTGGCGATGGGGGCAGAGGTAGAAGTGCCATCGTATGTCGACGACCTGGCAGCAACGATCCTGGACTGGCACGGGTACTGGGATATGGGGCAGCTCAGGGAGAAAGTGAAGGTGGCAATGGCGGAGGTGGCGGAAGAAGATCAGATCCCGCTGGAGGAGTCGAAGTGGGAGATGATAACTTTCGGAGTGGGGAAAAGGTGGAAGAAGGAGGGGGAGATGCTGAAGTGGCTGGGAGTCATTTTCGACGAGAAGCTGACCTTCAGTGCGCATTGGCGAAATAGGCTGAGTAGGGCGAGGAGGCTGGCGGGGGCACTCTCAGGACTGGGAAACCGGGACTGGGGGATGTCACCACGGAGCTGGCGGCAGGCGTACACAGGGATGGTGAGGGCGGTGGCGATGTGGGGGAGTGAGATCGGGTGGAGAGGCCAGAAGGAGTGGAAGAAGGAGATGGAGCGATTACAGCTGCAAGTTTTAAAGAGAGCAGCTGGAGGGGGGAGGGGTGCCGGGGTGGAAGGGGTGAATGCGGTTTGCGGAGTGGAAGACGTGGAGACGGTCCTGGATGGCGCGCAAGCGAGAGCGATCGTCCGGGAGGTGGAGGCGCCGTCAGAGCTGGCGGAGCTTTGCACGGGCGACTTCGGAGGGAGTGAGGAGAGAGAGGAGGAGGCGAGAAACTGGAGAGACTGGGGGTGCAGTGGGCGGTGGCCGAGAATGATGGGTATGAAGCAGTGCTGGACCGCTGGCAAGGTCAGTGGGCGAGGTTCACGGAGGAGGGGGAGGAGATCTCGTGGGGAGGGGGGTGTGAGAAGGTGGAGGTGGAGACCGCGGTGAGGCTGGGAAGAAAGAAGGGGGGAAGGGAGGAGTGGGAGACCTCGGTTGAGGAAGCCGGAAGAGGGAGGGCGGTCCTTTTCTCGGATGGCAGCAAGATCGAGGATAGCAAGGTGGGGGCGGGTGTATGGGGGAGATCAGCGGTGGTAGCGGAGGTAGTAGGGAGAACGGCGACGGTTTTTGACGGGGAGGTGAGGGGGGTGAGAAGGGCGCTGGAGGGTGTACCGGAGGAGGTACCGGTCCTGGTTTGCTTAGACTCTGAAGCTGCTGTCATGGCGATTCAGAAGGCAGGCAAGGAGGGAAAGGGAAAGACGGAGGATGTGAGAAGGGTGGTGAATGCAGTGGCAAGGAGGAAGAGGAAGGGGGTAATGCGAAACTGATGTGGGTTAAGGCTCACATTGGGATTGCAGGAAATGAGAAGGCGGATGAGTGGGCGAAGAAGGGGACGGTGATGCAGGGGAAGGAGGTGGCCACCGGAAGTGGGGTGCGCCAGAGGGTGAAGGCGTGGAGGGAGAAGAGAGAAGTGGAGAGCTTTGGAGGAGGAAAGGTCATGGAGTGGAGTAGGGTGGCGACATCAAACTTCACTGCATTGCGACTGGAGCGAGGAAGGTGTGCAGTGTGGTTGAAGAGGATAGGGGCGGCTGAGTCGGATAAGTGCAGGTGCGGGGAGGTGCAAACCGGGGAGCACCTCGCTTTCCGATGCAGAAACCAGAAGAACCGTCCAGAAGGCTTTGAGAGGTGGGGCGACATGGAAAAGAATTGGAAGAGAAAGGCGGAGAATGGGGAGGAGTATGACGTTTTGGAGAATTTCTTCGCTGGGGTCAAGTTCTAGAAGGTAGGAGAATGCGGGGTCAAGTTCCAGAAGCTAGGAGAGTGGGGGCGACGGCGCGTGGGGGCCATGTACGTAGAGAGTTAGTTTAGCCTGTCTCCGGGCTATGAGGGCTTGCCCAGGGACCCTGCCATGGCTTAGTGCTACAAGCGGGGTTATGTGATTATAAAAAAAAAAAAAAAAAAAAAAAAAACAGAAATCATTGTCCAAAGTAAAAAAGGGATTCGGCAGGTAAGTGTACCTGAGTCCATTCGCTCACGCGTCACGCGCTGCTGATTGCTAACTTCTCGTGGATGGCAAGTCAACAGCTCGATGCTCAACAGCACGGCAGCACATGAGTACAATAGAAGCGCGGTAGCAAGGTGAGTCCTGGCATCATATCTATCGCGCCTGTGGTAATTCTAACTTCTCGAATACGGCAGCATTTACACAGTATGGCAGCATCCACGCAGCATGGCAACAAGGTGAGTTGTAGTATCATGCTCATCGCGTGGTGGCAAGGCTAACCTGTCGTACAGTGAGCGGCCATGCCACCACCACCAAGTCTTCACCAACCACTTCCGACGCTATCACCAAGGGAGAAGCAGGCGTCGTAATACACGGCATCCCACTGAGGAAGGATTTGGGAAAGGTAAAGCAGTGGTTGGGAGCAGCGAATAGGGAGTTAGGGAAGTTAAAGGGGATTCGCTGGCTCAGGAAGAGGGGTTTGCTGGAGGAGGAAGGCAAAAAGACAAGCTCGGTGGTGATTTACCTGGAGAAAGACGTGGAGATCGAGAGGGTGAGACTGAGCGGAAGATGGCACAAATGTGTCCGGTATGAGTCGGAGAGGGGACGGAAGTAGGAGATCATACTGGGCGCCACCCGCAACATGGAGGGATCCGCGGGCACCACATGTAGTTAGGTAGTTAGTTTTGGTTTGGTGCATTTGTTTACTTTCTTTAATAAAGACCCTCGCCATAGCCCATTGGGCGGCACGCGAGTATTGATATAAAAAAAAAAAAAAAAAGTACAGTGAGCGGCACGAGCTAGCTCGAGCTGGCGTGGCATGAGCTCGAGCCTGGATTGATTATATACATAATATTGACAAACTACCCTAAACTAAGCTAAATTTTCATCTTTCTCACTACTATCAGCTAAATTGTGCATTTCGAAGTTGTTGGTAGGTCAGAATGAGCTCCAAGTCTCTAATTATTACTATATTAGGTATTTACAGTTTATGAAACTTTGCACTGGCTAAGCATTTTAGCGAGCTGTCAAGAAAAACACAAGCATGATCTTGGCTCGCACTGTGGTGCAAAGCGTCGGGTGTCAGCACCGAAACCCGATTTGGGTGTCGGGGCTTAGGTTGGGGGGCTACACCCGTAGAAGTATCGTTTCACACCTTTTGAGGTGTAAAGTTAAGCAAATGTGAAGCCTGTTATAGGTGTCGCCCCGGATGCAGTATTCACCTGTGCATAATGCCATCCAGGGCGACACCCACAACAGGCGTCCCGATGATACCTCAAGAAAGGATAGCAATTGACACCCACATCAAGCGTCGCAAGAAAGGATAAGTTGCAACACCAATAACAGGTATCAGCAGTGATACCTCAAGAAAGGATAATGGGTGCTATACCTACAACAAGTGTCACCGCGATACCTCCAGAAAGGTTCTCAAGACACCTAATGAAACCTTTCCGAAGCATTCCATATAAAGCCTTACAAAGGGATTGAATATACCACTAGAGAGAAACCTCACATAGGCTTAAACACAAACCTCACAAAGGTTTACCTAACTACGCCCAATTAAGGTTTACAGTGAGAGTCTACTAGTATGACATTGATTCCGGAATTAGGTGTACCAGGATACCTAAAAATGGGATCAATTTGGAAGCAACAAAAAGAAATACATAGAACACCTAGTAAAAGTGTAAAATGGAACACCCAACTTGAAAGGCGGGCTAATGAGTATACGACGCCAGAAAAAAGGATTATCTTTGCAATGCATGTGAAACCGATAAAAAGGGTAAAGAAACACCACAATGAGGAATCACTGTCCAATCTCAAGACAGAGAGATGACTTGCGGGTAATATACAAATTAAAGTGGTTGATGATAGAAAAAAAAAAAAAAAAGTATTATTGCCATAGTGTTCCGGAAGTGATATGCAACGATTTATAAAGCAATGCTCTGTATGAGAAAGAAAGATATGCGCAAGGAAAGATGACATTAGATAGAGACAAGAAGCAAATGGTATTAGAAGCGGGGAGGACATTCCATCGCCCTCCTGTATGCAAGCTGTACTTTGGCAGTAGATATCTGTACCTGATTGGCTTTTTTCTCTTTAGCCTCCTAGACCTGAGAATCGGCATCGGCTTTACGGTTGGTCGGTCTGGTTTGGCGAGGAGTCCGTCGAGGTCTGGTGGCCACTGCATCGCCATTAGGCTGTGATTCGCCTTCGAAAGCCTGACTACTGGGACCCCCCTGGTTTTCGTTAGAGGTAGGTGTAATACTTGCAGGAGTATCAGTAGTTTTGGATTTTTTGGCCGGGGGGGCCGCCTTGCGAGCTCTACCTCTACGTTTCTGAAAATGTATAATAATTAGCAAAGGTAGTGCAAAAAGAGAAAGGGTAGATATACAGGTGGATTGTGAATAGCAGGAAGGTCCGGTGAGGGTGGAGTGGCCGAGGAATTTGTCTCCGGAGGCCCCGAGGGTTGAGGAGATCTGGAGGGAATAGAAAGGGTTTGACTGGTAGAAGTGGAATCGAGGATAGAGGCTTCTATTGCAACAGATGGATTTGTATCGAGTGAATCAAGGGGCATGGTTGGAGGAGTAGGAATACAATCATTGGAATCTCTAGCAATGAAAAGAGATTGACCTGGATCGGGGAATGAAAGGAGATGGCTGGCGGAGTAGGAAGAGAACCAATGGTATTTGGCGTAATGAGAAGAGATTGTCTGGTATCGGGGGAGTCAAAGGGGATAGTAGAAGGAGTAGGAACAGAATTAATAGCGTTTTGAGTAGTAACAAGAGATTGCCTGGTATCGGGGGAATCAATGGGAATAGTTAGTGTTGGAGAGACAGAATCGGCATTGGCTTGGATGGCGGGAAGAGTTTGGGTAAGATCCGGAGACTGAGAGTGGTTGTTTGACTGTAAACCGGAAGATGTGACTGGGTTGGTGAGCCCCGGGGAGGATTGTTGACAATGCATTTTGGGCTGAGTTCTTGTTAACATACGGAAGGGTGAAGTGGGGGTTTGAGGAAGTGGGGGAGGAAATATTGTAACCAAGGGTACTTACAGCCACACATATGGTAATACAATATGTTGGGCGGAGGGAGCGCTGCATGTCAGTATAGACGGCCTCATTGACGAGGGCTTTCCAAGGTTGTGAATTCTGTGAGTACCAGAAAGCTTCATACTCTTCAAAAAGGACGTTGAACTTCAGAAAATGAATGAATTCTTGATATGTCATAGAGAGTAATGCTTCATATGTTCTCTGGGTATGATATATCACAACTCTGTACTTGCCATTCGTGATCGATTGGTGGGGTGGTTGCTGGGGGATCGGTGGAAGAGGGCGAGTCTTTTTCCGCCCAAATCCACAGGGATCATTGTGAGGGGACCAGTCGTCACTTTCCCGTGAGGGTTGGTTATTAGCAATAGGAGACCTGATCACTGTGGCAACTCGCGTTTGGTATAAGCTTCGTGCCATCTCACTTTTGTTAACAGTGGGCTGGATGGTTTGGTTTTCATGTTTGCGAGAGGGTGCAGGTGGTAGGTCATTGCCTATCAGTTGTTGGGTGAAAAAGTCATCAACATTAACAAGTTCTTTGAAAGCATCTGTAGGAGATTGACGGTGATTCATTTCTCCAAGTGCATGGTTGGTATTGTTAGCATGATTGTCAGAGGGGCTAGTATTAATCTCCTTTGCAGGGCTATAGGACTCGGAGGTCTTAGAGATCCCAGAAGTCTTAAGCTTCTTGGAGGGCTTAGGATTGTCCGCCTTGGATGGGGTAGACCTCGCGATAACATTGGCTTGGGTCTTTCTGCGCGGCTTTGGAGTATCTCGTTCATCTGCCGACTCCTCCTGGTCTGCTCCTTCCTGATTATCTTGAGAATCTTTTGTATTGGTCCTTGATTTAGCCCCCTTCTTCCGATGTGGTATGTCCTTGTTGCGAGCGTTATGATTCTTAATTGAATTTTTACAAATGTTCCTCATGATATCTTCGACGAGTTCTCGATCAAAGCCGTACTTGGGTTCAGCTTTACGCCAGATGTGTCTGGTAACAGAGCGACGAAGGTTTCTATTGATCTTGCGCCAACTCATTTTGAGAGGGAGTCCATCATTGACAGCGGTTTCAGAAATGTACTTGCGTCTGCTACAGATCTCTTGGTGATCTTCAGGGTGACAACCCATTCGAACCGCCAAAGCTTTAGATTCACTAAGAGTATCCAGGTACTCAAAGTCAAGTTTGTGGGAATCAGGGGCTCGGCGATGGGTTTCCCTGTCTTCGTTGTTCCAGTGAACTGGCTCGTAGTCTTCCGGCAGTGGGCGGAGTGGGGTTTTGTTGGTGAAGGCTTCAGCAGGGACCTGAGGAAAAGGGCCCAACTCTTGGTCTTCGCCTTCGGGATCGGAAGATGGTGCTGCAGACTTTTTGTCTTTTTTGTCCTTCTTGGAATTGCTAGAGTTCGATGTCTTGTTTGACATTTTCGCAGGCGTTTTCGATGCCACCTTCTCCGTGACCTTAACCCCACTCTTTGTGGCTGCTCTGGGGGTTTCTCCTTGACAAAGATTTGGATCCACAGCTTCATATTGTGCCATGAATGCCCCGAAACTTACCATATCTGTAACACATTGACGTTAGAACGTGCTCGGAAATCAGATGAAACCCGTGATGGTAAATACCTCTACCCTGGACTGCTGCCTCTTTTGATTGTTCCATATACAAGTGATGCATCTCATCATACCACTGGGGTGGTTTCTGGGGCGGGTACGCCACAGAGTTGACCATTTGGGGTTGCGAGGCTTCAGCTTGAGCCCCCCACGCAGGGTGCACTTGTTGGGAGGAGTTGTCGACATAGCCTAAGTCGGATGAAGTCATGCTGAAGGATGTTGGATGATTGCTAGGAGGGTCCGAGTAATAAGAATACCCTATTGGTGGGTTAGACGGCAGCCCAACCCACTGCTCGTTTTGAGCTGCCAATGTCTGAGCGATCATAGACATCAGGGATAACAGAATCTCCAAAGAGGATTGTCGCTGGGATATCCTACTCGCATTCATTTTCATGTTAGATCAATTGTGTTTGCTGAAGGATTTGGGGGCGGATCCATATACACAAACTGATCAAGCAAGGGAAAATTGATGAGACTACCCGATCAGTGGGCGTGAGAAGGGCTTCGTGCTGCTTACCTATGCAGTAATGGGAAGATCTTGGTCGGCAGTTGAGTTGAGTACAGTTTCGTTGTCAGAATGGGTATGTTCAGGTGCAGTGATGAAGAACTTTGCAGGTGTAAGTGAAGACTTTTCCTGGGTGTAGACGAGGTGATGGAAGCCAAATCTAGGAATGGCACCCCTCAAGACACCTTTTGGAGGGTTTCATGCATATACAATGCCTGTGGGGAGTGTCACTGGAGCGACGAAACCCCCGAAAGGCATCGACACTTAGAGTGAGGACTTATAGAAATATGTATATTTAGCAGACAACATTGATATTATATTATAAAAATATATCCTTGATGTTCCAAGGTATATCAGACAAAAGAGAATCAATATCTCAATTTAATGAATTTTAGTTTATTGGTTTAACGCAAGTGTGACTATTAGGGGCCGATAGCGCAATAATGTTATGTACTTTTACATACGGAAGTATGACTGCATTATCATTGTAAAGTAATATCATAGCAATTGAGTTGAATATTCACAATTCATTCGGTGAAATCACTGCAAAAGCTGAATTGATAACTAAAGCTATCCAAAAAACCTCAATCCTTCAAAAAACAGAGGCATGAAAGCTATTCTTGCAGTTATATCCACGACTAGAAAATTACCTATTTCGGCATAAATGCCAAGCCTTACGCAGGGTCCTTCTCATGCATCCTCAACGGGCACATTGGGATTGTAGGCAACCCATTCTAAGGTTCCGCGGAAGCATCCCGGCCCGCCACGCGGGTCCGGAACTTTAGACCTGCATGCCCCCAAAACTACGTCACCACCCCTCATATGGGATAAAATTGTATTTACCTGTAGTTGACGCACCCATCCTCTAAGACCAGTCAACATTCAAACGAACATCAATCAATCGAGTTCAACTATACTTACCCAGCTATCATCACTCTTTTCGGCGGAGAATGTTCATTCTTCCGATCGTAAAATAAGAATGTTGTGGTTAACAGGATGCCCCATTCCCCAGTATTCTTTCGGGCCTTCATCAAACGAAAAACTTTCCCAATGTCGAAACCTTTTTGCAACTCCAAAGGATCTTGTTCAGTGTTCTGGTGCTCGGAGTCTGCATCGTATACATGTGCGCATGGAGTTATCAGCAAGAAGTGGTTGTTTCATGAGGGCTACTGGAAGCCTTACAGAAGATGTCCACTTGCCCGGAACCTGAGAACGAAGACCTTGATCTCAAGTGGAATCTCGCCAGATCCAAGAACCCCGGATCAATACCTTCCGCAATGTACTCATCATTAGACCAAACACCAACTGATCTATCCAGGAACTCCTCCTCGACGCTCGAAATGTTCGGACTTTCGGGTATACTGGGCATCCTTCTTGCAAGCGATGTTGACTGGCAGTCGGAGCCCGAGGACATGTCTTTTTGGTGTGGACGGGGCCATCTTCACCGTTGTTGTCACGGTGCGGTCGCAAGCTATAAGATTAAGCATTGCACAAGCCGTATAGGTGCCGTCACAGGCTATATGGCTAAAAGGCGCTGTCACAAGCTATAAGGTTAATAAGAAGCGCTGTCACAAGCTTCTACTATAGTGTTGGTGTCTATAAAAGACCCTTCTTCCCGCCATAGCCTATATATATAGCCTATATAAAAAAAATATATATATATATATATAGCGCTTGCGCTCCAAAGTCACCTGACAGGTTGCCACATTGTTGAAGTGGCAACCTTATGTAAGCCAGTCATACATATATATATATATATATATAGCCTCCGCCATAACCTCCACCATAGCCTCCGCCATAGCCTCCGCCATAGCTTTCGCCATAGCCTCCGCCATAGCCTCTGCCATAGCTTCCGCCATAGCCTCCGCCATAGCCTCCGCCATAGTCATTTGAGCCACGCCGCAGACCATACCTCCCCCTTTGGTGCTCAAGCTTGTGTTGTGGACATATGCTCCGCCCTTGCTATTGACACAGAGTGGACATCTGTCCGCCGTGTCGAGCATCACTGCGTGTTGGTATAGGAAGCAAATCTCTTTAAAATGGCAGATACCACAATTCCGCCTCTGCCTCCACAAAACCCCCTCAAACGAGCCAATCATATGCGAGAACAGAAGGAAAACATATCGGCCAAAGCTCCACCGAGCGCAACGGCATACCCACATAGACTAAATGAAAATAGAACATAATAAAATAAAGAAAAAATAGAAAGAATAGACAATGGAGACAGAAACGGTGGAAGTTAAAAGAAAAATAGACAATAAAGGAAATGTCTTACTCCAGCCCAGGTTTCCGCCTCATTCGGCTTAATCCATCCGCATTCCCATGAATTTTCCCCACCCGATGAACCAGTGTCATCTGTCCCATGTATGGCGACAATAGCATTCTCCACTTATCGACCCTTGAGCTGTATAACGTCTTCGTGGACGATCCGGTGACTGAGAGAATAGATTGATGGTTGGTCACAACTGTAACGGGACGACAGCGTAGGACTATAGACGTGACTCTAGGGATCGCAGGCTATAGCTATAAGGCCCGGAGAGCTATACCAACACTCAGTGATGCTCGACACGGCGGACAGATGTCCACTCTGTGTCAATAGCAAGGGCGGAGCATATGTCCACAACACAAGCTTAGGGCACCAAAAGGGGGAGGTATAGTCTGCGGCGTGGCTCAAACGATGAAGGCGCGCTTTCTCTCCTCGTTGGATACTCCACCGCTGATGTGACGACCCGGGTCGGTCGTCTGGGGGACGGGGGCATGTGGGCGGATGGTATCGCGGATGGTATCAGGAGGATGGTATCGCGGATGGCATAGGGAGGATGGTATCAGGAGGGCAGGCTTGGCACATCACAAAGATCATGAGGGCGGGCTTGGCACGTGGAAGGGAATAGCTATTTAGACAAGCCGCTGCAGATAGACTTGAGAAGCAGACAACTTACATCCTACTATACAACTATTATGGTTCAGAGATATATTTGGTGGGGTTGTGCGTGGAGAGTGTTTGTGGACATTCATGTAGCAGGCTTAAGTGATATTAATTCTACATAACAAACACACTTCGCTGTGACGCCTCCTGCTCTTCATCTCTTTCCCACACTCGACTGCCCACACTCCCATTCTTGCCCCACACGGTCGGGTATCTATCAACCAAGCATCAACCTATATCTCTAGCATCCGTGTGTTCTCGATGCCACCCGCCAAAGCAACTCGCGCTCCTCGAAAGCTGTTCAGACGCATATGCGATTGCCTCATCTACAATACTCCTCCTCACACTTTGAAATCCCAAAAGGAGTGGGATGCACATCAGGAATTCAAGCAGAATTATCCCCAAGGCCTCAGTGGAACCAATGTTGGTGCAGATACCGCTACGAATAAAGATGGAGGCAATACATCAGACGAGGGTGACGACGAAACGGAGCCCCGTCCTAGGAAACGACATAGATTGCAGCGACATCGTATCCTCAACAGAAGAATTCACCATGATTCATCATCCGAAGACGAAGTACCTCTGCCGGAAATCTCCCTCGGCAATGGTCGTGAGGATCTGCCTCGTCTTTCACCCAACCCTCTTCAAATTATCCCACAACCCACAATGCCTTCTGTCTCTGTCTCCGGGCCTCGCTATCAACCTTTCTACGAGGAAATTGAAGATGAAGACTTTAACGGTGGTCTCTCAACATCGCACGGTGATCTTATGGCAACACAAATGGAATTTAGCCCTCAACCGCCCCCCCAAATATATAACCCTCCCGGGGCCCAGTCAACAGAACTCACTTCCCAATCATCAACTTCACCCTCTGCCGATGAGCCAATCTCAGATCATTCAAACGGGCCCAGGGGCGTTATCTTGAGCACGCCAGAACTTACCGAAGAGGAATCTCAATCAGACCACCCCCGTAACCCATACAAAGATGTGGCATTATTATCGGATTGGGAATCTTCTTCCAGTGATTCGGACGAAGGTGACCAAATTGATTATATTCATATGCAAGGTATTTTCTCATTCCCTGCAATTCGCACATTCACGTCTAAAACTACGCCCAGCGGTTCCTACCAACTCAGAGCTCTTAGAACTTGCACTTTTCGATATTAAGACCTCTGGGTCCACTAGCCGCGCCCAATCCCAAGCCTACACAGATTTGTGCAAAGCGGCCTGCCCCCCTGGCGAAACTCCGGCCACACACCGCACAGTCATTAAGAGGCTAGTTAGACGCACGGGGATCAAGACAATATCGTACGATTGCTGTATCAATTCATGCTATTGTTACTATAACTCCAGCAAGACGCATTGCCCAAATGAAAAATGTCAGGAACCACGATACAAGGCTGACGGAATTACTCCCCGGAAAACATACGAATATATCCCCATTACTGCGCGCCTCAGAATTCAATTCAGCGATCCCCATCGTGCAAAAGAACTTATGGAGTATAGAAAGGAGATGGAGGCATTTGCAAGGACCAATCCCCACACCCTTAAGGATTACTGGACTTCTGAATTACATCATGATCTGCTTCACAAAAAGGGCCTTTTTCAACAACCAGAAACTCAAGCCTACATTCTCACAACCGACGGTTTCCGTGTTTTTTTTCGGCGAAAGCCATTCTCTGCTTGGCCCCTTCTACTAATTCCTCTGAACATTCGTCCTGAACGACGTGGCCTCAGGCGCAACCTGTTGCCTGCCGGTATCTGCCCAGGTCCTAAGTAAGTTTCCATTCACGTTCACATTGTAATCTATTTTTTGTCAAACCTTTCGTTCAATAACCTCACCCCTATACTCACGCGGGACTGCGTATTAATACACAATTGTTATAGGGGTCCTGTTGACATTGACTCATTCCTTGAGCCACTTATATCCGAGTTTGAAGCTCTCCAAAAAGGTATTCCTAATGTATGGAATGCCTACACTCAGAGGTACTTTACCTTATATGCACACATCACTTTAGTCTCTGGCGATCAACCTGCCCGAGAGAAGCTCATGAATCATTACGGGTCATCCGGGTCCAGATATTGCACCTACTGTTACGCCCACGGATGCTATAAGTATATTGCCCCCTCCTGAAGCATGTACCTGAGGCCTCTATTTACAAGTTAAGCAGGGCCCACATATACTGCCCTTTCAACCCTCCTACCAACCCTCCGCCCACGGCCACCAATCAAGCTCACTGGAGGATATATGATCCAGCCAATTTACCAATGCGGAAGGATGAGGAATGGAGATACGATGCCATTCATATTACACAAACTATGAATTTCAAACGGGCAGAAGAGCTCGGTATACATGGGCAATGCATCCTCATGAGGCTAACCTCCATTGACTTTCCGAGATCTTTCGTCCTCGACTCCATGCATTTATTTTACATCAACGTAATCCCGGCCATATTCAATCATTTCCGAGGCAAATTCTTCCCTCTCAACTCGCTATCAAACGACTCTACATCAACAGATGCTGCCGCCACCCCTGGTGCTGCCACTGCGGCTGCCCAAGGCGATATCCTTGATGTCATCGTGGTTTCTTCTGCTTCTAGGCGCCTCGAAGCTGGTTATGTTTCCAGTGGTGCAGCCCCAGACGAACTTCACAATGATCATGCCTTTACCCTAAATCCTCAAACAGAATCCAATAGTTCTGACTCCGAATCTTCCCTCCCAACCCCTCAGAGTAGTTCTATTACCCAGCCTGCAGACGTTGACACTATTATACGGCCACATACTCTGCCCCGAGGCAAATCTTGCACTAAAACCCGAAAGAATGCCCCCAAATTTATTCAAACTGATGACCCTTATTGCCTCCCACCGAAGAAGTGGGAAGTCATTGGATCTGATATGTCATCTAGTACACAGAAATACCCCGCCGATTTCGGAGATCAAATCCGCTCTATTAAAGAGTTCTGCCACCAATACAAAGCACACGAATGGGTTGTATGGGCTCATGTCTTCTTGATCATCTATCTCAACGACCCCGCTTTACCCAAGAAATACTACCATGCATACCTAGGGCTTGTTCGAGCCATCCATTTCTGTCGCTTGGATGAAATCACAAAGGCCGATCTGCAGCTCACTGAAAAGCTTCTTTTTGCTTTCATCCAACATTATGAAACCGAATATTATCAAAAGAAATGGGAACGTTTATCTGCTGCTCGCTCAACCTTCCATATGTTAGCTCATGTCAGCCAATGTATCCGCTGGGCTGGTCCCATGAACGTCTACTCTCAGTGGACCATGGAAAGGTTTTGTGGTGCGATTGCACGAACTACCACAAGCAAAGTTCAAACCAACCGTAATATGTCTATTAATTTACACAACCAGGAGATCAAGAACCACATTCGCTATCTCATTTATTGGGACGAAATCGACGAAGCTGAATTTAGCAAAGCTGATGAAGAAGACCCCGATGACGGACCCCAAATAGGTAAATCCAAGTTGTGGAAGGTATGTGTCAATAGACTCAAACGCTCAAAAAACCCAGAAAGCTACAAGGCCCCTCGACTCTCGAAGCACCTCCATGATGAAGAGGTCCTTAGATTAAGACTTATAGGCCCATCCAAGTCGACCCAGCTCTCACGTGGAGAACTCATCAAGCTCAAGAAACATTTTACCTCTTATCCACAAACGGTAGATCGTTCCGACAGCGATGGATCCGACGATTTTGAGAACACTGCTACCCAGGGTGAAGGTACAATAAACATCCGTAAAATTGGCAGGAATGTTCTCAGTTGGTACGGATGCACAACTGCACAAGGTCAGGTAATCCGACCACCCCCCACCAAGATTACACGTCAACACACTCGAGATGCATCATATGTTACATATACCAATGATTATGAAGTATATGCTTGTGGACGAGTCATCAAGGTAATAACCTTACGGTTTGCGGGGTCTATACATGCCCTCGCATATATTCAAAACCTCAACCTTGACCACGAACAACTTGCGCTCGCCTCCCTCAAGAAAGGTCATGCATCGAAAGGTCATTCATGCTTTATAAAACTTACCCAGCTCCAGGAGCTCATTGGCTTATTGAATAAGAATGGCCGAACATATATTGTTCGTCGACGCACGGCGTACTTTCCGAAATAACCAACGCACTCACTACTCTTATCCCATTTCTCTACCAAAGCCGTATATCACTTTTTCACAAATGGGCAAAAACAAAAACATGTATATATATAGATAGCACCATCAATATAATATACAAATCCCAAGTTCTATTTCTCTTCACTATGATATTATGGCTCGTTTCTCCTTGTGTAATTCACGCATGCACCTCCGACTTATTATTCAACAATTCCTCTGACACCTTTATTGGTATTACTTGATTTTGGCAAAAGAGTGCGAAGCCTATGACAGGTGTTTGTTCTGCCTGATCTATTGCATATGATCACTAAACACCTCGATAAAGTGTTCATTGGATATCTAGGTACTGCCTATTGCATTTTGCAGATGACACCTTCCTACAGGTTTCGCTGTGAACCACTCTATGCTTTTTCTGGGTTTCCCTGTAGACACCTCTCATCGGTGTCTTCACATACTCCTTATTCAGGTGTCAATCAACTCTGCTATACCCGCAACACCTCTTAGAAGCTTCTGCGCTTTCGCAATTTGTATGAGAAGCCCAAAACGGGTGTAAACCCGATTTGCCTGACCTGCACGAACTCCTTTAAAGGTGTCCCTTGACACCGCCGAGCCTACTATACACCCTTTTCCGGTGTTTCCGACACCAAAAACGGGTCTAAACCTCTACTCTACACCTAAACCTTGAACCACCGTGCTCGTTTGAGCTCGAGCTGGCTCGGCTCGTGCCGCTCACTAACAGTTTCATCCTCCTCGATGCTATCCGCTAAATTCAGTATTTCTTCTACATTTACTCCTGCTGCAAGTTTATGAAACCCTGCGCTGGCTCGGCTCGTGCCGCTCACTACTGTCGTATATGGCAGCGTACATCCCGCATGGCAGTATTCGCGCAGCATGGCAGCATGCACGCAGCATGGTAGCATTCACGCAGGATGGCACCAAGGTGAGTTGTGGTTTCATACTCATCGCGTCGTGCCAAGGATAACCTCTCATATATGGCATCGTACACCCGGCATGGCAGTATTCCCGCAGCATTGCAGCACGGTGAGTTGTGGTATCATGCTTATCGCGTCGTGGCAAGGATAACCTTTCGTATGTAGCAGCATGCATTCCGCATGGCAGCATCCGCTCAGCATGGCCACATTCGACGCAGGATGGTAGCATTCGCATGCTATGGCAGCATGCGCGTAGCATGACAGCATCCACGTAGCATAGCAGGCCCTTCAATGTAGACCCTTTGATACTTTAGCATGTATATACAATGAATATACTATTTAGATGAGTGGATACCTTGGATGTGGATGTAGACATATAGAAGGCACTGCCTCACAACTATACAGTATTACAATTGCGTCCTGACTGTACAGCTGTGCAATTGCATCCTGACAGTACAGTAGTCAAGTTACATCCTGACAGTACAGTTCTACAATTGCGTCCTGACACAGTAATGCAAATTGCGTCCTGACGGTACAGCATTGCAAATGTATCTCAATTGCGCCCTGACAATGGAACGCCGGATACGTGTCTGGAAGTGGACAGCAAAGATCTGCATCCAGACACCGCATTTTAGCTCTGGCTCCGGGTGTTAAGAGCAGTATTGTGGTACCCAGGTATAGCAGTCAGATAGCTGCGCACCCGGGAGGCAAGTCTGCGTCAGAACCCCTAGTGTCGTCTGACGCACAGGACGCAAAAAATTTTCCTTCCTGATGTATTTAATTGGCAATATATAGAAGTATAAGAGAGAAAGGAATTAAATTAACCTATTGATATATTTATTAGTATAGCAAGAGCTTGACATTGAATATAGGCGATAGAATATGTAGATAATGTTGTTCCAATATCATCTATATCACTTCATCTAACATTACTGGCAAATAAGTTGCTGAAGATATTACTAGCCAGTATTCGGACAGGGGCACTAATGCACATTATGCGCTATGTCCGAATACATATTTTACTAGCTAGTATGAAAATGGTTTCCCATGAGACATGCCAAGATGCGCGTCGTTTCTAGGTAGGCGATCGTTTCCAGATATAAAATAGTACCGATTGCTTTAAATATGGCTAGCACCTGTTATCTCTACTTCGATCCTGTCAGAAAAGTGACTGGTTAGAGACATTCCGCTTAGCAGTTTCTCGGAATTTTCAGTTTCCTACAAGATTACGATTTCAATAAATCCAATATATTGAGAGAAATCATAACAGGCGTTATAGTGGGCTTTCATGCTACGGGGAAAGATCAGAGATATTCAAATACCCACGCTTGTTTGCCCCGGCGATCGCCCTGCCATGGCGAAGAGCCGCATGCGAAAAAAGCCCCGGCGATCGCTAAGTCTCCTGCATGCGGCTCAAATATCAATCATAAATCAAAAAAAGACCAGTAATGAAGAGCCCTATACCTAGCTTCTGTAGTGCACCTTAAGCAGTCAGCACACATTGTGATATTAAACTGATTGTGGCACTCCCAGTGCAACTGTACAGTAAATGATGGGTGTATCGAGTGACGTGGTCCACAACTTCTCGATCAATCTCGAGCTCTAATTTAATAATACCACTGCACACCTTCTAGTAATGAAATTCCAATATCATTAGTATTTAGTTGGTCACCTTTTGGGATTATCTCAATTGCAATTACAGCAAAAGTAGCGACGAGGTGGCGCAAGGAGAATGCACAGCGAGCAGCAGCAAAAAAGGGAGGGAAGACGGAGGAAAAGGAAGAGAAGGAAGAGAAGAGGAGCGGGGAAGAGGGGAGACGGGGGTCCGGCCTTTTGCCCCCCCCCAGGGAACCCCCCAGTGCGCGGGATTCCCTCCATGTTCTACTGCAAGTTGGCTCCCAAACAGGAAACATTCACCCTGCTGATGATGTCGGAGTTAAAAGCGGCGTTTGCCTTCTTTTAACGGAAATTAAGAGCTGCGCCGAGCAATCAAACAAGCGCGCGAGGACGAGGATGTTTTTGATCCTCCTAATCTTGCAACATTTTTCGGATGCCTTCAATGCAGGAACAAGCATATCGTGAGGCTGAAATCTTCAGCTCATTATCCCTGGCACCCAATTGCAAGCTGAACCATCCGAATACTCTCGAAATCAACTCCCAGGTGGTATTTCCTCTCCATCAAATTATTATTGCGCGAGGGCAAGAGTGACAGTAAGAATTCGAAATGGACCGCAAGAGGGTAACAACTCAATGCTAATGAAATTATTCAGAGGACCATGGATAGCCTGCCCGGAATCACTCAACGCTGAATTCTTCTACTTGTACCTCAACTGTCGGTTTGTGCAAACCCCCGTCCTCTTGTACAGTACATCCCCCGATGTAGTTAAACTGCATAAGACTAACCGTACGTTTAAATGTTCTATAGCACATACGCAGTCCCACCAATACAATAGTGGGTCACTGGATAGCTCGTACGCGGCCTCAGGAGAGCAAGCTTCTCGAGAATCATAAACTGTGCTACGTTACCGTGTACATCACATTTTATATTTCACTTTACCTATAATATTGCCCTCTATTCTAGAGTAGTTATCTTAACTAACAATTACTAAAAACTAATTGGTATTGTTAAGAATATATTAGCTCTTCTATAAAAGTCTCTATAGCTAATATAATTATCAACATACCTTATACAGAAGGTCTCTTATAGATTTTCAATCATTTGTAGCTAATAGTAAGACTAATACTTATTTATTTGATTAATAAGGCTATTAAAAACCTTAATAAAGATAAAACCTAGTAGAAAAAAATCTTTATAAGAAAAAAATACTTATATTTCATATTATTCAAGTAGCTTAACTATAACTATTAATTTCGTATTAGACTATAAAATCTTAAGACTTCTTCAAATATTAGTTGTAGAACTCCTTTATAAATTTTAATAATTTTTAATAATTTTTAATTAGTTCTTAAATATTATTATTTTTACTTTTGCTATAAACCTGCTAACAGATTTAGTACTTTACTACTCTATTAATATATTTTGAATTAATAATATAATCAATAGTATTTATATAGTGTTACGGAGGTGGTAAACGCAGAAAGTTACCGTAGGTCAAAAAGACACTTGACTAGCGATACTCACTAGTCCTCTGCGTAGCTCATATAGTACTCATTATGCGACTGCGGCGCCTTCCCGGCTGTCGCATGTCGCTTACGTCGCATATGCGCATTTCGTATGCGCTTGCATTTTTCGCTTTTCACGCGCTCCACCGGCCGCCCACACTACGGTCGCGGTAACAGTACCCCCCTCTTAGGGCAACTTCTCCGGGTTGCTGCTATATGAGTCTGCCCCCACCCTGGCCGTCGTGGATTATCCCATGCGCTGTGCTGCATGACCCTTTCGACCAGGATGTCAGCTTGCGGCGCCTTTCCGGCTGTTGCATGTCGCTTACGTCGCATATGCGCATTTCGTATGCGCTTGCATTTTTCGCTTTTCACGCGCTCCACCGGCCGCCCACACTACGGTCGCGGTAACAGTACCCCCCTCTTAGGGCAACTTCTCCGGGTTGCTGCTATATGAGTCTGCCCCCACCCTGGCCGTCGTGGATTATCCTATGCGCTGTGCTGCATGACCCTTTCGACCAGGATGTCAGCTTGCGGCGCCTTTCCGGCTGTCACATGTCGCTTACGTCGCATATGCGCATTTCGTATGCGCTTGCATTTTTCGCTTTTCACGCGCTCCACCGGCCGCCCACACTACGGTCGCGGTAACAGTACCCCCCCTCTTAGGGCAACTTCTCCGGGTTGCTGCTATATGAGTCTGCCCCCACCCTGGCCGTCGTGGATTATCCCATGCGCTGTGCTGCATGACCCTTTCGACCAGGATGTCAGCTTGCGGCGCCTTTCCGGCTGTCGCATGTCGCTTACGTCGCATATGCGCATTTCGTATGCGCTTGCATTTTTCGCTTTTCACGCGCTCCACCGGCCGCCCACACTACGGTCGCGGTGAACCCGTAACATATAGAGTATATTAAGAAATATATATTATCTAATTAGGTATATATAAATAGATATCTTTATTGATTTTTACTTTCTATCAATACCTATACTTATAAGCTACCGTACTTAAGATATATTTTCTTATATATAGAGTTATATTCTAGCATATTCTAAACATGCTTCATATTTTTAAAATTATATATAAACTGAATATTACAATTTACTTCTAGTAGTAAAAATATATATATAGATATTAGCTCACCACTTGTTCCATATGTATCCAATTATTATAAAACATTCTAGATCTCTTAAATATATACTATAGAAACATATATGCACTTGCTCAAGGTTCTAAATAGCCATCTTGCCATTTCATACCTGCATAGGATTCAGATGCCTAATTGGGCAACTACTATCATAGAGTATCATTCAAAATTTCCAATTGGCTAACTGAGGTGCGGAAGTTACTTTCCTATACCTCTCCGAGCTGTATGTGCAATTTGGTTATCTTCTATAAAGATTTGGCTTTACAGGAGACTATTCTTTCAGAAGTGCACCGGATCCCGGTAATGTGCCGGATCCCAGTCAGTGACGTTATAATTTCTCGTTGAAGTCAATAATTTTGGTCGACAGGGGTCCCTTCTTGATGAGCACCACCATAGATAGGGAAAAAAAAAAGATAGAGTAGTATAACAAAAGCACAAGGACATGGTCGACTTACGAAGGAGTAATTTATATTATCCGACGGGCTGCTGAAGAGGCCGCCGCAGTTTGCTGCTGGGTTGCTGAAAGGGCCGTGGGCGTACTATGGCAATGGGGGGAGAAACCGCTGGAGCCGCTCTCGGAGGTATCGCCTGCCGGCCCTGCTGAGTCATGAGTGACCCGGGCCATCCAATACTATATGGATGTTAAGATGGACCTGGTATATAGCTAGATATTCAAGGTGCAAGATCATAATTTTGCTGCTCGCGCACAACAACAGTATATTCCTATCAAGTTCGCAATAATCAGCCAACCGAGTTACGATTTCGCTGAATCGTTGAGGCAGATGACCGACCCATTCGTCATGTTACTGGAGGTCGTTTACCGCGGGCACCACTTGTACTTAGCTATTATTTTTCTGTCTTTAATTTATACCTCGCCATAGCCCCTAGGGCGGTATGCGAGTAATGATATAAAAAAAAAAAAAAAATGGAGGTCGTTATTGCTGAATTGTTCAGGGCTTCAAGCAGCAGTAACTGGTGATTAGAAGGGGCAGCGCCAGGCACTCGAAATGTCTTCATTCAGTTGTTTTCATTACTTTGAGACAGCCCCGCTGGTTGTACGACAAACCTGGCTGGCTGGGTGGTATAGCTAGCTTGGCATTGTGGTGCAATCTTGTACTAATTTCTTCTCTATGTTCCATGCATTTGCTCCAGTTGTATGGGGCCCGGCCATTGTCAATCTAAGATAAGATGAGCTGAGCTGTACGGCCGATAACTTAAAGAGAGTTGCCTTACGGTAAACGTTGATATACTTGGTACTGAACTTGGAAAAGTATGATCCTCGGTCATTGCATGTAGCAACTGATGAACAGGATCGGTGCCTGTTACTGTTGGAACATTACATCCGTTGCTACCTGTTGCTATTATTATTTACCTTTTCTATTATTTTGTCATTCCACTCATGCATTAGGTCTCGCTATTGGACTGTGTATGAATTACACCACAACGCCAACTTTTATGTGACTTATGCCATGGCGTTCTCTTTGTAAGCCACGCATCCCGTGCCTTTCTCACCTTTCCTGATCGTACTTAATGTAACTAAACCTCGCCATAGCCCACAGGGCGGCATGCGAGTAATGAAATAAAAAAAAAAAAAAAATCACCTTTCCTGATATGATATCTTCCCTGATAATTTCCTATTCAGTCATGGTTCTCAAGTCACGTTATGCTATGCTTTCTCATGTATATAAACCTGCTGTTGTTGTGACTCTAAGTTCAATAGACTCAATGGTATCTCTATATCTAGTCCTCACCGTGACAAAGCAGCCCTCGCAGACCCTCCCGCTCGTATAGTTACTGTTTGCACCTTCTTCAAGTTTCAGCATTAGGGGGGTTCGAAAACTGTTAACAATGCAAATACAAATTTTGGTATAGGTGTCAGGCCGTCTGGAGCTAATTACTGTTTCCAATAAGGTGACAACATACAATCCCTCATACTCTTGAATGTTCGCTTCCATAGTATATGAATACAACAATTTTTTTTTTCTTTTGTTACTACTCGCATCTGTTCCCAGAGCTATAAGTTCTGCATATAAATGAGTGACGACAGGGAGTAAACGCTAGGAAAACAATAATAACACCATCTCCACCCTACCAATCCTTCTGTCGTCTTTTTTCCTTCCTTTGCCCTCCTGCCTTCCCACACCCGGCAGCTGTCCAATAGGCTAGTAGTTTCCTCCTTCTCTACCCACATAATAGTTACAACCTTAATGTACCAATATGGCTAACCGTGTACATATTAAGGTGTAGTATCTTGCAACTAGCAATTGGATGCCTTGACCTGGACATTGAATCCATCAGTGTATGTTGCCATTCCCAGTGTCCTCCCACCAATAGAACAGTCGTTGACGACATTTCGAGCTCCCCCAGCAATGGTGCCGCATATCATGACGCGGGTTTCGCTCCACTAGTTTCATACATAATCATGTAAGCATTACTCAATTATCAAGGACTAGTCAGCAGTAGATTTATGCAGGTACATATACATACATCATTGCAAAAGAAGACGGCCGTACCGTATGAGCATGCGACACGTGAACAACTATGAGGAGGTGCACCACAACTTTTACTAGCGATGCTCTCCAGATACTGCACTTCGTTCACGGCCTCGTGCGTAGGGACCCAGTTTCCGCTAATGTTGCAGACAGTGCCAATGTAGTCACGCTTGGTTAGAGGGGAACCTTCTTCGATTGGCGTAGTCTATATCATATATTTTGAGTGTTAGTGAAAGTTGCAACTCAATGATGCTGGGATTGAGGTAGACATGCCCCAGGCACTTGGAATTTTCTAAGAGCCTCATTGCTTGCATTGGTAGCGGCTTCGTCGAGACCTAGCACGCCAACGTAGTTTCCGGCCTCGAAGGTAGGTGAAGCAATGGGGCTCGCCCTAGTAGAGCATGCGAGTCCCAGAAGGATGAATGCTGCTGAAATCTTCATCTTCGTCGTCAAAGGAATGCAGATGTGCAGTAGCGTTTTAATAGTCGACAGTCAGCTTAAATGCAGCACTTCGAGTCTTCGGCAGTACTTGACTTGCTAAATCTTTGGGGAATCAGGTGGATTGGTGATGAGATTGATGGCTAGAAACCTTTCCAGTGCGGTCTTTCTGTGCCCTTTATATACATGCCCACGGATTTCAAATCACGAGGATATTCGAATGGTGAATAAGAAATTTTTCTGGTTTTGGTTTACATGGTATGGATTATTGGAAGAGTGAATGAGCAATGAGTTCATCCTAGCTCAATTTGGTACAAATTGGTATGACGGCGAGTATAAAGTACAGGCGGTGAGTGTAAAGTACTGGCAGGGGAGAGTTAAGGTAAAGTTTAGGGAAAGCTCATAGTACTCATGCATGTATTACTCTGACTTGGGTACGATGAAAACAGCCAGATTATGATGATTGAAGAGAGTACAAAATGACACCCCCAAACCTGTTCAGCATGGCCGTAGATATATGGAATACAAATGTACCAACAGAAGGTACAGTTATGAGCTTTTCTCACTTCGAAACTCAACACCAGTCGTCACAAGACCATGAGCCTATCATCAATGCCTGCCCTATTCAGCTGAACAATGGGCAAATAGATCACCAAGTGACCCTCGATTTCTTCAACATAGAGTAGATTTTGAACCATGGGACATTTGAAGCACGTACCGATACAGTTTGTATACATTTGAAGCAACATTTCAATTTAAATCATGCTCACGTGCCGTGTTTAGATCACCTATTCATAACCGCTTGTCTCGCACGGTTTGTCTCTCACCAGCCTCTGTCACTGCCTGTGGAAGAGGAGCTCCGACGCTCATTCCTTCACTATAGCCAGGATTTCACTATCAAGAGTTTATTATAGCCAGGGTCACCTATAGTCATGGTTTCCAACATGCCCAATCTATCCTTTGTCGGAGAGTATTCGCAATTTCAGGACTAATTTGCATTTGAAATCCCATCATTCAGGTACGTCTTCTGCTAGCGGTACTAAGTAGCTGGATTTACTTGTCTAATATTGCCCTGCCATGGTGAAGAGCCGCATGCGGGGTCACGTGAAAGGAAAAAAGCCTCCACAGGGTTTAAGGTTGTTATGCACCTAAGACTCTCCCCTGGCTACTGCGAGGTCGTATTATGCATGGCCCCCGTACTTGCAGACTAGAGAATGCCCGCTCGCTACGCTCGCAATGGGGGCAGAGCATGCGGCGGGAGCTGAGGCAGAGCTTGCGACACTCGCGACCGGGATTAGGGGCTTTGGTGCTGTCACGGAGTAGTAAATATACTTTTTCAGCCGCTTGCACACATGCTTACTGAGAGACCCCACTCGCTTCGCTCGGGGGTCTATACAACTGCTGGGGAGGGTGACGCACCTAGGGAAGTGACGCGCCTAGGGGGTGACGCGCCTAGAGGGGTGATGCGCCCTGGGGGGTGACATCAAGAGGAGAAAAACTGATTGAGGTGTACATTTAACACCGAAGGATAGCACTGTATTGTCAAGACCCGCACCTTTAAAATTGGTCACTACCCTTAGATGTCACATTCCTATCTGGAAACTCCCATTCCTCCGCTGCAGTCATATTTACAACTATATCTGTCAACTTTATCTAATCAACTTCTCTAACTAAAATCTCACCACTACGCTTCTATCTCTTCTAAACTTCCACTTTCCAGTTGCCCACCCATTAACTACAACTTGCTGAATCACTTGCTGAAGTGCCCGCTGAACTGGCCTGCTGAATTGCTTGTTGAATTGGCTGCTGAATCTCCTGAAATTCTGAATCCCCTGCTGAATCCCCCGCTAAAGTGCTTGCTGAATCCCCCACTAAAGTACCTGCTGAATCCCCCGCTAAAGTGCCTGCTGAATCTCCCGCTAAAGTGCTTGCTGAATCCCCTACCGAATCACTTGCCGAATCGCTTGTAGGACTACATGCTGAACTTGTTGTTGAACTTTCTAACTCATCTGCTAAGCTGCTAGTTAGCTCACATAATGAATTGCTTGCTGAACCCTTCACTGAATCGTATAGTATATTCTCACTTACCTATTAGGCTATCCACCATAGCTTTCAAGTTTCTCAAGTAGCAAGTTTATTAGAGTACAACCCGATAACCTATAATTGTTTCAGTATTAATATAGTAGTGCCAATGGAATAAAAGTGACTCTTACCTTTGCATTGTCAACTTGCGGAGTTGTAAAGAGGTGAAGGTAAGGAGGGAGTTTTAAGATAGATTTATTCTTAATTCAGAAGAATATCATAGAAGTCAAGCTATCTTTATTTTGATTAGTTTGATGGGACGACTTACTCAAGTTGACAGAGATTTGCACAGTTTTATTAAAAGTGCTGATCAGAAGCCACTTGTAGAGGTCATAGCAACAAAGTATAGAAATCTATTGGCCCGATAAGAGAGGAGGCCCAAGTTATTCTCGAAAACTTTTATCTCAGTACTATATAGAAATCACATGCTGGCCATACTCAGCCTGACAGTATAACTGCGGATCGAGGTGACCTACGGAGCGTGGGCAGCATTTTGTTTTTTTGACAGAGGCGGGGATCAAACAGCAGGTCAAAGAGTGGAGAGCCCAGGAGAGAAAGAGATTGAAGTTGTCGTACAGACCACTGGAGTATCTAGGGAGCAGGAGAAGGGTATCCACTCTCGCGGGAATCTTGGGAAACAAGGGATTACGACAGTGGAGGCACAAGATAGGGAAGGAGACTTCTCCCGAGTGCAGGTGGTGCGGAAGAGACTATGAAAATGTTGCGCACATCATGGGAGGGTGCGAGGTGTGGAGGAAGAGACTACCGAGAGGAGAGGAGGGACTAAGGGGGCCGATAAGGGATGAGGGGGTTAGGGGGGGAGCAATGACGCTGGTGGAGGTGATGGACTGGGCGGCAGAGTAGACGGAGTGGTGCAGGACACGCTCGATGTTGCAACGTTGTTTTTTACTTTTTCTGTGACGTTATACTCTGTTTATTCGTTGTTATGTATTTAAATCCTCGCCATATTTTGTTTTATGTCATTACTCGCATGCCGCCCTGAGGGCTGTGGCGAGGAAAGCAACACGTGGGCAGCAGTTCAGAAGTTCACAGCGTTCCACACAGCAGGTATCCAACTACTTGAGTGGAAACGAGGTACAAGGGGTGGTGGAAAGACCAAGGAAAAGGGGACGCACGGCCATAAACAGCAGTATATATACACCCTGAGAACTCTGCTTTACGTATTAAGTCACATTTGTTTTTTGTAACGTGCATGGTACTGACATGGCGAATGGCTTGGAGAAAGTCACCTAACAGTGGTACTTCTTACCCGGCTGGCTATACAACGTTCCAGTTGCACAAAGTAACAGGGATAACCTTTTATATATAATATATATATATATATCAGTACTCGCATGCCGCCCTATGGGCTATGGCGAGTTAAATACATCAATTAGGACAGGGATAGCCTGCAGTATACTAGAGCACGTACAGACTATGACAGTGGACATTCATATACAGGCAAAATTAAGACCGAGAACTCAATCCTAGTTGTACACCCTAGAGGGCCAGTTTTCGCTATACTGCATAGTTACGTATTCGCAGCGCTCAATGAATCCAACAGGCCAGGCCAGGCCAGGCCAACCGGAGGCCTGGACTGGCCTGGACCGTGAAATTCTGGGCCTGGCCTGGCCTGAACAATCAGGCCAGGCCGTGAGGGCCGGTTCAGGCCATTCAGGCCAGTCCAGGCCGACCAGGCCATTTACGTAAATTCAAGCGATTTTGGAATTTAACCCAGGTGAATTAGATTTTAATAATCCTGGATATTTCCACTATCAGTAATTGACAGTTGCGCATCAGGTATCATCATCGAAGAATTGGGCCCAGTCTGTTGTATTATCTGGAAGGTCCATCATTTCTAAATTATTTCTTGGTATATATACTTGAATACAAAGTGTGATTATACTTGACAAAAGTTGTAGACCGCTGCTGTTTAAAATTCTAGACATACGGGAGATTCTACTCATCTAAATACTCAAACAATCTGATAAATGCTGGCCTCAATTCAGCTGGATAGCTGTGGAGTGATTCGTTTAATTGGCCTGAACCGGCCTGAATGGCCTGAACCGGCCTGATTGGCCTGGACCGGCCTGATTGGCCTGGACTGGCCTGGTTGGCCTGATTCATGTGGATCAGGCCGGTCCAGGCGGTTTCAGTCCAATGCAGATCACGGCCTGTTGGATTCATTGGCAGCGCTAGCCAGGTATGCCAGGTGCGATGAGGCTGAGAATATATTGTCGTATTCAGAAGGGTTTCAGTGTTTTCTGACACACATCTCGAATACGATCAAGTCTTACTATTACTGTTCTACCGGGATATTGCGCACTTTCGGGTGACTAATAAATGACTTCTCAAAATTCAACGACTTGTTCAAGTGACTTCAAATTAAATACAATGCATCTAGATACATGTAGAAGCCTATTTCGGTCCTTGTTTAAGCACACAGAATTTTTTCAGGTGGGGTGATTTTGGTAACATACCTATTGGGGAAGGACAGACACTTAAAGGTCTAACTTTTGCAGAATCATTTTCTAAGTCTCACAGCCATTGTGGTAGATACTCTTGTGGGTCTAGATAGTGGGTGCGAAGTAGGAAAGAGCTGGCATCTTGTGAGTGGAAGTGGTGTCTGAACAACTATAGTATCCAAAGTATTATCTGAGGTGGCATAAGATGTTTCAGAGTCATCTGTATTAGGCCAGGCTTCTGGTAACTCTGAAGCAATTCTAGCTTGTTTGTGAGTATGTTGGGATGGTTGACGCTTGTTTTTGGCCTGTAGGTGCAGTAACTTTGGCTTGGATGTTCTTTTTTTTTTTTTTGGTTTTTGCTTCTTTTACTCTTCTATCTCTAGCTGCTTCTTGAGCCTGATAATATCCTTTCCAGTAATGGACTCAATGACTAGAAGATGATTTTAGTCCTTTGTCTTAAGTTTTTTACCATTCTTCTTGAGTTTTATATTGATGTCTCTCTCAATATCAACCTCAGTTATTGCTACTGATGAGAGTTAAGAAATAACTTTTTGATTTCTAACTGAGAGGCATTTGGAAGTCATTGAATAGAGCAAATAGTACGTCTTTTGAGTGCTCCTAATATCCTAGAAGTATAGATACTATGGGAGAATATTGAACATACTAGAGAGAGGTATTTTTCAATAGCTATATATTGCATATTACTAAGAAGGATTCAAAAGCTACTAGAATATATTCTAGTCCCTGCCCATCCAGACTTAATATTCTGCTCTGTAAAGGCACGCTCTCAAGCTGTCTTATGTATTGGCCAAAAATTTCCTTTTCTAACAATATCAAAATTCTCTCTAGTAATGGTATTCATTCTTTCCACTTCCTGTCATTACCCTGAATTCCTAGAACTTCTGCTCTGTCCAGCTGTCCTGCCGTCCTGTCCACCTGTCCCTCTGCCCTGTCCAGCTGTCCCGCCGTCCTGTCCAGCTGTCCTGCCGTCTTGTCCAGCTGTTCTGCTGACCTGTCCAGCTGTCCCACCGTCCTGCCCAGCTGTCCAACTGCCCTGGCGTTCTGTCTCACCGTCCTGTTTTGCTGTCCTGTCCCACCGTTCTGTCTCGTCGTTTTATCCCGCTGTTCTATAGCCTTACGGTTTCGCTATAATCCTCGGTTCTAGCCTCTATTTTACAGCCTTAAGGTTATGCCATATACCCTGTTTCAGTCTCCTTTCCATGTTCTTTTATGAGCTTGATCTATGATTTCGATGCATGGTCCAGTACCCCTGAGCATTTATCGATGGTCTCGTCCCTGTTCATATCACTTCCTTTTCGCATCTTATCTTGTCTGATTTGTCAGCCTGCTTTCTTGATTTCACCTCTCATTTCTTCAATCTTATTCTTCAACCTTCTCTTCTTGCCTCTAGCCTTGTCTTTCTAATCTGTTCCATGGTCTTCTGCTGTCTCATTCTATAATCCTGCTTTCCTCTACAGCCACACTTCCCAGTTCCATGGCCTCCTATAGCCTAGATTGCTCTCTCGTCCCTGTCTTGTTCTTGTCTTTATGTCCCGTCTTGCTCCCGCTTTCCTCCCCTCAGTTATAGGTTTTGTCTTATCCTCTCACTATAATCATGATGAGGTCAGGAGACCTCCCTTGAAGAGGGGGATGAACATTAAGAACACTGATACTCAGTCGGATCACAGCTTAAATTTCCACCTTAAATTTTCAGCTTACCCCTCAGCAGCCTCTCGCTCTTGTATTCTGCTTGCCGATTGCACTGATATAGGGACACTTTCCCAGTTCCTGCTGTATCCTTATCAGCCTCCAATATGCCTTCGCCAGTTCCTACCATGCCTTCGCCAGTCCCTACCACGTCTTCTCATGTCCGTCCCGTCAGCCCTTCTATACCTTCGTCAGTCTCCGCCTTGTCCCCTTAGTGTCTCAATGTCCTTTCAATGTCCTCTCCAGTTCGTTTAATATCCTCTTCGATTTCCTCAAGCAAGAGCTCAGGTTCCTTCAATGTTCTTTACGGTGCTCAGAGTTCTTTCTGGTCCCTCTTCGGTTTTCTCAAGCATCTGCTTAGGTTCCTCCAGCATTTCTCTCAGGTCCTCTTAGTGTTTTCTAGATCCTCTCAGAGTCCTTTCTGGTCTTCTCAGCATCCTCTCCAGTTCTCTTAAGGTCCTCTCCTGTCTGTACCACATTCTCATCAGTCCTCGCTTTGTTCTCCCTCTGGAAACCCCTTCCATTGCCTGTAGAACTTCCCATCTTGCAAGAGCTCAGCCTCCACCATTGTCTGTCAAACTTCTGCCCCTACCTCGCCTGTTGACCTCCCTGCCTTGTCTGTGGAACCTGTTGCTGCCTGTTACCGATATGTGGAAGAGAGGTACATGGCCTTACTCAACTCAGAGCTACTCATAAGTTCAAGCTACAATTGGCACTGAGCCTCACAGGGGTTCGGCACCTAGGAGGGGGATAATGTCATAGCCCACGCCCTACAGTCTCCGCACACTAAGCCACAATATTAATAAAAATATAACTATAGTTATATATAGTATTTATATTAGTATAAGTTAGGAGCTCACTTTTCCGCCATTACAAAATAGAAGCGGGAAAAATATATCTACAGCACCAAGGATTCCCACGTGGTCACCCACCGTAGTACTAGCTTGGCGATCTGAAGCTTAGATATGGCAGAGCGGACGGGATGCCTCGTTTTCTTCAGTCTATGGCCGTAGATGTTCTGTTCCTATTGCCCACAACCTAGAACATCTGGCCCTCAATGCAAGCTTCGTTTAAGTACAAGGTTAGTGAAAAGACTTACAAGATATGAAAGAGGTGCCGAGCGGTAATAGAGATAAGGAGGCATGTGTAGGTGATCAAACTATGACGTTGTACTAGTCCTCCATATTATAAAGTAAATAGTAGCCTTCAACCATATACAATCCGACCTGTCCCTTCCCAAAACCACACATATCCAAGCCAACCCAAACGTAACCTAGCTTGAAAAACAAAAACTCAAGCACATTCTATATTTTCTTGACCAAGATAGTTGTCGAAAGGTCTTAGATTTGTTTATTGAAAGAAAGAAGAGGAAAGAAGAGAAACAAAATATTATTTTTGTATTCGCTGCTTCCTCTCGCCCTTCTCCTTTGCCTATGTAAAGACTAACATGAGTATCCTGTATTTGTATACCACTGTCAGTGCCACCACACCGTATTTAACAACCCCCCCTCCTCCCAAAAAACGCAACAACAGTACGCACCAACTCGTCATTCATCATTTACATCTGTATATTTTCCGGTTTCCAAATTCCCGAGATTGGTATTTCTCGAATTGTCTTTTATATGCTCCCAATGTTCCACCAATCAAGGCCCAGAAATCCCCCAGTGGCACCACTGCGTGTATGTACTTTCACCTATGCTAATCATCCAATCCCGAAAATCCAATTCTGAGTACTCATCCCATTACCCTACCCGATTCTACTGATGAACATTTTCATTCCTCAAGCAATAACAGATAAAAAACGACGGATTAACACGCACAAAATCCAAATCGACAAACGTTTGATGCACAAGGTCAACTTCCTCCCTCCAACCCCTATTAACACCCCCAGAACCGCCCCCCTTACTACTACTAACCCCCACCACACCCACCACCGATGCCACCCCATCCACGACAATCTTCCCTCTCTTAATATACCTACTTTACCATTCATCTTAATGTATACTCTATTACCTATGCTGAGGAGTTATAGGAGGTTTGGTTGTGTTTGGTCATGCAATTGGTCACCACAACCGTAGGCTGAGCGGCCTGTATATGTCAGATATGTCAGATATGCACTGTCATACAAGTGCAATATACAACAACAATAATTGTATCACAATTATGTAGTGCTACCGTATATAGGCTGTACACAGTCTCGAACCGGCACAGAGTACTAGGCCAATAGACTAATGCTGCACTGTCATATCAAAGGGTACGTTTTCGCCCATACAGGTGCATATCAATACTGTGCCACTATGCAGTGTAATTACTGAGTAGACACTCTCTAAAGCTACAAATACAAAGACATGGATAAGGAGATACTTTGACATTGCTGGTGGTACTGGCTAATGGATTTGGGCGGCTGAAAATTAAGTCACGGTATACATAACTTTGCATACAAGCTACAAGCCTATGGCAAGGAAGCGCCATACCCTTTAAGCCCGCAGGTAGAAATAACGATAGGAGGGGACATGAAAACGCACCTCGATAGGAAGGGCAAGAATTCAGACGGCCCTGTTGGAGGTTAGCAAGAGGAGGTAGAAGCTCGGATGGGCGCAACTAGTACTGAGCCTTGCAGTAGTGGTATGGCTGTGGGGTCAACCTGGTTGTTCTACTTACTTGAGCTATTTGCCATAGGCTGGTAGCCTGTATGCGGAGTTTGCGTGACTCAAAAAAAAAAAAAAAAAAAAAAAAAAAAAAAAAAAAAAGAGCGTCTTGAAATATCGAACCGTACCTGCTTAGCCGGGCGGGGGCACCACTTCGGTCTGTAATTGTCAAACGGGGGGTGTCATGATGGTATTGCATGGAACGTGCTGTAGTTAAAAGATAAGAGTATAACTTTCCCTTCGTACTACCTGATACAAAAACGTGCCCTAGTCATCTGAATATACGGTGGGTTAGCCTGCTAAGCCTAATCCCACTTGGAGAGGCAACGTTGTTCCAACAATGTATATTCTTCAATGAAATCAGCCCATTGTAGCATTAAAAATAGGATGTTCGGGCATGTCTGCAGTCACCTGCATAATTTTTTTTTTTTGTATCATTACTCGTGTGCCGTCCTGTGGGCTATGACGAGGATGTCACCTGCATAGGATACATAAAACTACTATGGCCGAAAAGTATGTCGACGCTTCGTATGCTAAATTCACTCGAGATACCGTGGAATACCAGAGCCGTCTCAATCCAAATAAAGAACTGTCGCGTTAGGCAATTCCACGGGAACAAAAGGCCCATCTCTAGGTGCGAGAAAGAGTCTGGCCGCGAGAGCAGGTACGAGAATAGTCCCATCCTAGTAATGGGGTGGTAGGAAGCGTATGCCGTCATATGCTATTATAGTAGGGCATGGAAAGACTTAGACACCATTTCAAGGAGTTCAATCGTCAGTCTTCCAATCTCACAAGCTCGGCACAGCAGAGGCAGGCAATATATATATATATATATTTTGTATCATTACTCGCATTCCGCCCTGGGGATATGGCGAGAGGCAATATATGCAATAATAGCAATTTGCAGATGCTGTACCGCCAAGCGGACATCTCAGATCTGCAAACCGGCTCGTCGAACACAATGTTCTATCGTATGCTGCACCATCAAGAATAGCCATCCAAATTCAGTTTAAAGATATATGGTGCACCGTCGAGGCAGTCCATACCATACAGGATAATAAAGGTGAACTTTTTTTCCCCCAAAGTGCAAGTAAGATTTTTGCTCACAAAGATTTTTGCTCATACACAGTTTTTCACCAAAACACAAAACCACGAGTCCACGCTGAAGCATAAAACTAAACATAAATAATCTCCTTACCAGGGACAGGACGATCTTTCTTAACCTGAATCTTTAATTTTCCCCAGTAGACTAAATCTTCTTCCCGCTCGTGGAAAGTGACATAAGAATTAGGCGCGTAGTGCCAGGGAGTTTTGACGTCCTTGAAAGGTCCGTCTTTTTTGTCCTTCTTGTAGCCACTAACCCGATAGTAGGTTTTGGTAAACGCAAAGTTCACAGGGTCAACAAAGCTACCACAAAGCGGACATTCACAATCTTGCTGATTGCGGAAGAAATCGAATACGCCGTCATTACGGTAACCCCACGTTACGATGACACGCTTTTTATATGCTCGACAGGCGGAGTTTTTACAATCTCCTTTATGGGAGTTAACAATAGTATTTTGTCATTGTAAATGTTCTTACCTTCAAGATTTAATCCATCAACAGCGTGTCTCCATTCGGGAGCCCTTTTGGACCAAGCCCGTTTGTCGATTTTGGAATCATCAGAGATATCAGGAAGGCAACTTCCAGCTGCTGGACCAATATAAGCTCCTCGGCCTGGTCGAGCTAGCATGCGACGAAACTCTGCCTCTTTGCGTGCGGCCTTTACGTTAAGATAGCCGCGGGTAATGATATATATCATTAAAAAAACAAAACAAGGTGCAGCGATGTATTGGTAAACATTTCGGGTCTCCCCATCTGGAAGGCTGTTTCTTTCTTCGCCGTCGTACATTTTGTTCCGCCAGGGACGATTTCTTGTTTAGATATTTAGTAACAATTATACGAGATTCGAGCAACGAGTGATACTGCTTACCCTTCAGCTGGAATGGAGAAGCAAGTCTGCGGAGAAAATATCAATCCTTCAAAGCTTGTCGACGCTTTTGAAAATGAGTACTAATATTATTCACAAGAATTATAAGGAAAGCCCACATAACTGACGACAAATTGCCTGCTTTTTTTTGATGTCAACGGTGGTGAAGAAACGCGCGTGTTGCTGGGAAGGACTTTGGCGAGCTTGTGTAAATTATATAGAGTATACTGGCCGTTAGGCCTCCCACCTACGTGATCGCTGCAGTGCGAAAAAAGCAAAGTATGAAATCTCGTATTCTTGCTATGGACGTAGAGGGGGAGAGGTGGAGAGATATAGGGGAGCCTCCCTGATGCAGAAAACAGAAGAACCGTCCGGAAGTTTCTGGAATCAGGTTTTAGAAGGGGGTGGAACGGGGAGGTGTATATGTATAGAACTCTCTTTGTTAAGCCTGTCTCCGGGCTTTGAAGCCGTGCCCAGGGACCCTGCCATGGCTTGGCGCTGCAAGCGGGATTACGTGATTTAAAAAAAAAAAAAAAAAAATTGCTATGGACGTAGAAACAATGCACTGGGCCTTGGCTCTCTGAGTTAACTATTGAATTGGTGCGTACTGGTCTTGGCATCCACCGGATCTGGACGAGTTACACTGCTTGGCACACGGCCTCCGTGTTTCCACCGATATAACAATCTGTGCCACTCCGCCTCAATCCTCTGCAAGCAAATCAACGCTGCCGCACACCTCGTTGAAAAAGAAGACTCCGCATCATCGACCCAACCGATTGTACCTTACCCAGGTAACCACAATGCCTGCATAGCTATATCGCAGCTCTTCAATACTTAACGCTCTCAGGAACGGAATGTGCAGCGGGAACCTATTACACCACAGGAACAAGTTGGAGCAAATACCTAGTGGAGCAAATACTTGCCATGGAATAAATGCCGAAGGGTGCAAGAAACGCAAGAAACCAGAATGGGAGAGCTGGAAGACTTGCTCCAGGCAACAGGGGTTGATGAGAGGTTTCAAGTAAGACCCTTTACCATGAGGGTCACCTTTCAAGATGTCCAGGTTCTAATGATGTTCAGACCAGTACATTCGCTTGTCACAAACGTTACAAAGACGGTATAATGCAGTTCAAACCAGACACCCATTATATTCATAAAGGACGGCATCTTCAAAAGGGGCACCGCGCAACAATGCAAAGTCTGGACTAAAGAGTGTGAGAACAAAGTATTCTAGGCAAAACATTTGGATTGAGGAGGTTTGTCATGATTGGATAATTTGTAACATTGAATCCAGCTACTTACAAGCTGACAGTGTCACCCGTGGACGTTTCAGCTGCTCAGCTGCTCTGGTACTGTTCCGCCGGCGCTCTGTCACCTTTATATACGAGATTCAACTTCCAATTGTCCCTGCCATAGGCTTGTAGCTTGCATGCGGGGTTATGTGAACCAACAAAAAAAAAAATAAATAAATAAATTTCAGCTCGGCTTCTCTACATTCCATTTCCATCGCTCAGTGTGGGTCAAGTCTACCCCGCAGGTACCCTTCACATGCTTCATCTTTACGCGTTACCAAACCCCTCAAGCATTTCGCATTCTACTGCAACGAGCATCTACCACTCCTCTTCAGTTTCTATACGTTGAAAGTAGGTGCTCATACTCTACTACTCTGCCCCCCGCGCCCAATTTGTCCTCCACAATCACGCTTCAGTTCTGTGGCGATGAATATTAACTCGCCTCCTCCTGGCTAAGATACAGACAGCACTATCAGTCGAGCAAACTTTCATTGTCCACCTATGAGGCCCCCGGTCAATGTGACTGGACTACGATGGTTCGTATTGTAACCATGCAACCGTATACGATTCATATTACGAGTTAGCGGGCTCAGCAGTGCAGCGAGACACTGGACGAGCCTCCGAGAACTGCTAGCATAAGGGGTCAATGTTGAAGGTTGCAAGGCTGCGCTGCCAACACTTAGCAAACGCCCAGCTGAAGTATTCAGCCGGAATGCCCGATAGAGGAATTAAATGCCTTAATAGCTCATCCAGAAGCGGATCAAAATTGCAAGATTAATATCCCCCCTTATATGTCTATTTCCCAAGCAGGGGAGATGGAATTTGAACCAGGGAGATATTATCTCATTGCAGATGGCAAACGAATCAGGGACCCAGAGAAAGTGGAGGATCTTGATGAAGTGAGGTTGCGGTTCGCGCCGGATAGGGAAATTTGTGGATTGAGAAAGTATGGCTTATCCTTGTTTCAGTGTTTCTTCCCGAACGAACCCTGGTATACTCCCTGCACGCCTTGCACCCACTTCCTGCCACAATATACGCCTTCAAATTAACTAATCTTCTTTCAGTGTCAGGAGTACCTCTTTCAAATATCAAGCTACACATCCTCCTTTTAAGCAACCAACACTGGGAACATCATGTGAGAAGCTAGTCCAACATCGACTAATTTTTGCAGTTTTGGTTGTGAACCATTATTCCTCCTAAAACACCACAAAATCTGTCTCCCTACCCACAGGGTTTTTGTATCCTAAACCTTCGTGATCCTCCTCGGGCAAGAGTTCCTCCCTGTCATAGGCTTGTAGCTTGTATGTGGTGTTAGTGAACCCCCCCCCCCCCCCCCCCAAACCAAAAAAAAAAAAAAAAAAAAAGAGTTCCGCATCTTGGTTCATTCCTTTCCCAATATTTTCTTCCAGTATTGCATTCCTCCAACCTCGAACAGTTTGGGTTTTCCCTGTGTCGCAGCCTGTTTTATCCCATCCTACCCCGTTCCTCTATCTATGCGATCAACCTTTCTGTGTATGTGCTTTACAAGATGTGAATTCCAAAGCTGACCATGATTCTCATTAATATTTGATACTAGTTCGCCCCTTAGGTTCTGTTGTCTATATTTCGCTGTTATATATGGATGACAGTGCTGGTACCTCTCGGCCAACAGTGCACGAGGTTGACGAATTACTTTTCCTGACTATCGATGGTAACTACAGGTGTTGGGGAGTTCCCGCGAGTTGACTGCCACTGGAAATGGTTTGTTCTACGTCGTCCGCTGCCGTTTGGAGGCTGCGATAAGTGATCGGTTTAGGAACCCAATTTACTGCACTGCTCAAAAGAGTTCTTGCAAATGAGGGAGGTTTGTGTCAAGAGTGGAAGGATTTTACCTCAATGGGGAGGCTTGGTGATCCCAAGGAACTAGGACGCCGATACCCGCCGTTCTCCTACGCAGCGCAATATTCCAGGGAACGACACCAGATGGACATTCCACCCTGCACCTTGCAAGTAAAAAGACGGGACTGGAGGGGGAGGTAGAATCAGATAGTCAAACACCAGCGAAGGTACGGTTATCAGGCAAATGGTACCACTCGTACTTGTATGACTGGGACAGAATGACAAAGGTGGACAGAAAGGGGAAGGGGAGGGATGTGGAGGAGATGGATATGACTGCTTGATTGTCTGGGGGAATATTTGAGTATTCGTGCTTGATTGTTCTCTTGGGGGATTGGGCTTTCGCTTTGTGTTTCCTCCACATCACCGAAGCCATAGTATCGTTGTTTTTTTTACCAGGGACAATTTTGTACGTAGTTGCACAGGTGCCTGTCTCTGGGCTAGAAGGACTTCGGTCCAGGGACCCTGCCATGGCGAACAGCTGCAAGCGGGGTAACGTGAAATAAAAAAACAAAAAAAACAAAAAACAAAACGGGACTAGTCAACTAGCTCCCTAGTGGCGTCATGATGGAGGAGGGATTTCGCACGATTATACAGTATAGCTATGTCCCACACACAATGAAACAATGTTGAACAGACACTACTGTAGTACTGCAAGTGCTTAACCAATCTTGTATGTGTCAGAGTCGCACCCGGTAAGAATTGGAGAGGATTCCGGGGAATGCTGGCTTAGGCACAAATAGGTTTTGCAGCGAAGGCTTAGGATATGGAGCAAGCTGCGGTACAGACGCGAAGTATTAAGATCAAAGAGAACACCACTTGGGCCTTGCAGATAAAAGGGTGAAGCATTTACCAGTGTATAAATAGACGTCTGCCAACCATAGAAGACTAGTCCAGAAATACATGATCTGATGCAACATCATAAGAGTGGACATAAGGATGGTAGCTAAGAAATGGATAGCCGAAAAGAGGAATGCAGTGGACCCTGAGTTACAGGCCTCCTCGCGCGTGCGTGCAGAGAGGCTAGGTAGGTGGACAAGAATGTTGAATGCATTGCTGGGCTGCAAAGAGATGAGGATGTCGAGGCATTGTAAGCATGTATTTGGGCGGCCACCACACATCCTTATAGTGTCGTAGGCAAAAGTCTTTGGGATTATCCAGTAGAAGGAAAAGCAAGACGTGAATCTAAGCGGACCCTCCTTGCATCTCCTGTTCAATACTGTTCGACAAATCACTAAAAAATTAATAAAGCAGCTAACGAATTGCAAGAAAATAATAGAGCACATGAATGGGCATCACAGAATCTAAACCCTTTCTCGGAATTTATGAAGGAGTACTTTTGGTTGAGTTGTGTTTTCTCAAGGGGGGTTCCAATTGGATGCATGCTCGTGATTCCAAGGCTTGGTAAAACGCTTTTTCTTATGCTGTATAGTTCTGGAGATTTTTGCCTATGTACTGTATATTTAGAAGATTCTAAATGTTTGGTAGCTGTATAGAGTATTTGTCATGAAGAAACTTTACAAGAAGTTATTCTTGGGAGACCATGAGAGCGGCTAGTACAAGCCAAGCATCACAACAGAGATAATGGCAGCTGCTATACTATTATCTATCATAAACAGGAAAACTCAGCAACATTTTGCTCAATACAAGTGAGCCATAAGCAGAACCGTAGCAAAACCAGGCAAGCAGTGGCGGTAAAAGAAGGCAGTCAGCAATGATCCCAGCCATTACTGGCTGCTGTCTGGATGGACTGGGAATTCATGTTGAGAGATATAAGGATGAGCCGGGAGAACGCAGAGTAAAACCAGAAGGAAATTGGGAGAAGCAGCAGAAGCGAGAGGGAATTGGAATGCGGTGGGCATATTAATCTTTGACATTAACTGGTCTTTTATTGTTCTTTGTTTTGTTATTTTGGATTGGTTTTCTTCTTTGGATGGTTCGAACACAGAGGGCTGCTGTTCTAGGAGAGGGGGGTAGTATGTGGTGGTAACCACGGTACTGTTGTCTGGGGGATATTTGGGTATTCGTGCTTGATTGTTCTCATGGGACATTGGGCTCTCGCTTTGTGTTTCCTCCGCATCACCGAAGTAGTGGTATGTTTGTATCTTTTTACAAGGGGTCGAATGTGTAGGTAGTTGCACAGGTGCCTGTCTCCGGGCCATAAGGACTTCGGTCCAGGGACCCTGCCATGGCGAACAGCTGCAAGCGGGGTTACGTGAAAAAAAAAAAAAAAAAAAAAAAAAAAAAAAAACACGGTACTGATGGAAAGAATAAGGCCAAACGCGGGCTGGAGCGGTACTCATCGGTAGGGCCACATTTTGACACATGCGTAGGATGGGGAAGAAAGCTACATTTAAGAAGCGAGGTATGGATGTATAGGTTTAGTTGGAAGGTGAAGTTGGCCTATAAATTGTATGTACATAGAACTGTGGAAGCAAGCAAGCAAGCAAGCAGAGACAGATATGGACATGCACAGAGAAGACAATTGAAGACCCTTTTCTTGACATTTGATCATTGAGGCCGCCCTTGAGGCTTCACTCCGCCAGCTCTAGATACCAGTACCCGTGTGAAAGAGTGGATGCTGTTGAGCCGTCATCACACCGCCAGTGGTAGGTCCCCCCATTCTTCAACGAATTCCTCTCACCTGTCCCAGTCCGTCACGTTGATGTTCCTGGTCTTCGCTCGTTGTGTGGTGGTGAGTCTCCCTGTTGTCATTGCATGGTCCGAGCAGGCGATCCATGTTGTTTCTATTCTCTGCCATTGGCCTGGGCCTATGAAGACTAGGTCTAGGAGTCCTGCCTTCGACCGTCCTGGTCCAGGTTGCTGTGCATTTTAGTACCTGCTGTCGCAGTCCCCAGTGTTTGGTCCATTCTCGTAGTGCTGTGCCCACCACATGGTCAAATTAATAACTTTGACAAACCAACAACACGAGCAGCCCCATGAGTCTATAGCTATTTTATGATACTAGAGGGGTCATAAAGCTCTCTATAATCAATTCTGGCAATTCGTACCAATTGTAAGAGCTGGAGATGTCTATAAATTTCGTACTTTTGGCTCGCTTAGGGGCATCCACATCCTTGGAAATAACATTAGCATCCAGTACATTGCGCAAAACCGATGTATTGCGATATTGTCGATGTCACAATATAAGCTGTCTGCGAGTGCAAATAATTCTCAAGTGGGCCCAAATAGAAGCCAGAGGATGGCACAATATGGAGGATAAGTAGGTTATATATTTTACCATTGCCTATGAACTATGTCTATATTTGCTGTTTGTACATTCCATAACACCAAATTGACACATTCACTACCGATTTAGCAAAGTTTCAGTTTGTACCCTTACCAATACACCACATGTGATGAAGTGTTTGTCTCCTCATGCTTAGCTGGTCTGCTTTTCTGCGCGTCATAATTCGACGAAGTCCGAAGGTTGTCGTCAATATTTCTGAGTTCTATGAAATGAATTACAGAGTGATTACTTGCTCTTCTGGCTCCCTTTTTTTTTTTTTTTTTTTTTTTTTTAATATCATTAATCGCTTGCCGCCCTGTGGGCTATGGCGATGTTTTAGGTACATGTGTGTGTAATAATAAATACTAAACGGAAAGGAAAATGAAGACCCCCATTTCTCACGATAATTCACTGTCCCACCCAGTCCAAAATGTGGTTCCCATCAAATGTATTTTTTTTTTTTGGTTTCCAACTACGAAGTTTTGAAATGAAAAAAAAAAAAAAAAACACATTTGGAGGACATTAGGGAAATGAAAAGTCATGGCAATGAAGATGGTAACAATAACAATAAATAAACAGCACTCAGGTCCAGTTGCTTGCCACTACCAAGCGCTCCCAGGTCCGCCCGCCGCAACAACGCCTCGGGTCCCGCTCATCCAATTAAATACCCTTACGCACTCAGTCCTTGCAGTGATTTCGTCTCACCATGATCATAGGACGGATGTGAGTAGTGACAAAAAAAAAAATTGGCAGTGTATTGTAACCACCCCCATCCTACTTGCCTTCCTTCCATCGCCCACGCTTATCAAGTATGTGTTGGATAACCCTTATGAGAACCTTTCTCGATCTGGACCCCGTGTGACACCCACATAAAATTCGCAATAACTGCATTCTCATCGGTTTTCTCTTTTGCTCTTCTCCTTCCGGCATCCGTTTTCCTCCCTGCTTCCGCCTCTTAACATGGCGAAATGCCAAAACCCAGATCAACAGTGTGCTTTCCTGTGGTGGGGTCTGCTTTAATCATTCCAGATCCGGCTATGTTCTGTGAGTTGTCGAGAGCGAATTGAGTGTTAATGTGCAGAGTATGCTTGTCATCGGGGAGCCAGAGAATGCCGGAGTGGAGTTCATCAGTGGAAGTTAGAGCAGTACTGAGTGGACCAATCCAACGTGAGGAAAACTGCGTAGCAATCTTGCCTTCACCGTCAAGCCAGATTGAGGTCTTCTGAGTTGCCGTCACTTTCTTATCAAGTGTAATGTATTTAGAGTAAGTAAGATTGTGCAACCCCAATGCCCAATCTGAAGGATGACTGAGCATTAGGCCAATATTGCAATTTTTGCGCCTTTCGCTCATGGAGATACCGGGCCCTACGCTAGCATTGAAGGAGCTAAATTCAAGGCTGAGCTTCAGCGAATTTGTAGAAAAAACGACGGTTACCGTGCCAGCGGGGCACCCGGTGCCAGCATAAGTGATTTCCGAAATAGAGGCAGTTTGAAGCCACCATGGCGGCGGTCGTGGATATAGCCACCATGGATTCGGTGAGGGGTCATCCGGGCTTGGCGTACATGCGAGAGCGAGCACGAAAAACAAGATGGGATGGTGTGTTTAAATACTTTGGTGAGGGTGGGGGGTACACATTCACAGACCGACACGCTGACATTGTGAAGTGTGACTCCAAGGAAGGGGAAACACAAACCGAACTTGAGGCACCACCACGTCTGTCATACGCAGCAAATTGTCTCCCAACACACTCCACCAACACAATATGCCCCTCTAAATCTGCTACCCCTTTAGTGCAACCATCGCAAAAGGGGAAGAAGATACCCACAACCCCCAATCAAACAAAAGGGCCGTCTTCGAAGACCTCAAAACCATCGGAGAAGGGGACAAACGGTGCAGTAAAACCCCTCTGCTTGAGGGCCGTTTATAAGCCTCACTTCAGTCTGCATTACCCCATACAGTCGTAATATAGATTGGGGGTAGGTGAACCCTGGTGAACATAGAAAGTATGTCGCTATATGGGAAAGCTGTGTGAACCAATAGTATAGGGATAGCAGCATAAACTGCAAGTTGGCAGCCTTTTTTTTTTTTTTTTTTTTTTTTTTTTATCACGTGACCCCGCTTGTAGCTGTTCGCCATGGCAGGGCCCTGGGTCTGACCCCTCAAAGCCCGGAGGCAGGCTTAAAGTTGGCAGCTTAATAATGGGATGGAGGATAGTAAATACTTGGAATAACCGCGGCAAATATGCTAGCTCTTTAATGGCCTTCTAAACGCATGAGCTGCTATTACTAGACGCTCAATCTCGCTTTCCGTTTAGATTTTAGAATCTATATGCATATAAAATTCTAAACACATCAGTAAAGGTTCGAGCTATTGGGAAAGTTTATGCATGGCTTTGCGCAATTGCTTTTATCAAGGTTGTTTGAATCTATGACAGTAGCTTCAGATAATTAAACCTTCCGCTAGATGTTTTTTTTTATATCATTAATCGCTTGCGGCCCTATGGGCTATGGCGATGTCCTAGATACATAATGAAAGAAAATAGAACCAGAATGATTGAGTAAGGTAGCCCTCCCCTTGTCGTCCCCTCTACTACATGAAAGGAAAAATTCTCCGCGTTCGGGACTCACTCCCCCAACATGTCTATCATCGCCCTCAGCGGGTCCCCCTCCCCCTCCTTTCCCCGTGGTGGCCTCCTGATATGCTCCTCCCCTCCTGGCCACCGCTGCCTCCATACCCTACACTCCACTAGCAAGTGTCTCGTCGTCTCTTCCTCTTCTCCGCACCACCTGCACTCTGGGCCGTTCCCTTCGCCTAAATGCCACCTCCAGGCCCTCAGCCCCTTGCCCCCCAGGAGGCCCGCCAACCGTCCTATCCCATTGCCGCACCTCTCTAGCGGCTTGTATGTCAATCCCAACCGGTTCCTCTCCTCTGCTCTCTCTCTCCTTCCCCTCTGTCTCAATCCGGCCTCTGTCACCATCTCCGACTTGTATTGCAAAGCGGTACCCGTTCTCGCTGCCTTGTCAGCCCTCTCGTTGCCGGAAATCCCCCTATGCGCCTTAACCCATAATGCCGCTATGTCCCAGTCTCCTCTCAGGATCCTCTTTTCCCAGGCTTCCCTGAGCCGCCTCATCGCCCCGTCGTGAGCGAGCTCCCCCCTTGAGACCGCCGTCATCCTCTGGATTGCGTATCTTGAGTCCGTTATGATCAATAGCTCCCCTTCCACTCTCTCCATTGCCTCACTGATCGCCATCAGTTCCGCATCATTCACTGTAGCATCCTCCCCTAGATATATTGATGTCGAAATCCCCCCCAAAACATCCCCGCTCCCGCCTTCTCCTCCCTCATGCTCCCGTCTGTGTATACTGGAACCCACCCCTCATCCGTAACATCATCTATATGTCTCTCCCACTCCCCCCACTCCGCATCCCGGTGCAACGTCTGTATGACTGCCAGAGGCAATTCCCTGTTATGTGTCAACGACCCTCTCAGATACACTTTCTCCTCGTCCCCTTCTTTCAGCTGCTCCCCCTCGAACCTCAATGCTCTCGCCTCCACTCGCGTCGCCTCCCATCTCACAAACGTCTCCACCGACTCCAAGTTTGCTAATCCTTCCACCACGTCCCGCCTCGTCCCCCACGGGGCATGCGTGATCCCCCTCGCCACCGTGTACTGCCATTTCTCCAACTGCCTCAGCTTCTTCTCTCTTGGAGCCCCATGAGCATACTCGTGCCATGCCCACGCCCCCCAGGTCGCGATCCGCTAGATGTTAGTTCACATCACCACGGATACTCTAGCAGCATCTTCATAGCTATATCCTGAGTCCAAGGATGGACAAGTTAAGTTGTAAGTAGTGGTGCAACAGTATTTCATGCACAATGACTCGGAGCAACCTTGTTGTTAGTCTGCACCCTCATCAAGCGCGGTGGTGAATTCCGCATATTCGGCGATGCTAAAGTACTGTACGTATTTAAGTGTTTATGTTTGGAATTCGACCACAATGTGTCTCATTTCCATTTCTGCTCTTGATTGACCCTTGGCAAGATAGCCGACGTCGCACAATATGGTGAAGTGTTGGACAATGATTCTAAAAAAAAAAAAAAAAGATTCTCCAAGCTTACACATTGGCACTGAGTTACCACAAGAAGGTAGATTCACGGAGTAATGATATTTTTTAAGAAAAAACAGAAGCTAGATTATAAATAACTAATAAGCATTTAAATGACTAGAATGTCAACCAAGACAAACCAAGGAAATTTCTTGTGCAACCCTTGTTACCTGAGGACTCAGATTTAACTAACGTAATGGACAGCTTGTGTCTCTTATGTGCTATCTAGTGCCCACTGGGACCTTGTTATTTCACCGCTTGTGATTTATGGGCGCTCTACGATCCAATTATGACTGCCTAATAGACTTAAAAATAATGTTTCTCCATCAGCTTCCATTTTCTTGTCTGAGCATCGGCTAGAATTATCGTATTAACTGTAGAAATATCTGCATGGGAGTGTGAGAGTCAAGATATGCTATAGATAGAATGCTGAGTATTCGAATGCCGGTAGAATACCCAAGTCTTGAAAGTCAGTGGTAGCATAAAGAGAGCCGTACCAAAGGCAGAAGTTACTGTGCTTGAGGCACCTGAAAAATGTCGGAAAAGAGTATTGGTACGTGCATGACCGAACACATAACTGGGATGAAATACAGAATGTGACCAAGTTTGCAAAGCTTAGAACCAGGCCAATGGTAGCATAATACTAGTCCGGTTGGTGTTCAGATTATCGGATAGAGGGGTTGGTTTACCACCAGCTTCACCAGATATGGTCGTTGGCGTTTCGATTTTGATTCTTTTCATTTTTGATTTTCCTTTTTCTTAGTCACAGGGGAGAGCAACTGGAAGGGAGGCTTAGTCAGGGCCCAGGCAACAACAATAAATTTCAGTTTCAGGATATGACTGCATGAAGCATAGCTTCTCTACGCCGAGAATCCACAGGGCCAAGGAACTAAGCAAAACGTTGGTGGCATCCAAAATAGGCAAACCGGGATAATTCATGAAGGATTTAAGAGAGTGTGGAGTGCGCTGAAATATGTATTGGTATATTAGAGTATTCCCAATAATCTCAGCAGGTGTACACTGTCTCTCGCAACAGATTCTGAATATGTCAGGGTGTACATATACTATGTCGCTTGGACATTTCACTGGGGCTAAGAAGCTTGCTACCTTGGGAGCTTTGCTGGAATTTAGTGGTACACAGAAATTTTTTTTTTCTTCTTTAATATCACGTTACCCCCCTCACAGCTGTTCGCCATGGCAGGACTGTGCACAACAATTGGATGCAGTGTTCCCCACGGGCCGGCCGTGAGGTCCGCCCGCGCCGGTCCAGGCCATTCAGGCCATTCAGGCCATTCTGTCACGGCTTGGCGTGCCATGGCGGCAGAGGGAAGCTGATTACTAGTACGTGTGGACGTCTAAGGGAGCCAAGATCCTTGACCACGTGCGCAAACGTAAGCGAGTCGCTGACCGGCCCGTACGGATACTCCTATATATACCGACCGCACTACCGGGTGGTACCGGTAGTTCTACCTTTTGGTGCAACGGTTTGCAAACGGTCGGTTGCAATCCGTAACAATTCAGGCCGGTCCAGGCCATTCAGGCCGGTCCAGGCCATTCAGGCCGGTCCAGGCCATTCAGGCCGGTCCAGGCCATTGAGGCCATTCAGGCTACAGTGTGAGTTAAGTTATACAGCAGCTATATACAGAACGTACTCTAAATTCTACTCTAATGTTTAGGATTTTGCTTGCTGATTTTACACCGCCAGTATCGCTTTCCATTAGCCATGCACAGCTTCACCATACTGTCAAATCCAACTTTGTCGCACCAGATTTTTGTAACCCAAATTCCAGAAGACTCGATATCGCCATCAGATGGGACTGCAGGGAATCGTCGATGCAAGATCAAAACTTGAACTGCACTATGGAGAGTGAAAATAGTAGAATACTAAAGGAATCATCATCGCCAGAACCGGTGGTTGGAATGTCTGTCTCCCTGCAGTACTAATAAGAAATTAGTATATAGTCAAGCGATACAAAAAAAAATTGCTTACCTGAATACCTGCGAAAAGCGCTGCTCAATAAAAAAAAAAGTCTAGATAGTTATCCAAAAATATTGAGAGGTTCATATTAAATCCGTGTCCAAGTAACCTGAAGGTGGCCCCTGAAATAGCCTCATAACCAGCCCTCCTGCCCCTGAAATTGCTTAAACGGCCTGAATGGCGTGGACCGGCCTGGACCAGCCTGGGCGGCCTTGTCGGCGGCCTGGCCGGTTGGGAACACTGATTGGATGACCGGCTGAATAGTCTTATGAGTACCACTGTGATGACGGCTCAACAGCATCCACTGTTTCGCACGGGTACCGGTATCTAGAGCTGGTGGAACGAAGCCTCAAGGGCGACCTCAATGATCAAATGTCAAGGAAAGGGTCTTCAATTGTCTTGTCTGTGCGTGTCCATATCTGTCCATGTCTGTATATCTCCGTGTATGTATGTATCCATGTCTGTTGCTGCTTCCACAGTCCTATCTACATACAATTTATAGACCACCTTCGCCTTCCAACTGAGCCTATACATACATATCTCGCTTCTTAATCATAGTTTTCTTCCCATGTGTCATCATGTGGCCCTACCGCTGAGTACCGCTTCGGCCCGCGTATGGCCTTAATCTTTCCATCGGTACCGTGGTTACCACCACACCACCTGTTGCATCTGTGTGCCTCCAATCATGAATAAAGATTAACGCACCCTTGTTGACATAGACGTACTGGAGGTAGCTTCATGCCAATGGCTGCCACCTGCAAGAAGCAGTGACTTCTTATTAGTGGCCCACAGTCAAATTGGCAGTAGGTACGTCGAACCTATTATATTGGATAGCGCCGGGACCGGCAGGTTTTATCCAATAAGGCAAAATAGTATGCAACAATCACCACCGGCCCAGTTGACTCAAACCCAGCATAGTTGATTCACAGGATCCAATATGAGAGGTTCGGCTGTAGCATGGACTGCCACTATCTATAGCAATGATTAGAAACACAGAACAAGAGAACAAGCATTACTTGGATGCAGATGGTGTGACCAGGCTAACATGGAAACATATCCTAGAGATTGCTGAATATAGGAAAAGAAATGGCCAGACAGTATGGACTTCATCAAGGGCGTGTGAGGAGCCAGGAGAGGCTGGTACAGCTACTAGAATGGGTGACGAATTATTTTATTTTTTTTTTTTTTTTTATTCACGTAACCCCGCATACAGGCTACCAGCCTATGGCAGGGACCCATATACCCGGGCCAGGTTTGAGACAACTAACTACGGAATCTACATACACCCTTGAGCACCCAGTGCCCTCCGTCCCCCGGTCCCCGGCTACCCCAGATCGAGGCAGGCAAACCAGTACTCGACCGGGTCACCTTCCACGCCTTCTTGCTTCCATCCTTTCTCCTCTAGGTCCTGCCATGAATGCCAGGTGACATGTGCCCCATTTTTGTTCTTCCTCTGGGGCCGCTCCAGTTCTGTGCATCTGAACACCACATGCTCAGCACTCCATGCCTCACCACATGTGCATCGTACCTCCTCGCCACTGACCATCCTCCTCCACATAGCTCCGCCTTTTCCAGTCCGCAGCCAAGTGTAATTTGTGAGTGCTCTCCTGCCCCACTTTACGAATTTGCCCTTCCCAAACCCTGCACGCTCCCTCTCCTCTTTTCTTTTTCGGACTAACTCTTGACGCAGCCCACCCTCAGTGGCCTGCCCATCATACCTCATGCCCTTGGCCCCCTCTTTGGCCAACTCATCCGCCTTCTCATTGCCTTCTATCCCCACGTGGGCCTTGACCCATGCCAGCTTCACTGCATCCGCCTTCCTTAGCCTCCGCCGCCTCTCCGCAATCAGCTCTATCACCCGCGCTAGGTCTGCGGTTCTTGCCTTGCCAGTTTTTCCTGCTTTCTGGACTGCACTGATAGCTGCCTGAGAATCTGCGAGTAGTAGTACTTTTGCACTGCCATCAACTGCTTCAAGGGCACCCCTCATTCCTGAGACCTCACCGTCCCACACAGTTGCCTTTGTGCCTACCCACCGGGACCCCTCTGACTCACCTGCTACCACCTGCCTCCAGCACCATCCGCCACCAACACCGCCTTCCTCACTACGGCTGCCGTCTGTAAAAATAGCCACCGAGTCACCCTTAGCCTCATTGATGGCCTTTTCCCATTTGGCTGGGGCGTCTTCCTTGCACAACTTGAGGTCAATGACCTCAATGCCTGTCTGTGGTAGGTGTACATCTCGCCCCCAGGACACTCTCTCCTCCTCATTGACCTCGAGAGTGCTGGCAATTTTTCCAGCTACTGACTCAAACCCATCATTTTTGTCTGCAGCATAACTCAAGCTAAAGTCTCTCCAGTCCCTCCCCCTTTCACCCTCTCTGTCTGGGTCTGGGGCTACCATTCCAGTGAAGCTTTCCGGCCATAAATCTCCGACTCCTGTAGGGTCCCTCACTGATCTTAGTGCATATCTTGCTTGGCCTTGATCGAGAATCGTCGTTACACTCTCTACTCCAGCAATGGCCTCGACCTTTACTCTCGCTGCTCCTCGGACTGCACCAGTGCATTTGCGAAGTGCTTGATACTGCAACTTCTCAAACTCCTCTCTCCACTGCTTCTGGCCTCTCCACCCAATTTCGGACCCCCAAAGGGCCACTGCCCTTACCATGCCTGTATAAGCCTTTCTCCATGAGATAGGACTCATACCCCATTGAGAGTTGCCTAGCCCAGACAGCGCGCCCATGAGTTTCCTGGCTTTCTCGATCCGGCTTTTCCAGTGGAGGTCGAAATCAAGAGTGCTATCACAAATCACCCCTAGCCACTTGCACCTCTCAACATCTGCCCTTCTCTTGGCCTTCTTACCCATGACTAGGACCTCCTCCTTTGAGGTCTCCAGTGGTAGATTGTGAGCTTCAGCAACCTCCCTGAGTACTCCTGCAATTCTCTCCCCAATTCTCCTCATATCCTTTCCTCCTTCCCAATCCAGAATAACACAGTTCATATCATCTACAAATGAGGGCAGCTCCACTTCACAGTCTCTCACTGTTGTAGCTACCTTTGTTTCCATCTCTTCTAGAATTGGTGCCATGTATATGAGGAACACAACTGGGGATAAAGGCGAGCCCTGCGGCACACCTACATTCGATCTGCCATTGCCCCTCACCTGTCCATCCCATTCCACCTCAAACTCTCGCTCCCGGAAGAAGGTTTCCAACCAGGGCAACCATTTCTCAGCTTTAGAACCCTGTACTCGGTGCTTGACCATATCCCAACGTGTGTTCCCAAAGCCTCCCTTGACATCCTCCATAATTAGTGAGCGGCACGAGCTAGCTCGAGCCGAGCTGGAGGGTGAGCTCGAGCCAGCTCGTGAGTAAGTGAGCTCGGCTCGAGCCTGGATTGATTATATACATAATATTGACAAACTAACCTAAACTAAGCTAAATTTTCATCTTTCTCACTACTATCAGCTAAATTGTGCATTTCGAAGTTGTTGGTAGGTCAGAATGAGCTCCAAGTCTCTAATTATTACTTATATTAGGTATTTACAGTTTATGAAACCTAGCACTGGCTAAGCATTTTAGCGAGCTGTCAAGAAAAACACAAGCATGATCTTGGCTCGAGCTGGCTCGGCTCGTGCCGCTCACTATCCATAATCCACACTGCCCCACCGCCACGTGCCAGGGCTCTCTGGCTCTTCACAACTGCCCGGAATAAGGCATCAATTGCAGACCTTCCTCTCACTCCTCCAAACTGCCCATGGTGGAATAGTCCAGCTTCTTGCAAGTCATCAGCAACCACCTTCTCCATCAGTTTTCCCACACAATTGATGAGTTGAATAGGCCTCCAGCTCTTTGCTTGCGTAAGATCCCTGCCAGACTTCGGGATCATGATCACCTTGCTGAATTGCCAATCCTTCGGCATCCTGGCTGCAGCCAGCTCAGCAGCCAGCTCCTTCATTAACTGCCCTCCTAGCACTGTTTTATTGACCAGCTTGATGAATCTATAGCTGATGCCATCAGGCCCTGGAGCTGAACGGCTCGAGGTGCCTGCAAGTGCCTTGCATAGCTTCTCAGTCAGCTTTTTTACATTGGAGGTCCATTCGTCTGTCAGGCTCTGCAGGCCCGAGTTCACTGGTAGGTCCAATGTTGTCAGGGAAATTGATGCCGCCTGTAAATTCGACGCCGCCAGCGAATTCGACACTACTGGTGAATTCGGCACTACCGGCGAATTCGACACCGCTCGCGAATTCGATACCGCCGGCAAATTTGGATTTGACATTGCCGGTGAATTTGATACTGCCAGTGAAGTTAATGCCGCTGGCGAGGTTGACACTGCTGGCGGATCCGACGTCGCCTGATATTTGAAGTTTCTCTGTACCAGGCCTCTCACCTTCTCCTCGTCTGTCCTCCATATATCACCATTGTCACCTACAAGGTCACCCATTTTTCCTCTTAACTTCCAAGGGTCCTTTGCTACTCGGATCACATCCCATGGGTCCTTAGAGCTGTTTTCCTCTGTAAATTGTTCCCAGCACTCCTTTTTCTTTCGTCTTATGATATACTTGAGGGTCTTAACCCGCTCTTTCCACCGTAGGAGTCTGGCTCTCTCCCATGCTTTGGCTCCCTGTCCCTTCCCCCCTCGGCCCTCCTTCCTCACTGCCTTCGCTGCCTCTTCTACCTCCTTATCCCACCACAACTTACTTCTTGATGATGCACGTATCTCCCTCTTCAGACTCTCTCGAAGCTTGCAGGTTTTCTCATATGCAGTCCCTCCTTCAAGGCTTCGGTACCACTCCCATTGTTCTGAAGCCTTCTTTTGCATGATTTCTTGGATCAAATCTTCTGCCTTATACCAATCCACTCCTCTTCTTATTTCAGTTTTGCCTTGGTTGCTACTACAAGTCCCCCAGACTACTGCATGGTCTCCACATAACCACTCTGGATCTTCGTTTTGCCATCCAAATTCCCCATACTTCCAGACCAGATCTAGAACACTCTCTCTGACCTGCCCTTCAACTTCTCTTGCCCATGTTGAAACCCCTTTTCTTGTTTCCAGAAGCCAGCCTGTGCCTTCCAAACCCTCTTTGAGTGCCCTTCCCCTTGGGTCAGGCCCTCTGTCTAGTTTGGACCATGCTGGATGGTGTGCATTAAAGTCCCCCAGTAGTACTGTGCTAGACTGCAGGCCTCCTGGGCCTCTCAGCCTTCCCCATCTGTCCATCCAATCCTCCAAGGTCTCCAAATTCGTATCTGGATGGATATATACTCCTCCCGCTCTGCCACCTCCTTCTACCTCACACCAGACCCACCCTTTCGTCTCTTCAATCACTTTCCACTCCTGGGTCCCTTTCCTTGCATGAGCCACTACCCTCTTGCCACTTTCAACTCGGCTGATGACCTCATAAGCTGGATGCCTTGTTGTGACCCACTCTCCTCCTTTCTCTGCAACCCATGCTTCTCCTATAAAGATCACATCTACTTTCTCTCTATTTGCCCATTCCAGAATAATATCACTATTTCTGAGAGAACCTCCAACATTCTGGAATGCCACCTTCATCCTCTGTTCAGTAACCATTACGTCGGAACCGCTTCCCTGCTGGCATATAGCTCGCCAGCTCTGGCCCTAGCCCTGGCCTCTTCAAAGAGTCTCTAGTAGATACAGTTGCACACTCCCTTCGCTGGTGCCCCATACCACCACACTGCCAGCACGTCCTACTGGCTGCTTTGACTCCCTGTTGTTTCTGACTTTGGTAGGCCCTCGGCGGTTGGTGTGTGCACTCTCTCTGCTGATGTCCCTTTCTGCCACACTGCCAGCATGTTCTTTCGAAGGCTGCTGCTGGTACTGATACTGGTGTTGGTACTGGTACTAGTAGAGAGCTTGCATTTACTCCTCCTTTAGCGGGTGCAGATCCTCTCACTGCTAGTGGCTTGTAAACTTCTACCTTTCGGAGGTCATTTCCAAGCTTCACTCCCTCTTTAACTAGTCTTTCTGCTTCCTGTACACTGGTTACCTCAAACTTAACTGCTGTAGTTCTCATTGTTTGCCATGCGTTTGGACCAACTCTCTCCGGCCATCTCGCTCCGAAAATGCCACTAGTAGTTATGTTTTCTGCTGCAAGGGCCTCATGCAGCTGCCTTCTATTAGAGAGCCCCTCTACAGGAACTCCCTTCGCGATTAGGGGAACTGTCCCTGATTGCTCAGCCCAAACATTCAGTAGGTCCCCTCCAAATACAGCCTCCAGCTGACACTGTAGTATTCTTACTACTTCTGCTTCTTCCATCGCCCAGGGTGCTTCAATGATACGCCATCTCCTCTCATACCTCGAAACCATGGCATTCTCCTTGATACCTACTACTCGGAAGAGCCTTCTCTTCTCCCCTCGTTCTAATGCTCGAAGAGCTGTATTTGCTGCTTCTAATTGTTTTTGTTTTGCTTCCTCTGTTGTACCTGCTGATACCTCCTTGTGTAGTGAAATCATCACCCACTTGCGCATCTTAGTAGTGCCAACTACCTGCCAGGAGCTACCCTCAGCTCTGGTTGTACCTGTTTCTGCATGTTCTGCAGCTACTCTGGCCTCCGAAGCCTTTGTAGCAGCTTCCTGTACCTCCTCTTCTGCTTTCTTTATCTCTGCAGCTGTGCTACTTTTCTTCTTTATATCATAGACTGCGAGCTCTTTTCTCTTAAGTTCCACATCTGCTTCATCAGCTGCAATTTTCGCAGCCTGTACTATGTCCAATCTTTGTTTTTCTCGATCTGCTGCCTCTTGGGCATCCTTTTCTGACTTCTTTCGTTGGGCCTGATCCTTTTCTTCTAGAGCTTTCGCTTTTGCTAAGGCCTTCTCAGCTGCTCTTCTTGCCTCAACCTCACGGTTCCTCTTCTTGACTTCCTCCTCCTTCCGTTTTGCTGCATCTTTTTCCTCGATGGAGGCAACTCCTAGCTTGACAACTACACTTGCAAGACTCTCTTCCACCACTTTTCACACTCCCGTAGTGCCTTAACTTTGTCTTCAGGCTGGTTTTCAGTTCTCAAGAAGTCTTCTACTTCTCTCCATCCTTTGCCATCAGCTCCTTTTCGATTTTCAATAATGTCGCCTAATCGGGCTGCAGCATCGCCAACACCTGATGCGCTTCGTACTGCTCCTGCTCCCTTGCGCTTTTCCCACGCTTCTTTGAGGATCTTGAGGTCATGCAGCAATTGTAGAACTTGGATTGCATCTGCTCCTTCCAGCTCCCCAGGTTCCTCTACTTCTACTTCCTCTGTTTTTTCTACTTCCTTTGCTTTCTCCACTTTGCTGCTGTCCTTCAATTCAAGAGTCTCTCTCACTAGTTGATCTCCAGCCAGCTCACCATCGCGCTTCCGTTTCCTGGTACCATCTGCTGTGATGTGGGTCTCAAAGTCTACCTCCATCTGCTCACTGCTTCCAGTTTCCTGCTGGTCGAGACCGCCCTTCTGCTCACTGCTTCCAGTTTCCTGCTGGTCGAGACCGCCCTTTCTGTAGTGTGGGGTGACGCATTAGCGGGTGGTTCATAGAGAGCTCTGGTTATTCAGTCCAGTTAGTTTTCGCATAGTTTTCCTTAATGTTTTCGTAATTAGCTATGTAGTTAGGCCCAATGGTGGTTGACCTACACCTTGACTACGGATGCATGTAATGTCAAAAGACAAAAACTATGTATAGGAAATTGCACTGCCAGCGCATTTACAGAAAACAAATCTAAAAACAAAAAAAATTCATTATTTGCTGCCATCCGAGCTTTCCATTGGGTACGACCGCGGATCATAATAATGATGTTTTAGTTAACAGTAAATCAATCAATGCAGATAACTGTACCAATCAGAAAGATAAAAATAAGCATGCCGGTGTAGATATTACTAGATATTGCCGATGTCCCCATCAAAACCGGCATCGTTGTACACGGCGTAGCCCTGAGGAAGGTTTTGGGCAACGTACGACGATGGCTGTCCGCGGACAACAAAGACCTGAAGAAGATTGTCGGGATCCGATGGTTAAGGAAGAAAGACATACTAATCGGAGAGGGGAAAGTGACAAGCTCCATAGTGGTATACTTGGAGGACCACCAGGATATTGACCAGATGCGACTTGGAGGAAGATGGCCCAGTACGAGGCTGAAAGAGGACGGAGATGAGTCAGACTGCTGGACGCTCCCCCCGCAATACAATGTGAACAGCGGGCATCATGTATCTAAATTTTAGTTATTTGCCTTTTCCTTTTAATAAACCCTCGCCATAGCCTGTAGGGCCGCATGCGAGTATTGATATAAAAAAAAAAAAAAAAAAAAACTAGGTATTGCTAATGTTCTGGTCCGCTCGCGAATTCAGTCCTCGCCCGGTCCTCTTGCGAACTCAATCTGCTCACGAGTGGACGGTCTGTTAGCGAGCGGACCGGACTCGGGAGCAGACCAGATCTATGAGCAACGAAATATGTGTCTACTAGCGAAGCTCTTGCTGCCAAATGTACCCATGAGGGGCATTTCAACTAATCGGTGTAAGAAACTGCATGAACGTTCAGCTTTTAATACAGATAGGCTTTAGGACAAGACCGGTGTGAGGCTGAGAGTAGCTAGCCCTAGATCCAAGCGCAGTGCGCTGCCGCATGCATTGAAGCAGCACGAGACATGCAGACGTAAGATTCAGCCGCAGATGCAGGCCAACCAGCGTTCCGCAGCAGGTGCTGTGTGCGAGCAGGCATCAGTGAATGCCGAGCATCAGTTGTCTATTCGATCGCTGTACTTACTGTATGCCGATGTGGGATACACAACGAAGATTGGCTAACTAGAGGGGAGAGCATAATGATAGTGGCCAGTCCAATGAAGTAAATGGCGTGCAATAAATCTGGATCAACCTGATATAGCAGCATGTACATACAGGAACAGTAAGCAATTCTACGTGCATAGAAAGGGCAACTAAGTCAAAATGGCAGCGACAGAAGTATGGGGTTTTTTTTTTTTTTTTTTTTAAATCACATGACCCCGCATGCAGCTGTTTGCCATGGCAGGGCTTTCCATTTGATTCGGGTAGCCCAGTAATAAAGTCCATGGATGAGTCCCATCTTTGAGTAGGTATTGTTAAGGATTTCAGGAATCCGTAGGGTGCGTGGTAGACAGGCTTAATCGGGCACAGGTGTCATAGTTCCAGATATAATGGGCTATGTTTTGCACATGCCTGGCCAGTAGTAGTTCCAGGATAGGATCTCGTATGTTGAGGCTTGCTGTATATTAGTTCGTAGATGTACAGTATAAGATGCCATCCTTGAAGTTATATTCTCCTAGTAGGGGCTTTGTATGTCGTTTTTCTCCCTTTTCTAGTCCCTTCTGTACATCCTAAGTGAAGGGGTCGGTTTAGGTCAGAGTCTAGATCTCAGCTTTGTAATTGCTTACTATAGTATTTAAGGAGAATTTTTCACTTAGAATGACTTCTTGTATTAGCCTAGCATAATTATCCCCCTCCTTAGGGAGATCTCCAGATCATCTTGTCAGCGGCCACCATAGTAGGGAACAGTCAAATCTATACTAATGCAGGTTCATTGCAAAATGTTATACCTTATTGGAAATGGGCCTCCAAGTTGAAATCGCGGACAGATCTGAGGCGTAATGGCCGTCATGGTCCTGCACAGCTTATCTTCAAAAATACGACTCCAGGACCTAGAGATATCGCACAAGCGCGCGCGTGATGGCCGGCATGTGTCCCTGGTTGATTGCGCGGCAGAGGGAATTGCATCCTGGCGTCTTCAGGACATGCGTCATAAGCATCTGGGTGCGAGGACCCTCGACCCTTTTTTTTTTTTTTTTTTATTTCACGTGACCCCGCTTGTAGCTGTTCGCCATGGCAGGGCAGTGACCCTCGACCCGAGAATGCCGATGGTCCGGGTACTTGGTACATATGCCAGTGTGATTGTCCTCCAACCACGGCAGGTTGCCTAGGCGCTCACCGAAAGAACCAAAGGGGTACGTACATGGTCCATAGAGCTCACAACCGCTGAACTTCTTACTGTTGGGGGCCTCAAAGAGCGCTTTGCTGCGGATAGCGGACAGGTGTTCTAGTGTGCGGCACAAGCTAGCTCGAACCGAGCTGGAGGGTGAGCTCGAGCCAGCTCGTAGGTAAGTGAGCTCGTCAAATAGAAGGTGACCTCGAGCTTGATTACATGATATTGATAACTAATCTAAACTATTCTACAGCTTCATCCTCCTCACCACTATCCGCTAAATTCAGTATTTCTTCTACATTTACTCCTGCTGCAAGTTCCTCCACTGCTTCCTTCAGCTCATCAACATTGAGCCAGGACTTCACTCATAGTCTCAGCTTCCATTCCGTTTCAGCGTTTGTTGAGAACTTCACCTTTTCTAAACTTTGGGGTTACAATATTGGAGGAGCTCTAGAAATGATACCTTTTTTACTAGTTTGATTGGTGAATTTGTTGAGATAAGAAAGCAGCAAAGGAGCTCACGATATGTGTTTCAGAAAGCCCTCTGGTTTAGCTCGCTTTGTTGGAATTATCATTTCAAATGGTATTCGTCGCTTCAATTTTGTGGCATTACTAGCTGATGCGAAAGTGGAACTGATGCATGTGACTTCCGAAAATGGTGAAGTAACATGGATGTACTACCGATGTAGTTGTTGTACAGCTTTTGACTTACTAAGTCTTGAAACAATATACACATATAAAATTTTATGCTCATTATCTGATATTTTCCGCCGCAAAATCATACATCTTTCATACAGGTAACTATGATGATGAGAGTTCAAAACAGTATGCTGATCTTTAACTGAAGAATATCGGCCAGCTAGGCTGGCAAGAAAGGCATTATAAATTGATATAGAATTGGTTGTCATATTAATAAATTGCTAATGTAGTATAAGGAACAAGAATCTTGAAGTGTAGTATAAGGATTAAGGGTCTCGAAGCATAGTATGTATCGCAAAGTCTTAATATTAGGTAGTAGTAGAGAGAAAAGAATTTCGAGAGGATAGAGAGAATAGAGAGGCCTAATATACACTCTTTCAATATGCAACTTACCTTCTGTAGACCTTGAGAGATATTAAACATAAAAGACTTGATATAGGTCTATGTAATTGAACCACTTTTGATAATTATAGAAGTTGTTGGCAGGTCGGAATGAGCTCTGAGTCTCTAATTTATTACCATGTTAGGTATTTACAGTTTATGAAACCTTGCACTGGCTAAGCATTTTAGCGAGCTGTCAAGAGAAACACTAGCATGATCTTGGCTGTCTCAAGCTCGAGCTGGCTCGGCTCGTGCCGCTCACTAGCTTCCCCGCAGCGCTAGGCGACAATTCTAGAGCGGCAAGCTCAGTCTAGCAATGCATTTCTAGGAGTAACTAGGCACTTAAGCATTAAGCCACTTCATACTTGCTAGAGCTTTCCATATTATTCTTTTCATACTCCGTTTCGGCCTCATGCCCACGTTGCTCTTTTTTCCCCCCTTTTTTTTTTTGGTCACGTAGCCTCGCATACAGACTACCAACCTTTGGCAGGGACCATGACTTCCTAATTTCAGAATATTACCCAAGGTCCATAGTTCCCCTAGTAAAATTAAATCTCTCCTCTACATCAGCGCCCTTTGCCATTTTGTGTAGTTCTCCATGTATGTAGTTTACAGAGTCCATGATTCTTATAATTAGCCAAGAAACGGGAAGAAACAGTGCCCACCATTGCCTGTAAGAATGCTCAATTGCTTCTTCATTGTCCAACATCCCTATCCCCAAGCGAGCACACGTCATGTTGAGTTGAAATATGCATTTTCATACATCCTGTTATTACGACTCATACTGCAACCCAAAAGTGCAGTGCTGGAACAATGTGTCGAAATCCGTACGCATGAACCTATCTTTAAGCGGCTACCCTTCAGTTAGTCTCATCCCTTCAGTCGTAATCGCAATGCCAGTAAAAAATGCGACAATCACAGATAGAACCAGTTAACGGCAGCTGAATACTCCCACAACAAACCATTCTGTCCTCCCCTAGTATCAGTAGTACCCTCAGTCCTTTACTGCGGCTTATCAGACACATGGAACAATGTCTGGATATCACAATAGCACAACGTTCCGCATAAGTGAACAGCGGGAGTTCATTCCTAAGTTTCACTCTTTTCAAAGGAAGAAAAGGTTCAACTTGGGATAACGGGCGCTACTGGGATATTGAACCCATTTGGGATACTGAACACTTTCGGAGGCCACAACAAAAATTACTGCAGGTGCAAATGATTCTCAAATGGGCTAAAATCAAAGCCAGAGCATAGGAAATATAGTAAATTATCCTCCGGGTATTTTCTGGACCTATTTGTAGTCTAAAAGTAATATTATATTCAGTATACAATATACAAACCCTATACTGGAATACTCTGAGTCACCATGTATTAATGATCCTACCTGGGATCTTATTGATCTCAATATGTATATCGCATGCCGTTAAAACTAGGTATTTTAAACTTTTTAAGGTGGCACATAAATTGTCTTATTCAGCAAGAAAAATACCTGATGTCTGAGAACTTCCCTTATGTGAATCTAGGGATTAAGCGTATGTGGAGCTCCCGACAGAAAAGAAAGGAGATAGCTGGATTTCTCATATCGCTTCTTTTGCAACCATATTAGATATTTCTACCAAACAATGAAAACCAAGTTGATATTGTGTACTGTCTGTATTGGTTTATTGCAGGTTAGATATGCAAGAAATTGTCATTTTCGCTTATCACGTATCCTAGGTTCAGCGAAAAAAATCATTAATGTTCACTATGGTACCCCTGTTAAACGCCTGCAACGCTGCCTCGGGGAGTGCGATAAGACATCCATTTATTGAACGCGAACCAAGGGGCAGGATTGTAGGTGACGGAGGGATGAGGCTCTGAGGCATCTAGAGGAATAGTTTGTATGCATGTCAGCAGTGCCGAAAAGCCTACACATTTTGTACTACAGGAACGTAATGATGCTATTTACTTTACTGTAGTTAACGATAAGAGTGAATCGGATCCGGAAATAGTTACTGTACCTGTGACAACGCTGAGTGTTGGGCTTTCTTGGCAATTTTTCTGCAAAAAAAAAATATTTAATGAAGTTAATTTCAATTTTCCGTAACGAGCACAAGGCCAATAAACCCGAGCGATAGATTTGAATATGTGCTTGTGGGCCCTGCTGGTGGATTATCTTTTATCTGAATTCACGTAACTAACAGAGTTGATATTACACTTCTACCCAACAAATCCATTAGCTACCATTGTCGGGTGATAATGTAGGCTCTTTTCTCATTCTGTTACATCTGAATAATCGTACCATTTCTTACATAGCATACAAATGTACCCTGCTTCAGAATTATATAGAAAAAGCGTTTCTTCATAGTAGATGAAAGTGACTATGCATACTTACCACTGTATATATTCAAAATCCAATTCCAGTGTCAATGTGAGAGTCGTTGGAATGGCATTAACTGGTTAGCACTCATAGCACATCGCACAATCAGACCCTAGCGTCATACCCTATGCTCTTGGTATGAGAATAATCAGGACCACCTTCCTGCTTCATGGTAATTAATTCTGGTTCTCGGCATCGTGAGATAAAAGCGCTGGAACGTTTTAATTTCGCTCGGGGTGGTACCAGTCGGCGAAATAAAAATCCATACTGTCCACAAGTTCAGTACACCTATATCCCATTCCAGTCAATTGCCCTTGCTATAACGCAATTCCATCACTTGAGCAGAGTAAATTCTTTCTATATAACTAATTGTCGCTGGAATAAAATAAGGATTAATGAAAACTTGCGGACCCCCTCCCCCCCCCCCACCTCGGCAATGAGGTCTACATTCAGCAGGGATATCTGACAATGGTTGCTACTGTAAAGGTAGTGACAACTGCTTCTTAGAACATCCGCATCACCAAGAATTTACATGCAGCTTCACACTGCCTCTACCTCACCTACAGTTGCTTTTTGCTGACCTTGCATAATTTTCCCGTTTGCGCAAACACTTTCCGTTGAAGGTAGGCATCGATGAAGTCTATATACTTATGACAACATTTGCTACTCCATTTTATGTTTTCTCCTACTTCAATAGTTGCCCCAGACTTTAGCTGCCATGACTATGTCCACTCAATATGCAGTAACCGCTAAAATAAATGGGCAATTTTTGCCTTCCGAGATATAAGTAACGGTTGGAACTTCCCAGTATATACCTGTGATGGGCCGTGACTCTATCTCCGCCTGTGGTTGTGGTTCCTGCTCCGCTAAGGCGTTTTATCGACTACTACTTCGCTTTACGGAGGCTGGTAGTAGGGGTTGTCGACGAACAACTGGGAATGGCTACCAGAAAGTACCACTACTAACTGAGGCGCTTTTAGTGCCTTGGCCCCTTCGTTGATTGGTCTGTTGGCTGGTAGTCTCCAGTACCAACGTTACGCCTGTTACCAGTCAAATTTGACTGGTAGTGGGCTCTTCTGGTAAGTAGTGCTCAGTTAGTAGCCTACTTTGCTGCATACACCCACATTATTTCGTACCATATGCATCACCCGCGTATTCACATCCCGATCATGTCAACATTGAGATGCATCTACAAACACAAATAATATCCTCTTTATAGGTTCATCATGCGTCAATTAAAAATCATAAGCATCATGATAGCTTTTACATTGCTTCGCTTCTGAGCTCTTGTTGTATTACAGCTCTTCGACTTAGATGGGGCATGGTAAAGTTGATACGCGTGAGTCTTGTTGTGTAGAGGCATATTTGTGGTAATTCATAGTACTTACTAATAAATTTCACAAGGGTAAAAGGGGTGCCTCACGACACCTGCCTAGTTTGGCTGGCGTATTTTCTCTGGTACCTTCTGGTAGCCATTCCCAGTTGTTCGTCGACAACCCCTAGTATATGGCTGTCGCTGTAAGGCTCACAACTGCCATGTTCATTCGCACCAGAACTTGTTCTATCGGTTGCTTGACTCTTTTAACAACGAATTCCCGCAACCTGCTGTAAACAAATCGAGTACAAATTAATTATAGCCTTAGGGTGGTGAGTTTCAGTTGACCAACGTGACAGGTTGCCGTGTAGCAATGAGAAGAAAAGTGCCAAACTGCAAAGGTAGAGACTTCTTGTTGAAGTCAACAGGGAAGAAATTCTTGGCAAGCTTAGCTCGCTGGTGATTAAACGATCCAAGCCAGCAGGTTGAATTCCAATACCGCAAGCTTTACAACTCGTCCTGGTTACATCACGAAACTACCCCTTACTACGGCTGACCGCTTGCCCTGGCAATTGGCATAACCAGCGTTTCTCCGAATATGGCTCTCGTTATTTCACTGCATAGATAACTTTTCCTTCCCACTATGCGGTGTCCTGGTTCAAGACTGGCTTTCCGATGTTGAGAGGTTTATTCGTCATCCGCATCGCCATATTAACCCATACACCTTGAGTCCCTTACTATATAGGAACCTGGGAAAAGCTCGTATTCCGAGGCCGCTGATCCCGGAAAATACCGTAAAAGCGGTTTATGCGAGGAAAGGGAGATATGCAAGTGCTGCAGGGAAAGCCGCTAGAAAGCTGATGTGGCGGGGTAAGTTGCCACTGGTAGGTGGTGGCTAGCTACGTATCGTATTTGAGAGAATGCAGCGCATGTGAAAGGGCGATCGGATGCCAAGCAAAGTGAATATTTACATTGAGGGGTAGGCCTATGCATTAAGAGAAAAGTATCGATAGTGGACTGCTAAGAGGCAGCCCGGTGTTTGTTTCGATATGTTGATAAACTTTACAAAATCCTGTAGTCAGTGAATACAGTTTGCCCTTTCTATAATGAACCGTAAAAATTCTTCTACCTTAGTTGTAGCGGAATAATAGTCTCGTAACCAGACGCTGACTAAGCGGACTTTCATGCATGGGTGTTGCTCCGCTTAGGAGCGTCTGGGAGATCTTAGCCCGCTCTCGCCACGCCAATTCCGATAGCTTGTTATTAACATGTAGTTAACATCACACAACACGATTCAGTAGTGACGACAGTGAGGACTTTACCTAGTTCTTGTAACCAGACGTGGACTAGCCTTTACCTAAACATCAATCTATCAGAATCTTGAAGTGCTGCACTTTCCATACAAGTTAATTCCAATGGAACTTCCCTATATCTCAGTCACAGCTGTCGAAGAAGGAGAGCGGTTGAATGATATTTTCTTATTCATAAAGAATAAAGGCTTTACTCTTACATCATTTATTCAAGCACTATTAGATTCACCGGTTCCTAAGATCAAACGCAAGGCAGTCAGGTTCCTAGGAGTTGCCGGCGGAGGTATACATATCGCGGAACAAATTCTAGAGAAATCATACGTAGGAAAGCGATTGATGCAAGGAAATATTGACGCACTTCAGAACTGTGGTACCCAAATGACTGAGACTCTATTCAATTGGTTCTACCTAATTCTCGAAAAAGATATTAAAACCCTATTGAGTTCACCAAAGACACGCCTCCCGCCCTCAAAGTTAACTCCTGAGATTGCAGAGAAATTCAACATGAAGGATATCGCCGAGCATTTTCAAAATACAGCACCAATGCTATATAAATTACTCTTAAGACTATGCAGTACAAGTAGCATGAGTAGGGATGATGATAAAGATGAGGATAGCGAAACTGATGATGATGAAGAAGTAAAATTGGATAGGATTGATAAAAAATTAATCATTCCAATGGTGATAATTTCACAAATTACTTTTTCAAGAAGCCAACGGGCCAATTGGTTTCAGACAATTATGGGGTATTACTTGTTGGCTAGTAATACCAGCAAGAATGCTATATCAGTATTGAATTACGTTGGAATTAGCATATCCTATAGTACTGTCATGAAGGCGACTGCAGCCTGTGCTGAAGCTTCCGATGCTTCGTTAAGAGATGCGATTCAGGCAGGAAGAGCAATAGGTGTATTTTGGGACAATATGACGATGGCACGAAAGGTATGTTGATATCCTATCAATGAGAACAAATCATTAATATAGTAAATAGGTAGGGGAAGAGACAACATTAAATCGGCATGAGTTCGTCAACTGGACTGCAAGAGGAGCTTGGGAGATTCGGCCACCAATAAAATGCCCATTACCTTGGGAAGTACAATATGATTGGGAAGAGAGGGAGAACCTTGGGTCAACTACTTCATATATTGCTGAGATAATGAGTAGCAATGATGATGATATTGATATGGTAGGAGCAGAAAATTCAAACAAGGAAGTATTACCATGTTTGGATCCAAAAATATTATTCAAGGATGCAGTTTATAAAGATCTGGACTTATGCGAAATCTTGCGACTGGAACAAATGGAGAAGTATTATGAGGAAGTTTCCAAAGGCCTAATTGCGGAGGTATTGGGGGAATATTGTACGACCTTTCAGAAAATTGACAGAAAGAATATACCAAAGGTGCCAGAAATATGCTGCTTGCCAAAAGAAGCATCCCAAATCTGGACACTCCCAGTATTGGAGGTTGACGAAGCAACACTAGATGGTAATGCGCAACTTCTGGAAGAGTTCATTCATAGCTTAGGTATTCCATTGTCAGCGATGTGTGGAAGAACCACTTTGGTCGCAGGAGACCTGATGTCCGTGAATCGAATAGATGGAGTAATTAGGCTGAGAAAGAGAGACCTTCCAGAGAGGAATATGGAGTGGGCAACAACTATAAATAGACATTTACACACTGGAATGACAAGTGCATCAGCGGTATTGGATGCGTCAGCAGGCCGAGCGGATGGCCGAGATCCCGCATCTCTCAGGAGAATTGCAACCATGTTGGGTCGAAATAAAGTCTTTGATTCAAAATCAATCAAGGACTATACTGCCTTGCATCGGTTGATCATGCATTGTTGGAAGGCTCATATATTAGTAGCAGCAATCGAATTAGTGAGAGAGGGTACGGACTGTGATAGTGTGGAAGCATTGGATACCTGGTTGTCTGAAGAGCCATCACGATGTGAAGAATTAATCAGCAGGGTTGTTGCTAAATTCATGTGCCCACTGCAGGTAAAGAATATACGGCGTGAGGCAATGGAAGCCGCACAAACACAATTTGAAAAACTAAAGAATACTGTTAAAGAATCAGTAGAATTACGCAAGAAAAATGGAGAAGTTATGAGTGGGAGTGGGCGTGGTATAGGACGGAGACGTGGATTCCCCTATTCTGGTATTGGACGAGAGGAAAGAGGCCGAGGGGGTTATGAGGGAAGTAAAAGCACGAGAAGAGGGCGAGGTCGAGCAGCTAGGGAAGTTGCAAGGGGGAAAAGAGGAGGTGTCAGTCTTGATGCGGAGGATTATGATTCAGTGAGTGCGGTAACTAAGGCCAAGGATGCCCTCTTGAGAGCATTGTCAAGAAATAGTAGGGATCTTGCATACGAAAACTTCATCCTATTTTTACAGCACAGTACCATGTATGTGGACTTTTATTCAGCAGTTCGAAAAGGAGATAGTGGAAGAGTGGAAAGATCGTTGGATTTACATTCAGTGTTTTTTCATGGGACCGGAAGATGGAATTATGCAAAAGAGCTTCTGGACCTACAAATCGACCGCCGGCTGCTATGGACCAACGAGATGCGTGGATATTGGTTGAGCAATACACTATTGAATTTGTCTGGAACATCAGACAAATTCATGGGAATTGATGAAGCAAATGAATATGTGGTAAGGGAGCTAAAAGATGGGTACAATCCAAGTGGTACTGTGAAGTCTCGTGTGTATTTACAAGAGACGGTGGCTCGAAATGTCATGAGTTTTCGAGGAGTGAAACGTGGAATGAATAGCACTATTGGTATTCCATATGGAGGGACCCGACATAGCAAGGTTGATGACCAGAGAGATATTATGCTCATAGTAAACTTACTTCTGAAAGAGGGAGTAGGTAAATTCTCAATGGGGAGGTGGAGTACGGGTACAAAATCAAGTCCTGTGGAGATTAAAGAAAGCTTGGACGCATATGGGGAGGGGTTAGCAGAATTATGGACGGGGAGGCCCTTAGCTGCTAGTATTTTGAAAAGGACTAGGGGAGATAAAGTGTGGAGAGAAGATGTAGGAAGCACAGAGGTGTTTGTTGACAACGGAGCCTTCGGGGGTGATATAGAAGGGGATTCTTAAAGCAAGCAATTGCAAGTTGAAAGACTAGGGGGGTATAAGGGTTACAAGAAGCGTACTACATAGAAAAAAGGAAACAGGATAGACTTCAAGATTCTGAAATACATGAACGTTTTTTGTTGGAAGCATTCGCAGGCAAAGAGGCCCTTTTGCGCTTCTTAGTGGCGTCTGCCAGTAGTCGTATTGCAGGCGGAGCAGTCGCTTCTCCAGCCGAGGAGTTGACACTGCTGGCATCTGGGAGAATACTGGGAGCGATTTCAAAGTTTAGAAACTTCTGAAGCTGGAGTGTTATGGGACTGCGAGGGACCTGGACTTGCTGCACCTGAGTCTACGTGTATCGGTGTAACCGGTCCAGTTTGGCCTCGCTTTTGCGCACGGCGGCGAGCTGCACATTCGCGATTATGTGCTAACCTGTTCAGCCTTCGTGTTTCGCTGATATCGTGAGCCAACCTAGCCTGCTCAATAAACCGGAGTTTCTCATCAGGATTGGTATATGATCACAATTGGGAGGTACAAATGGCCGAGCGCCCCCACGGGGGCGCCCTAGCTTTCTGGGTGCAGTATTTGGGGCTATGGCGGGAATCAGGATTTCATTGTTTCCCAATGTGGTGATTAGGAATTCAGATGGTGGTGTTACATTTGGGGTATCATTCTGTTGTAGTTCCCTAAGCTGCGTTTGAGTTTCCGGTAGTTGCGGGAACTGCGTTCGAGTTTCCGGTAGTTGCGGGAACTGCATTTCCAGTGGTTGCGGGAACTGCGTTCGAGTTTCCGGTAGTTGCGGGAACTGCATTTCCAGTGGTTGCGGGAACTGCGTTCGAGTTTCCGGTGGTTGCGGGAACTGCATTTCCAGTGGTTGCGGGAACTGCGTTCGAGTTTCCGGTGGTTGCGGGAACTGCGTTCGAGTTTCCGGTGGTTGCAGAAACTGCGTTCGAGTTTCCGGTCGTTGCGGGAACTGCATTTCCAGTGGTTGCGGGAACTGCGTTCGAGTTTCCGGTAGTTGCGGGAACTGCATTTCCAGTGGTTGCGGGAACTGCGTTCGAGTTTCCGGTGGTTGCGGGAACTGCGTTCGAGTTTCCGGTCGTTGCGGGAACTGCATTTCTGGTGGTTGCGGAAACTGCACTGAGGTTTCCGCAACCTCTAAGACTCCTACTCGTGGTCCTCGGGTAGGCTTTGCGGCCACAGTGATATTTGCCAGAACATGTTTGAGTAGGGTTAGTAGAGCATCAACATGCATCCCTAAAGGTGAATAAAGAATTTCCCGCTTTCCTGTGAGTACTTTTTGTAAAGAAGCAAGGTCAACCACATCTGTACAACACCTTGATATACGGTTGATATCATCATCACTCAGAAATACAAATTCGTCACCAAAAGAATGTGCACCAAAACCATATACTGAGGACAGATGTTTGCGAAATTGATGCAGTGCAGATTTCACAGCTTCTTGTTGTACTTTAGATGTGGGCGTTTTTCTCGGAGGAGCAGTATACACTTCGGAAACGTTTGGTGGCGGTAGCATGATAGGTCCTATGGTTTCCGCATAGTCGATCCTGGGGATTAGTCGTAAGTGACATCTATCGCAACACCTGGGGTCTGTTGCTGGAGCAAGTTCCTCAGGATCAGAAGACAGATATTGAAGGATGATTCGGCGTCGGCAACCATGAGTATTAATAAACCATAGCAAGGCTCGGTCAACGTTTTTCAGAACTGTGGCAGAATCACGTTTCCCGCCAGAAATGGTTGCTTCCGGGGATACAGGATTTTGGACTAGAGATTCAAAATCTGTAGCTAAGGGCTCAGATTCTGTGAGTATCTCAGAATTTGGATCAGTGTCAACATCTGGTGTTTCTGCAATTACTAAATCACTGTTGTCGGTCATTGCCACTTCAGTGGTGTTCGCAATGCGAACAATCCCGAAGTGTTCAAAACCCTCGCGTACCCCTTCGTCAAATGCTTGAATCTGATCCCAAATTGTTTTAGATTCCGGCCCGTCAAATGCATTTTGATAAATCCGAAGTCCTGGGCCTGCAACCTTGCTCATTTCGGCATCCAATGCGGAGTTGTAGAACAAAATCGCTATTCCTTGTACATCTAAATTCCTTGCGCAACGGCCAGCTCTCTGCCAAAAACTGGTTAGATTAACATGGCTGGGAATAGTCCACTGGATGATGACTTCCACATCTGCAACATCCACCCCCATTCCGGCTGCTTCAGTGCAAACCATGACCCTTGTTCGTATGCCTGCATTTTTCTGAAAGTTCAACATAGTCATTTCTCTGCGTTCCTCACTTATAATAGTGGAAAAATCCATGATAAGTTCGCATCCTTGCAGCTCTGGGGCTAATCGTGCTTCCAACTGGTCCACAACTTGGCAAACAATTTCTCTTGAATCCACAAAGATCATTGTTTTTCTTATATCTGTGGCGGAAGTAGCACCTAATGATATAACGTTATTGAGTTCTCGGCGGGCCATGATATTCCCAAACTGAATTGGTACCGCGGTCAGGAAAACATTCGGGCGGTCAATGCTGTTTCTGATCAACGAAGTTTGACGCTGTAAACATAGAGTCTTATGCACAAAACTCAATGCGCGCTCGGACAACGTAGCTGATAATCCCATAATAGGAATTTTCGGGAAGAAACTACGGACCACTCCAAGGTCTGCGTAAGCTGTTCGGAATGTACGCCTGCGGGTATCCATAAGTATCGTAACAAGGGTTCTGGAGCGCCGCGTACACCTACCAAGTATAACATAAATGTACTTCATCCACAACTATACAACTCAACTTCTCTGCAAATACGCTGCCTTTCTTCTTTTTCCCTGTAACTTGAGTTCCTAACAATGTCCGGAAATTGCTGTCCCGACTGTTTATAAATTCCGGACCGACAAGAACGATAGAATAATCCCCTGCCGCTACACGTTTAATCAAATCTTTATTATCTCTCATGGTTTTCTGAGTCAAGCGACATGACTTGACCCCAAGGCGTTCATTGGATTCAACTTGATCCTTCATGAGAGCTAATAGCGGACTGATTACCAATACCACGGAATCAGGGTCTGAGATGGCAAGTGACTGATAGCATAACGTTTTACCGGAACCCGTCGCTGTGATAACCACTGTATCATGACCATCTAGAACCTCAGAAGCTGCCATAATCTGCCATGATTTTTCTACCCAAGTGTTTTTTCGTGCCTCAAAGCGATCCGCAAGGTCCTTTCGAAGCTGCCTTGTGGTCGCAGTATTCCTGTGGTATATACGACGGAATTGCCCTGATTTGCTGACTTCATCTATGCGTTCCTCAGGCCACCCACTGGCATCCAATTCGATCTCACTCACTTCACCTTCACGTACTTCGGGACTCTCAGGCATAACTTTGGTTAAGCTGTCCATTGCACATGTGGCCAAATCGATGTTGATATTTTCCGAACTTGCCGGGCTCGCGGTTGCATCTCCCAACAAAAGTGTGATGGCCGGGCACCATCGGGGACGTAAAACAATAACAAATCAAAACCGCCTGATTGCCGGATTGGGTAATTTGCGATGAACCAACCCGATCAGGTATCTATGGACCCGCTGGTCCCCGTCCCCTCGCCTTCCTTCTTCCAGCCTACTGCTACCTATCCACGTACCTCTGAGCTCGGTCACCATACGCATAGCAGCCGCCTGCATCCCGGTTGCCGCCCCGCGGTTCGACCGCTTCCGAGCCCTTGGAACCTGAATCCCTCTTAGGGGAGATTGGCTCACTGCAGTGAAAGCACATATGCAAGATAGCCGATGGCGTCACAGTTACATAAAGGAGTACTCTATGAGCTATCTACATTTTAACCTACTAATCTAAGCTAAGATTCCTCTTTAATGCGACCCACCTAGCCTTTCCCAGGAGATTCTAAAGCTACAAAGACCAAGCTTAACTTACATGAAACATTTCGCAGAGATGACAACCTCATGAACGCATACTTTGCTTTGGGCCACAGCCATTCAGCTCTCAATTGGGCTCAGCAGTACCATTTTCGATCCGGTCACATGTTCTGGCGAAAGCATCACTCTGGTTATTGGCCCCCCCAACGGGAGTAGTACTCCTGCTACTCATCACCCTCATCGACTCTGGCCCTCCTACCCCAACCACACTTCCTAGACGCTTTGCTACTCTCTCATTTGCATCCCCCAAGTTTCGCTTTCCATGATCATTTAGCAAGCCGGGCACGTCACTGCTACTGCCGTGCTGAATACGGTTGTAGAGGTCTTCAATTCTGATATCCCTTCGACGATTATAGCTCGTAGTAGCCCCGGAATTAGCGAAGGTTGTAGATAGAGATGACGTCTTGACTTCGATTGCAGGTACTGCCGAATTGCTAGTCCTCATTGATTTTTCCAAAGCCACCCTTTCCTCTGCAGCGGAGTGATATTTATCTACTGCAATTGAGGTCCCAATGATCTTCAGTCTTGATTCTTTTTGAAGCTCCACCAAATCCGCAATCTGCTTAGCTAACCGAGCTTGACGTTGTTCCAACAGATAGAGTGCTTCATTGCCTCGTATATGTTCAGCTAGAACAACACGGATCGTCATATCAATTTTTCCCGCAGGAGACGTTTTAGCCCATTGAATTGCTTGCTCAGTGATGTAGTGTTCATCGTACTCCTCTGGCAACAGGCACTTTGTAATTTCTTGAATTTCGTCAATATCTTGAGCTACGGAAGCCCGCACCTTTTCCATTTCCTCAGGGCCCAAGATGTCATCAGTCCCGTCTTTAGTTCCCCAAATCATTGGAGTGCTAACATCGTATTCGGACCCAGGACCCTCCCAGAAATCCTGGTCAGCTATCACTTCCTTCTTTGACTTGACTTTGTTTGGCATAGCTCCTTTCTTTTTTACTACCTCTGAGTCTAGTCTCGTGACTACCTCAGGATTCTCTCCCCAACTGAGAATATCGCCACTGGGATCAGCATCTCGATCACCACCCCCGCTCATTGAACAATTATCCAGGTATTGCACTTCCTCCTCATCTGCAGATGAAACCTCCAATTCTGACTCCTTTGCTTTTGCAGCGAACTGTCCTTTAAGCCTGGCAATCAAAGATTTCACAACATCGTCACGCAATGCATTAGGATAACTCTCTAAGAAATTCTCCCAATCTTGAGCATCCATGCGGTTTTCCAAATAATTTTTTGGATGCAAGGTTGGCGGACTCGTCAAATCGGAGGTATCCCAGAAATCCCTTTGGCGGTAGGCAATTGAAACACCACGTTGCCCTGCCATGGCGAACAGCTACAAGCGGGGTCACGTGAAAAAAAAAAAAAAAAAAAAAAAAAAAAAAAAGAAACACCACGTTGCGCAGCATTAGCTTTCATTACATAATTGATGTAAGAGGCTATCAAAGCGTAGCTTGTTTGTTTCAAGTGATCATGAAAGTGCCTACTGAGTCCGTCACCTTTTCCCCATGAGGATGCTTGGAAGTACCCTGGGGAAATCGTAAATGTGCAATATTTCCAAATAGCCCCCACTTCGGCTGCACTCAAATGTAACCATTCCGCAACGTCCTCTGCGGTTACTTTTGGAAGACATCTCTTGTTATTTCTTTGTCTAGAATATTCCATATAGCTCAATTAGTATTTTTCCAACACCAGTCATGAGTATGATTAAGAACTTACCTCGTAAGAGTTGTCTCTTGTGCGTGAGCCAACCCATCCACTGAAGTAAGCCAGGTTTTTGCAAGTGCTTCGTGAATCTCGAAAGCGGCATCTTGCAACTCTCGCTGATAGGTCCGCACATTCACCATCTCCTTATTAACTGCAATCACTCCTTTACTTGTAGGAATAACAGCGTTAAGAAGCTTCTTCAAAGATTTGTCGCCGAGATGTCTGAAGCGAAGAAATAAAACAGCAATCACGAATCGCATCTTTCCATTCCATTCCTCAGAGGTTTTGGAGGCTCTTTCTTGGAGGTACTCATCGAGGTCTTCGACGAAGTACTCCTTTTTGTCTGACTTCAGTTCAACTTCTGCTGTATGTTCCATGATAACTGACGAATCACCTTTAGATGCTGACCTATTTTGACGTCCGGAAACGCGGCGGCCACTCATAGTGATTATTTGGACTGGGAAGAGATCTTGCAGGGGGGTACGCAGGGGTGTCAAGTAGGCCTAGGTTTGTTATGGTTTGAGATGTTTATGTTGTCACTCTTGTGTACTAGTTTGTTTATGTATGTACATAGCTCGTCGGAAAGTCACCAAGGCACGTTTCCGCCCAGCAAAACTTGTCGCTAACAAAAGCGGGCTAAGATCTCCCAGACGCTCCTAAGCGGAGCAACACCATGCATGAAAGTCCGCTTAGTCAGCGTCTGGTTACGAGACTAGCGGAATAATTCTCTTGCTTAGACTGGAGGGTTTGTACCGTCGCTTGAATTAACGTTTGTAACAAGCTTGATTATTTTTTTTTTTTAATATCTTTACTCGCTAAGGGCTATGGCGAGATTAAGTACATAGGAGGTAGGAAATAGATAGAACAAATGATTTATGGTTATCATCTCCCGCCCACTCCAGCATCTCGACCAGCAGGACTCCCGCCCTCCTTCCCCTCTGGTGGGTCCCTCCGAGCATCCGCCCCCCCTGGCCACTTTTCAGTCTCCATACTCCGCACTCGTTCCAGATGAACAAGCTTGATTGATGGCACTCCGCGCCCGCATAATCACAGGGGGGGGGATGCCCAAGGTTATTCCACCCTTGCGCAATCATAACGCTTGGATTGGCTGTTATCTTTGTTTGTGCTCGGCGATGCTGTGGAGTTGTGGAGCGCCAAGGTACTCACATGGACTCACGTGGGCCCAAAAAGTGGTGTTGAAAAACGCCGATTAGTTTGTGGAAATTGTTCATGGGGAACGAACGCACATAATATTTCCGCAGATTTAAAAACTAACATACAGCGCGGGACTGATACACTCGTATAGAATAGAACTACTTTAAAAAAAAAAAAAAAAAAAAATTGCATCCACCCGAAAGGCTCTAGCATCGCGCAAAGTCGCAGCCTGTATGCGGTGTTACGTGACCCCTACCTCCTGAGCCGTATGATAAAATCGTCACCTCCCCACCCCAAAAATCGTGGAAGACCCTCACGATCATAAAAGAGCAGCCGCTACTATACATAGAAAATTAATAAGGTGTCGCTTCCCCATGGCAGCCAATAAATTGAAGCTGTTGGTGAAGGAGCTATATCCATATCGAGCTAGCAGAGTGACTAAGTTAGGAAGAGCGGGCTGAAAAGGCATTGAACTAGTAAAAAATCATCGAGTTGCAATTGGTGAAACCAAAGGGCGTCAAGGAGCGTCCACAGAGTGCTGTCAAAAGTGGTAGAGCAGTATCCTAGTGTAGGAACCATTGTTTACTCGAGTATTGTTGCGTCTCTAACTCCGTTGGAACGCCATTGGCCACTAAGTTACTTCTCAGGCTCCAGTTAAGTAGGGGTGCTACAATCAATAAATAAATAAACAATGTCCTATACAATGAGATAACTACTCTTTTATCATCTCAATAGCCCTTCAATTATATTTCCAGCTTGATAGTTATAGTTTTCTAAAATTTTGATAGTATCTCTACAAGCTTGATACCTTGCTGCCAGGTAGTCCCAGTTTGAGGCAACATCTTATAAGTTTTCTATGTCTAGTATTATATATATTATACAGTTTATATTTACATCTTACAATTGCAAGAGTCTTTTGAGTAGATTCGAGTGGTTAGTTTTATTTTCTTCCAGGTATATGATTCTAGAGAATTTCAGGTGTGAGAGTTTTGTGATGGTTGTGTGGTTGCGGTGGTTGCATGTTTGTATGTGTCGAAAAAATTGTATGGTTTCTCATACAAAAAGTTCGCAAGACTTTTGGCCCCTGAACCATGTCGCTTTTCGAGCTCCATAGCAGCTGGGTACGTAACTTGGGAACTGCACGTGAGTACCTTGGTGCTGCATAATTCGCCAAACTTTCCGGCACCCCCGTAGCCAAAGGAGTCCTGGGTCCAGCATGCAGTCAGCCAACCACGATTCAGGGATGGCAGCTTGGGAGGAGAAAACTACTTCATGACAATAAATGCGGGGTTTTACCAATATCGCAAGGGAATAAAGAATCGCTAATCGTCGCCCACAACATCATATCGAAAATAGGCAGCCTCCTTTGTGAAGTTTCGCATTCAATACCTCTGAGAATTGTGTGAAATCCCCGACACGGCATTTCCAATGGATAATCCGGAGCCCGGAAGTCCAGGAGGGTTCCACTTAAGTTTGAAGAACAAAGCGCTGAATGTCGGGCGTGGGATCAAGGCAGTTTTCAAAACCAGCGACACTTTATCTCCGCCACTTGACACGCACCTATCTCGACCGACATCTCCAGTCGGAAAAAAGGGAAACCTGAGAGCCAGCAGCGCCCCTCCCCGATTAATAGGCTCACGCCTGCTCCTCCTCGCATAACCTCACAAGAACAGTCACAGGCATCTGAATGCACAGTTACTACACCCATACCACCACAATCAGCACAATTACATACCAACGACAATTCTTCGTCATGCGGTACATCGCATTCACCGGAGGAGCAAGCAGATCTTCCAACTGTTCAGCAGAAGATAGAGAACAAACAACGCGATGCTATTGAAGATATAATTAAGGATTTACAGTCTGCTAAGGATAAAAGCAAAGAGGAGCAATGGAAATACAAGAACAGCGATGGTGAGCTTGTTCCTGTAGTGGACAAGATAGGTCGGATCCTAAAAGGCTTGGAGACCTACGCATCAATTGTCGATGTTGCAATACAGCATAGTCCTGAAACTACTGCTCTCGTGTGGGCTAGTGTTAGGATGATTTTGAAGGTTGGTCGTGAAATCATCTTGCATGAAGCTGTGATTAATCATGAATATAGGTCGCCCTCAATTACGTTGAATTAATGGAAAATTTGGAATGGGCAACTGCAACCATTATTGATAGCATGGCCACGTGTGAATTCTACGCCCGTATCTATAAGGATGTATCGCTGGAGGTCACATTGCATTCGGATTTAACAGCGGAGGATTTTAAATGCAAGTTGGATTCTGCTTTAGGAGAACTTTATACTGTGGTGCGGGAATTTGCAGTTGAAGTACAAAAATATTTCAGTACTTTGGCATCGGGTAGGACATTCGGCTTCTTTAATTTTGCACTTCACTAATAGGACCGAAATTTAGGCGGAATAAAGATTCGAAGTATTTTTATGCCTTTTCAAGTGGTTATGACACCATACATCGAGAAAATAATCGATAAGAAAAAGGTTATTCGAGAGTGTGCGGACGGGGCTACAATGAAACGGATCATGAGTAAGAGCGCCCAATGCACGTACAACTTTGATAATAAGCATGTTTTCCTAATGAAAATAGAGAATTCCAATCAACTTGAGCGGATAGACCGTGTGGTGAATGATATAAAGCGGGAAATGGAACCTTTGACCAGGCTAGAGGGTGAGTTTATGGCAATATCATGATTCATCCGCACGATCCTGCAATTAATACCAAGTGCCATAAAACAAATTCAGATATCTACACTTCAGTCAAGAAAATCGAAGATCTGTTAAACGGGATTAGTACGTTGCATGCGATACCCTTGGTATATGCTGAGTATTAACTTCCGATTAGAACAGGATCAGCATCAAACACTATTTGGTGCATCTGAGTTAGAGCAGCTTAAGCACAACTACCTCGATAGATATCAACTGGAGGAGTTTAAACTGGACCTATATATTCCGGCAGAAGGAATGAGACACCAGCATGACAACGAACGTTTTGATCTGCTAGAGGCTATTCAAAATTTCCTGTCGGACGCTGCACCACAAAAGGTTTGCCTGATTCAAGGTGCTGCAGGATCCGGAAAGTCAACATTCAACCATTATCTTGCTCGCAAGCTATGGTCTGACTATGATAAGCGTGACACTCCCAAGCAAGCAACCGCCGCAATTCCGTTATTCATTCCACTGTTCATGTTCTGTACACCAGGAAAAGAAAAACACGAAGATACGATAACTACGTTTTTTATCAAACATGGTTTTCACGAAGATCAAATAAAGCTGGCACGAAAGAAGCAGCAATTCGTCTTTATCTTGGACGGCTATGATGAAGTTGAGAAGCGGGACCGCAATTTTTATACAGAAAACGAACTTGACCTATGGAACGCTAAAGTCATCATCACAAGCCGACCTGAGTATTTACCCTTGAGTTACCAAAGCAAGTTTTACCCCCACGGTCAGCCTCTGCTCCTGCAAGAATATTGGCTTGCGCCCTTTTCGAAGTCAAGCATTCGGCGGTATATTTCACAATATATACAGGCTAAGCCTACTGGCCGTTCAGTTGAGGATTATGAACAGTATATAATGAAACCTGACGTGTGTTCATTAATCAGCAATCCTTTCCTCCTCCGGATGATGATGACCGTGGCGCCAGCTCAGAATAAAGACAAACTCAAGCGCATGAACTTGTACAAACAGTTCATCGATGATTGGCTTGAGAAGGCAAAGGCCCGTTTAGATACCATTCAGTTATCAGACAGTCACCGTGATGCGTATAACCATTTAGAGCAGAATGAATTCAGTTTGCAAGCACGACACTTCTGTCAACAGTTCGCACTAGCTTTGTATCGTCATCAAGTGCTAGAAGCAACCTACGCCCCCAGTGTCCTCTTCCATAGGAACTCCCATTCACAGAATCAGTCTATCTGGAAAGCGTTTTTAGGCAATGATGACGACGCAACACAGCTTTTACGCTTCAGTTCACCGCTGATTCGGCAGAGTCACTCATATCGATTCTTACATAAATCGCTGCGGGACTATTTGGTAGCCGAAGTAGTTTGGCAAGATGAGTTACTTGAACAAGGTAACACTGATGCGCTGATCAATGAGTTTCATCTTGTTGAGGATCCTGGTGTTCTTGATTTCATTGTCGAACAAGTTAAAGATACCATCTCTGTGCAAGACAGTCTATTAACATTGATTGAGCGATCGAAATCGGATGTTCATTTTTCAAGAGCTGCAGCAAATGCGATTACAATTCTAGTGAGGGCTGGAAGAAACTTTACGGGTTATGATTTGCGTGGAATTCGGATTGCAGGAGCTGATCTAAGCGGTGGCTGGTTTGATAGGGCTCAACTGCAAAATGCAGATCTACATCAGGTTCGTTTCTTGGTTTGAATTTTTTTAAAAGTATGCTTCTCGCATCTGACCTAATTTACCGCAAGTAGGTTCGGATGCATCGAACCTGGCTTAGAGAGGCAGACTTGAGGGAAGCTAGCATGCAGCATGTGTCGTTTGGCGAGAGACCTTTCATGAAGCTACCAGAATCTGCGGGGGTATATTCCTGTTGCTTCTCCCCTGACGGCCAGCTGCTTGCTTCAGGCAGTGTAGATAGCACTGTGCGGCTGTGGTCAGTTCAACGTTCAGAGGTTGTCTATACCTTCGAAGGCCACAATGATAATGTATGCAGTGTGGCCTTTTCCCCTGACGGTCAGCTGCTTGCTTCAGGCAGTGCTGATAGCACTGTGCGGCTGTGGTCAGTTCAACGTTCAGAGGTTGTCTATACCTTCGAAGGCCACAATAATGGGGTATGGAGTGTGGCTTTTCCCCTGACGGTCAGCTGCTTGCTTCAGGCAGTGGTGATAGCACTGTGCGGCTGTGGTCAGTTGAACGTCAAGAGGTTGTCTATACCTTCGAAGGCCACAATGATGGGGTATGGAGTGTGGCCTTTTCCCCTGACGGTCAGCTGCTTGCTTCAGGCAGCGATGATAGCACTGTGCGGCTGTGGTCAGTTCAACGTCAAGAGGTTGTGCATACCTTCGAAGGCCACGATGGCTGGGTATGGAGTGTGGCCTTTTCCCCTGATGGCCAGCTGCTTGCTTCAGGCAGTGATGATAGCACAGTGCGATTGTGGTCAGTTCAACGTCAAGAGGTCGTCCATACCTTCGAAGGCCACAATGGCTGGGTACGGACTGTGGCCTTTTCCCCTGACGGTGACCTGCTTGCTTCAAGCAGTGCTGATGGCACTGTGCGGCTGTGGTCAGTTCAACGTCAAGAGGTTGTGCATACCTTCGAAGGCCAAAATGATGGGGCATCGAATGTGGCCTTTTCCCCTGACGGTGACCTGCTTGCTTCAGGCAGTGCTGATAGCACTGTGCGGCTGTGGTCAGTTCAACGTCAACAGGTTGTCCATAGCTTTGAAGGCCACAATGACTGGGTATGGATCGTGGCCTTTTCGCCTGATGGCCAGGTGCTTGCTTCAGGTGGCAAGGATAGCACTGTGCGCCTTTGGTCAGTTCAACGTCAAGAGGTTGTCTATACCTTTGAAGGCTACAATGACTGGGTACGGACTGTGGCCTTTTCTCCTGATGGCCAGCTGCTTGCTTCAGGCAGCAATGATACCACAGTGCGGCTGTGGTCAGTTCAACGTCCAGAGGTTGTCTATACCTTCGAAGGCCACAATGATGAGGTACGTAGTGTGACCTTTTCCCCTGATGGCCAGCTGCTTGCTTCAGGCAGTGATGATTGCACTGTGAAGCTGTGGTCAGTTCAACGTCAAGAGGTCGTCCATACCTTCGAAGGCCACAATGACTGGGTACGTAGTGTGGCCTTTTCCCCTGATGGCCAGCTGCTTGCTTCAGGCAGTGGTGATAGCACTGTGCGGCTGTGGTCAGTTCAACATCAAGAGGTTGTGCATACCTTCGAAGGCCACGATGGCTGGGTATGGAGTGTGGCCTTTTCCCCTGATGGCCAGCTGCTTGCTTCAGGCAGTGATGATAGCACTGTGCGGCTGTGGTCAGTTCAACGTCAAGAGGTTGTCCATACCTTCGAAGGCCACAATGACTGGGTACGGAGTGTGGCCTTTTCCCCTGACGGTCAGCTGCTTGCTTCAGGCAGCGATGATAACACTTTGCGGTTGTGGGCAACCTCCTCCAGACAAGCAGTTGCCTGCCTTAACTCTTTCGATATCATCTTATCTCTTTCTTGGGTTATCGGTCCCACTGCTCTTCAACTTGCAGTAGGTGGTGATCGTGGAGTCCGTGTATGGGAGATCCAGCACAAAGCGCAGTCCCAATTCGAGCGTCATCCTTTGTATATCACCTGTCAATGGGCATCATACCAGAACGAACTGGTCCTCGAAAATGCGAAAATCCAGGGTGTAACCGGGCTCGATACCCTTAATCTTCGGGTACTTAAACAGCGCGGAGCAGTCGGGGAACCTGCGATGGAACCGGCTACGGGAGAAGCTGTCGCGGAAATACAATGATATAGCAAAACTTGCGGTTTAGGGGTGAGCGTCTAGATAGACCACAGAGTAGGTGATACGAAGGGGAGAAAGAGCCTGCCGGGTATCTGCTAGAGGGATATGAGGCGGTAGGAGGAAGGGGAGAGAGTGACGAGGTATTGGAGGCACAACGAAGCCGGGTTAATATTTTTTCTTCTAGGTTTCCTTGTATGCGTTGATTTGATTGCTAATTACCGTATTTCTTAAATTTTCTTTATTCCCGATTTCAGCAACCTTTGGGCGTAGCTACACCCTTTAGGACTGTATGCGAGTACTGTGACATCCCAGACCAAATCAAAAAAAAAAAAGGAAGGAGAGAAAAGGAAGGAGAAAAAAATAAGTTGTATATTATATATATATATATATTTTATATATCTTTTTTTTTTTTTTTTTATTTCATTAATCGCGTGCCGCCCTGTGGGCTATGGCGATGTTTAAGTACATAGATGAAAGATAAAACAAAAACTAAATCTTAAGATATCTACTCCTCCCCGGCCCACTTCAATATCTCCACCAGATTCGTGTCTTTTCCCACCTGTTTTATATATCATTGATCGCGTGCCGCCAAAGGTGTATATTAACGCAAACCTGTGGTCACGCCTTCTCTTGTGGCGTGTTACCCCTCTTTCTGTAACGTACTCAACATGTCATTCACCGTGGGAATTAGGTGGTTAAGAAAGAAGTCCGTGTTGTTGGAAGAGGGAAAGAAGACGAGTTCAGTGGTGGTATACTTAGAAGACAACACCGACATCGACAGGGTAAGGCTCGGAGGGAAATGGTTGGAGCAAACCTTTTTTTTCCCCTGTTTTCATGACGCCACTGAGATTTTTCCCCTGTTCAAGTTTCGGATGATCAACTAATACTATTGTATTTAGTCAATTCATAATATTATATATCATGACATTTCAATGCAATAAGGCATTGATTCTAGTGAATTATGCAACCTTTGAACTTCAATATAGTCGCATATTTAAATATATCTTGTCGCATATATGATATATATCTAGTTGCATATTTTATATATATTCTGGTTATATATTTTACATTCTAGTTGCATATTTTATTTCAAGTTTATAATACGAGAATATTATATACAACTACAATATTAAAATAGATTAAATAACGTTCTTATTTCTTAATTGCATTATTAAAGTTCAATATAATATTCTAATAGCATATTTTATCGCGAACTTGAAAAAAAATATGTGACTAGACACTATATATTGAATATATGCAACTATATTGAAGGTTTAATGGTTGCATATTTCACTATAAATGAGTAGAATTAAGGATTTATTGCATTGGCGTACAATGCTATGTAATATTATGAATAGACTAAATAATATCGTATTAGTTGATCATCCGAAACTTGAACAGGGGAAAAATCTCAGTGGCGTCATGAAAACAGGGGAAAAAAAAGGTTTTCTGGAAATGGTTGAGGATTAGCCCTTACGAACAGGACAGGGGACGGAAGTGACGCACCTGTACAAGGGATCACCACCCGCACCATGCACTAGTACCGCGGGAAACACATGTAGTTAGACTTTTATTTCTCTTTCCTTAATATACAGACCTCGCCATAGCCCGTAGGGCGGCATGCGAGTATTGATATAAAAAAAAAAAAAAAAAAAGCATGTCATTCACTTTTATTTCTTACTCCAGCTCTATGCCATCTTTTTTTTTTTTTTTTTTTTAATATCACGTAACCCCTCTTGCAACTATTCGCCATGGGAGGGCTATGCCATCTGTTGGACGACGTAAAACCGTTGTACCCCACGATAGCAATAGGCGGACTTCAGCTGCCTGCTGAGGCTCAGTGGAACCACAACGTCCTCCCCAGCGAAAACCACATAGATCGAAAGCTCTCAGCGAGCTGAGTCTTTTGATCTAATTTTTATTCCCAAATACCCGACACCACAAATTTCCCCCGAGGGGTAAATTTCGAGGAATAGTTCAGCTCACTACCGCTGTTTCCAACACATCCACCATCAACTCCGCGCCAAGAGCCAATAGAAAAGACTTTAACCGGCGCCACCACCTAATAAGAAAATGCCCAGAAGCAAGAAGACACGGAGAGGGCCCCCGCCGCCTTTCCCCCCGCTCCCGGACTGGGAAGTCTTAGACGAGGAGTTACAAGACCATAAATTCGATCTGGGCAAAATCGCCGCATCGCTTTGGAGGTACTACTCGGACCATGGCCAGCACCCAACGGAGGGTTCGATCCTAAGCACACGCTTCGAAGACAATGAATGGGGCAGGTTGAGTACTAGCCGAAAAAATAAGTATCCGGACAGAGGATAAATGCATATCATGCGCTATGCAGTTTTTGGCATAAGCTAGCATATTTTCGTATGCTTGGCTATGACACTCAGTGTGGATTTTATTATGTCAGAAGTATCCGGACAGCTGACATAACGAATTTGGGACTTGCAGCACCAACAGTCCTATACCTCGTATGAAGACAGCGCAAATATAAAAATGGCACTGCAGGCAACTACGATAAGTGCAGGTTCAGGCATTATAATGATCAAAACTTACTATTCTGATAGTCTGACTACTATTCTGATAGATCCTAAGATTTCGAGACTGCTCTTCAGGGCTTTTTTAGAGACCATTGAAATACTGTTTAAGAGGCTGTTCGAGCTCAAACAGCCTCCGAAACAGCCTCCGAAACAGCCTCCGAAACAGCGCCCGAAACAGCCTCCGAAACGGCCTGGAAAGTTGCCTCTGGAACAACCTCCGGTACGACCTCCGGTACGACTTCCGAAACAGCCTCTGAACAGCCTCTGAACAGCCTCCGGAACACCCTCTTAAACAGCTGCTCGAACAGCTGCTTGTAGCATGTTAACAGCTACTCAAACAGCATCCAGAATAGCCTTCGCAACAGCCTCCGGAACAGCCTCCGGAACGGCCTCTGGAACAGCCTCCGCAAAACCTTCCCGAAAAGCCTCTGGAACAGGCTACAGAAGAGCACTGTAATAGCAGTGAAAACACCCCGTAGTGACCTACCTCCAGTTGCAGTACTCTGTTCTGCAATTTATTACAACTTCAAGATCTGTAGCTGATGCATATGTGAAGCTCTCAAAACTCCACTCTCAATGATGTCAGTGCAATTGATTTCAGTACCTTCATTATTCTAGATATTGTTCTTATTGATAAAAACTTTGCTTGGGCTATTTGGTATGCGAATACCTCAATGTAGGCCAACATTGGCTGTTCTTTTCCAGGGGGGCTATTTTAGCACCTACAAGAATATTAGTATCTTACTTAGTATGATAATTGAGTCTTTACCCGGACTGTTGTTGCTTGCTGTCCTTGTATATATTACCTTGTTCTTGTATTTATTCCGCTGCTGTATGATAGGGGTCTCCAGAATTGCGGAGAAGACCCAATTTCATTATGTCAGCTGTCCGGATTATTAGGTCAGCTGTCCGGATACTTCTGACATAATAAAAATTGGACGCTATCATGAAATTTGGACTGGTCTAAGGAGCCAACCATACAAAAATATGCTAGTTTATACCAAAAAATGCATAGCGCATAATATGCATTGGTCGCCTGTCCGGATACTTATTTTTTCGGCTAGTATACAGACAGATCCACACCCGCCCGCCACACCCCCACCACCACCACTGCCATTGCAGCCACTGGGGCTTAGCCCCATCACGTGCATAGACATACAACCGCACCTCTGAAGTCCTCGGCTTCAGCACAATTGACATCGTGCATTCGGAGGAGCCCTCCCCCGAGCCCACAACCCACTCCGCCCCTGCCCCTGCGGTCAAGACTGAGACAAGAAAGCGGAAAGGCAAAGCGGCCTCAGCGCAAACGCCGTACGCCCTTAAACGCAGACTTGACGACGCGGAGGCTAGGAAAATAGCCACTGCACCACCGGTTGGGAACCCAGCCGCCGACAGCACCCCTGCCAGCACCACAGCAGCGACCCCAGACCCACCCCCGCCCCCACGCCCACCCCGCCGAAGCCAAAAGCCCCTCAAACCACAAAAGCCAGACCCCCGACATACCCATCCAACCCCGGTACCACCACTTCCAAAGAAGGCATCCTAGTACATGGGATAGCCCTGAGGAAGGATCTCGGGAATGTCCGAAGATGGATGGAAGCAGACAATAAAGATATAGGAAAGATTACGGGGATCAGATGGCTGAGGAACAAGACGACATTGAGGGAGGAAGGGAAAAAGACAAGTTCGGTAGTTGTATACCTGGAGAACACAATGGAAGTAGACCGGGTGAGACTAGGAGGAAGATGGTTGAGAGCCTGCCGGTACGAGTCAGACAGAGGACGGAAATAGGCAAAGGACGTCCCCCTGCATCGGCTTGGATCATCCACCCATAATACCAGTGAGAGTCGTGGGTTTCATGTAGCTACATTTTAGTTTTCCTTTACTTAAATAAAGACCCTCGCCATAGCCCATAGGGCGGCACGCGAGTATTGATATAAAAAAAAAAAAAAAAAAAAAAAAAAAAAAAAAAAGAGGCTCAGTGGGCCGCGGCAAGAGATGCATGATAGAGTAACTTCATGTGATGATATAGTACATACAGTCACATAGCAAAAGAAAACGCCCACCTAAATTTGCATAATTTGATGTCTTAGACCTACTTACGCGCTATTACCGCCACTAATGCCAATAAGAAATTAGCTGCTAGGGTCCACTGCTTCTACAGCATATCACTCCTCTCTATTCTTCCTCCATATCCACTTCGCACCACAACCATTACTTCTCTCAACATGGCATTCGTCAGACCAAACATACTTTGCCCATGTTTCCTCTGTCCAATCCTTTCTCTCCAGGGCCCAAGCTAACCTCGCTACAGCATAGATAGGAGTTAATTTAGGTCTCCTTCTAGCTCTCCACTTCCGACAGCCCTCAAGTCAGAGGTTCCAATCGAGGGTTCACGACTCAACTTTGATGTCTAGATTTTCCTTTAAATGTTTCTATAGAGAGAGCTTTGATACAGATAGGTCACTATCAAGTAAAGCAGTAATAGAGTCCATAACATTCTTATTTAGCTTTTTCGTCTTCCACTCTTAGGCAAATTTTCAGCAGTGCCTCACTCCTTATAATGCTTAAGGAAATCTCGAATAGTACTTTTGATTCGCAATCTGTTGCAATGACAACCCTTGTTGATCCAGAAGGACAATTTGACCTTTTTCAGAATCGGTCATCTGCTTCTTAAGAGCGGCACTGGAGGTGGCACTGGAGGCACTGAGGAGGCAGCAGTTTGAGGTGACATTATTAGGCAGGATTTTGTAAACTCGGCTGTCAGTTACCTGTAGGTGGCTGTAGATTTTTTCTTGACTTCTGGACCCCTTTAGGAGTCAACCTTATATTTTCTATGCCCTAATCTTAAAAATCATCTCCGGCTCAGAATTCCCAATTTAGCGCAATGTTGTAAGACCTACGCGCGTTTATATCTAAGACACGCGCGTGTATGTCTTAATTAAGCACAGGCCCAAAGTTTATGCACGCAGGCCCAAAGATTATGCAAAGGTGGGCGTTTTCTTTTCAACCGTTTTTGCATGATGCAAGCTTGCATCGGCAATTTGCTATCTTATATCTTACTGAACGGGTGGAAGCGGGGGGACCTTTCTACTTTATTACCTCATATTTTACTCTCCTAATTTCATTTTCACCTAAATTCACTATAGCCCATAGGACAGCACGTGAACAATGATATAAAAAAAAGAGTCGGAAATTTACTCGCCTTCCTCAAGTCTCTTTTTTTTTTTTTTTTTTTTTAGTTCTTCGAACCCTCTCACTGTAGCACATAAAATAGCCATGTCTAATAAATCACTTGCACATTGCCGCTACAGAGTTTAAATGATTCAAAGGGTACCCTGCATATCCAAAACACGTGATGTTGCCTTTAGCTCTATATACAAGTAAGCTTGTTTCAATCTCATGGTCAGACGATCACCCCGCAGATATGAGCCGATAAGATTAGATTCTCCAATAGCGTAGGCAGATCATCTTGGCACTAACAATTATGCACCCTCATGCAACTCAATCACCTTAGTAACATACTGCATATGCAAAGGAAGAAAATACTCAACATCCGTGAGGCTGAGATGTACCCATGTCTCGCTCACCTGTATCCATCAATTTCAACAAAAACAATGGTCAGTCATATTCCACTCCCAAACAGCTATGCCAGGCCAGGCACGCGCCAGTCGCCGCCGCCACCGTTCCTCGAATGCCTCCCAATGGAACTGTTAATTCAGATCCTGGGCTACCTCGAGCCGCGGGACGTGGGCAGCCTGCCCTTGGTCAACAGAGCGCAGCACGAGGTGTTTACGAGAGAAGCAGTGTGCGCTGAAGCCGTCTGCGTGTTTTTCGGAAGCGGGTTTCTGTATAGCGCAGCTGTGGGAGTCAGTGCAAGGGAGCTGTTCGACAGGTAACGTCACTGACCGGGATCCGGCGCATTACCGGGATCCGGCGCACTTCCGGAATAAAAACAATAGCCTCCTGTAAGGCCAGATCTTCATAGAAGATAACCAAATTGCACATACAGCTTGGAGAGGTATAGGAAAGTAACCTCCGCACCTCAATTAGCCAATTGGAAATTTTGAATGATACTCTATGGTAGTAGTTGCCCAATTAGGCATCTGAACCCTATGCAGGTGTAAAATGGCAAGATAGCTATTAAGGACCTTCAGCAAGTGCATATACCTTCTATAGTATGTATTCAAGAGATCTGGAATGTTTCATGATGATTGAATATATATGGAACAAGTGGTGAGCCAATATCCATACATATATTTTTACTACTAGAAGTGAATTTTAATATTCAGTCTGTATATATTTCTAAAAATATGAGACATGTTCAAAATGCTCTAGAATATAACTCTACATATAGAAGAATATATCTTGAGTAGCCTATAGGTATAGGTATTGACAGAAAGTAGAAATCAATAGGAATATCCATCTATATATACCCAATTAGGTAATGTATATTCCTTAATGCACTATACATGAATGCTATAGTCCTAAGCTATGAAACTCCAGAAATATAATCTAGAAGCTTCTGAAATATTATATAGAAACTTTTAGAGTAACTCAATTATATTTGTTAAAGTTACATATAATTTCTTAAATTTGGTTTATTTATTTTCTTAGAACTACATAAAGTGAAGAGAACAGTTGGATTCATAGATGCTATTTATTTTATAGAAGAGATAGTGAAAGAGTAAATAAGAAAGTCCTCTTATAAGTGAGTTAAGTAGTAGAGAGCTAAGTACGAAAATAAAAAAGTTATAGAAATACAACAGTATATATAAGAGTAGAAATAAGTAATAAAAATAAGAAACAAGTAATGAACCTTCTAGTACACTTGCACGATACACTCAAAGTAAGATATTAGTGATGTATTAGCTATTATTGGGTCATAATCATAGTATTTATACATGTTGCAATAACATATAGACTAAAATTCAAGATGTCTTTATATGGAAGAAGACATAATCATATCTACTGTTACGGAGGTGGTAAACGCAGAAAGCTACCGTCCGCCAGGTCAAAAAGACACTTGACTAGCGATACTCGCTAGTCCTCTGCGTAGCTCATATAGTACTCATTATGCGACTGCGGCGCCTTTCCGGCTGTCGCATGTCGCTTACGTCGCATATGCGCATTTCGTATGCGCTTGCATTTTTCGCGTTTCACGCGCTCCACCGGCCGCCCACACTACGGTCGCGGTGAACCCGTAACATCTACTTTGAGCAAGTAGTATTAGGTCCCTCTGAGAGTTTCTCTATAATAATTCAGAAGCTTCTAGATTATATTTCTGAAGTTTCATAGCTTAGTACTACAGCATTTATGTATGGTACATTAAGGAATATATATTACCTAATTGGGTATATATACCTATTGATTTCTACTTGCTGTCAATACCTATACCTATAGGCTATTTAAGATATATTCTTCTATGTGTAGAGTTATATTCTAGAGCATTTTGAATATGCCTCATATTTTTAGAAATATATACAGACTGAATATCCAAATTCACTTCTAGTAGTAAAAATATATGTATAGATATTGGCTCACTACTTGTTCTATATGTATTTAATCATCATAAAACATTCTAGATCTCTTGAATACATACTATAGAAGGTATATGCACTTGCTCAAAATCCTCAATAGCTATCTTGCTATTTTACACCTGCATAGGGTTCAGATGCCTAATTAGGCAACTACTACCATAGAGTATCATTCAAAATTTCCAATTGGCTAACTGAGGTGCGGAAGTTACTTTCCTATACCTCTTCAAGCTGTATGTGCAATTTGGTTATCTTCTATAAAGATATGGCCTTACAGGAGGCTATTGTTTTTATTCCGGAAGTGCGCCGGATCCTGGTAATGCGCCGGATCCCGGTCAGTGACGTTATTAAGCTATTATTTAATGAGAAAGATGCACACATACTCTGTAAAGCTATATAATAGAAATACATGCATATAGAAATATTTTCTGAATAGATTACAGCATTGATAAATAGTTGAGGCAGTTGAGTACTACAAAATATATACATATATATAAAAGCATAACTTTCTTATATAGTATATAGCAGTATATGCCAATATAGGTTACTAGAGATTTAGAATCATGTTTTAGCACTATTACAATATTGCTTGTAAGCTTATATAGGATATACATCACTCTATTATCAGATCCTATAGGACTACTATAATCGAACCAGTGAGTAAGTATAGAATATGTCTTGTAAGCAGTAAATAATATACATATCATACTTGAAGTTATAGGACTAATACCTAAGAAATACAGCAGTAGAATCAAGTTAACTAGTCAAGTCTTATATTTTCCTTAATACAATATGATTCCCTATAGTATAGACCCTCATCAGCATAGAAATAAATATTTTAATAGTATTAATAATGTAGATGGTAAGCATAGAGAATTAGCCTTCACTAGGTGAAAAAGAAACTTGAATAGGAATTCTTACTAGTTCTTCTTAGCAGCTTATATCGCCTTCATGATAGCAATACAGTTTACTGCTGTCACATGGTGCATGCATGTTATATGCATATGCAATGCATGTTATATGCATATGCACTTGTGTTTTATACACGGTGCTCATTCCGAGGCAGCCCTTTAGCACCCTATCGAGTGGTAGCAGTGCCGATGATAGAGTACATGAAGCTAGCAGACTATGTTTCCGAACCTCTAGTGACCCATATTTATATATATCCTTCCATTCCGTCCCACTACTCCCCCCCACCACCTGCGCCCACACATACAGTAAAAATCCAAATCAAAACCGAACTTAAAAACTACTATAACTATCATCTGTATACCACTACCATTACATCGTATTCAACAATCCCCCCTCCGCTCCCCCTAAATTCATCGTCAACATCATCCATACATCCATAATCATTAACGTCATCAACGTCAACATTACAAGCAACACTCTTTCAAAATGCGAAAACAAAAAAAAAAAAAAAAAAAAAAAAAACATTAAAACCAACGAAAACAATGAGGAAAAAAAAAAACAAGAAACATAGGCCAATGGATTGACATGATCGTATTCTATCCATCCAGTCATGCAACACCCCCCACATATATCTCCCCCCTGGCCTCGCATTTTGGACTTCCGAATTGAATTCCTAGATTCCCCTTTTTTTCTTTTGGCGAGTCCCCTCCCCGATTTCAGTCATCCACAAAATTAAATCCACCGCCCAGAATGCCCAGCCCAGTCTGCCCCACATTCGCCGTATAACAAATGAATATGTATGTATTTCCCCTATGCCAATAACCCATCCCCAAACCCAATCCCCAAGCGCCCATTATCCCATTAACCCTCACACCAACCAAGCTTTTTCCTCCGCAAGAAGAAACAAAAGGAACAGAAAGAACAAGGACAAAAACAACAAAACCTGATCAATCAACTTTCAATGCACAAATTCAACCCGCTCCTATTACCACCCTCCCGCCCCCACCACCGACGCCCCCCCATCCACCACAATTTTCGCTCCCGTAACATACCTGCTCATCTCCCCCGCCAAAAACACCGCCGGCCCCACTAAATCCCTCGGTCTGCCCAACCTACCTAGCAGGGGCACCCTCCCTTCCATGCCCCTCCTCCGCTCCACATCCTCCACGCCCTCCTTCACCATTCTCGTAACCACTGTCCCCGGCAGCAACGCGTTCACCCTGATGCCGTACCTCCCCAACTCTGCCGCCGTGCTCTGCGCAAGGGACACAATCCCCGCCGCACCAGCCGCATAATGCGGCGCACCAGGCGACGCCCCGAGCGCCGTTGTGGATGACACCAACAAGATCGAGTGGTCCGGTACCTCCCCGCCATATGCATGCCCATCCCATCCACTATTAACTCCATCGTCACACTCCATCAGCGCGGCTTTCGTTGCGGTGGCATATTGCGCCTTCATGCGCCTCGCGCACGCCTGCACAAACCACATGTTCCCGTTCACATTCACATCCACATGCCTACGCATCATCTCCGGTGTCACATCCCAAAACTCCCTGAACCAGCACATCCCGGCATTCCCCACGCCGATGTCAAGGCGACCAAACACCTCGACCGCTTTATCCACGATGCGGTCGGAGGTATCTGGATCTGCGATGTCGCCAAACACAACTTCACAGCGGCGATCGAGGGCCCGAATTTCCGTGGCAAGCGAGACGATGTCGTCGTTAGAGGGGTCCGAAACAGTGCCCCAATAGTGAGCGATAATGTGTGCACCTTCACGCGCAAAGCCCAGAGCAATCGCACGCCCAATACCGCGAGATGACCCTGTCACAGCGACAACCTTATCTTCCAGGAGGCGAGGGCGGAGAGACAATTCCGACGACGGTGCTGAAACTCGTTGTTGTTCAGACCCGCCAGGAGGGTGGGCGACCTGAAGTGCGAGGGACCCTGAGGTTGGCGTAGTTGCTGCTGGAGTAGGAGGCTCAATAACAGGAGGTGCAGGCGCAGGCGCCGGGATCACTTCCACCGGAGGAGTCGGTGGAGGAGGAGCCGGGTCCCCCGATCCCCAACGATCCTTAATAGCCGCACCTGGAACCGACGACAATGACGAAGCTGACCCTGTCCGTGCATCCCAGGAATTCCTACCATCCTGTTGGTCAGCATTCGACCCTGTTACCACTTCCCGCTCCGGACTCCGTTGTCCCCAGTCGTCCTGTTGTTGAGTTTGCTCGTGTTGATCACCACCTGCAGCCCAATCATCGCCGCCTTGACCTCCAGAATTCCACTCATCCCCGTTACCTCCTTGACTTGGCCCCGCCCCCCCATCCCAATCTGCCTGTCCTTGCTCCGCTGTACCCTCCCTCTTTCCCTCCCCCTTCCCACTCCTTATGGACCTGACACTCCCCTCACGTGAAGACTGCCTCCCACTAGATCTTCTCGACTTCAAACTCTCCCTAGAACTCCCGCTGCTCCTCTCACTACCTCTTCTCGAGTCCCTATCCCTCTTCCCCTTAGAAATCCTGAGACTTCTACTTTTCCCCTCAACTTTAACATCCCCACCCCCTGCTGCTACTTCCCCATCTTCCAAAACAATCCTCTCAGCCAGCCCTGATCTCTTAGAACCCTCGGCGCTGGAAGAATGCCTCTGTAGACTAGAATCTGCAGTATTCACCAGTTCTAATCGCCCAAAAGTTTAGCAAATCTTTATATAAGAACGAGTAAAGATTAATATATAAATCTACTTACGCTGCCTCAAATAACGCTTATGATCATTCTCCTTTCCACCATCCTGTTCCCCCGACACCTTCCTCAACTGCGCCCTCTCCTCCTTCGTGCCCCATCTTTCCAAAAACAAGTCCTTCAGATGTTCGAATGTTGTATTTTCCGGGTTTCCTGATAGTGCAAAAAGTGGATGATTAGTCAAATACCACGGTTCGTCGAATACGACATAATACATCCAATGAGAAGGCTGGAGGAAAAGTATTTCGACAAGAAAAAGGTATATGTTACCCTGCGCAGATCCAGGAAGCGGCGCGCCGACTTTGTATCCCTTCGCCTCTGTGCGGGCAAATGTCAATAGTCAAAATAACTCAGGTTTTTCAAGAAAAGAAAACAAATAAACAAAAGAATTGTAACTCAAACGAAGGCGCAAAGCCTGATGACAAAGTGAAAAAATCGCAGAACATACTTAACTCCACTGCCCATTTCCCCGGCGTAGTCCTAGTCGTGCTTCCCCACGACAAGCCCGGATAATCCAGCGTCTTGACAAACATTTTCCTGCACCATATCAGCATCCCAACCCGGGATGGGGCATAAGATGTGGGGATATTGATAGACTCACCACTTCCCCGCTCCACTGACGTTCGGATACGCCAACGCCACCAACCTCTCAAACCTCTTCATATGCGCTCCCGCCGTGACCTTGGGTGTAAACCGCAACTGCTCCAATTCCCTGATATACCTCAGGTCGACTTCCATGCTTGCAAACCCCCCGCCAGAGTTAGTATTGGACTCAGGAGGCGATGAAATCGACCTCGCGGTGTCTTTCTCCTTCTCTTTGCTACTCTTCCGTTTTTTGTCCTCCTTCTTCTCTTTCGCCCCTGTATCCGACGACGACGTGGACGAGGATGACGAAGATGTTGAGGTTGAGGTCGAAGATGGTGTCGACGCTACTAATGTTGCCTGTCGCCTCGGACGAAACTGTGATTCCGAAGCTGGCTCCAATCTCCGCTGCACCTTCTCTTTCTCATTATCCCTCCGCTTCTCCTTCTTGCAGTCCCGGAGCTCGCTTTCATGTCCACCCTTCAGCTTCCCAATACTATAACCTCTCGAATGCCCTGTCGTACCGTTGTCATGCTGCGCCGGCCTTACGGATGTCGGTGACGACAATGGCTTTCTTTTCTCTTTCGGCGGAGGAGCGGGTTGGGCCTGCGGCGGCGGCACTGGATGAGAGTAGTGCATTGGAACCGCTGCGCCATGTGGCGGCATCGGCATTGGGGGTGGGGCATGATATTCCATTGGGGGGGGTACAGGCCCATGGTAGTAACCCCCACCAATATATGGATCCCCGTGTGGCCAGTACCCCGCACCACGAGGCTCATAGTGAAGCGCATCTGGTCCCGGTGCTATTGGTGGAGGAGGCGGAGGAGGCGGAGGAGGAAGCACCAATGGCGGCGGCGGTGGAGGAGGCACTTGGGGAATGTCGACGTAGCTATAGTGTTGACGTTGTTGCTGTTGCTGTTGCTGTTGCTTCTGCTGTCCCGACCCTCTATCGCGGTTTTTGTGCCCTCCGGAATTCCCTGTCGCGGGGGGATGCGCACCCGATTGACCCCCTGCTGGCTGATGTGGTGCTGCCGACCGATGGTGCTGCTGATGCGACGCATGCGTCGACTGCGAGTAGTGCGGCGCCGCCGGGCGCGAACTCTGCGTATGCGTATAGTATTTCCCGTACGGCGGCGAATAGTCATAGGGCTCTGCCGCCAACTCGTCATCGTCGGTGTGGTACTGGTCGCGGTGCGTGTCCATCGGCGGCGCAGGGGCGGGGGGAGCAGGCGGAAGCGGGATTTTTGACGGAGTGGAAACCTTTTGAGATGATCTTCGCTCGGGATACGGTCGGGATGTGGTTGCGGGATGGGGAGCTGTCTCTCTGTTTCGGTCTCGGTCCCGATCGCGGTACCGGTCACGTTCCCGATCACTGCTGTCCCTCGCTTCTCGTTCCCTGTCCCTGTCCCGATACCTCGCTGCCGTAGCTGACGGCCCTGTCCCGCCTTCGGAGTATCTCAATCCCCTGTCTCTCTCCCGTTCCGCACTCCTGTCCCCCTTCAATGCGCCCCTCCCCGCCTGCTTCTTCTTCCCTGCGGCTCTCCCCTCCCAATCTCCCCAATAATCCCACCCACCCTCAACCTCCTCCCTACTCGGCGACGGCTGATACTGTTCCAGCGCTAGTTGTAGTTGATTCCCCGTGCCTGGTGGCGTGTCTTCGCCGGAGCCGCAGCCCGGTGGCTGGTTATAGAGAGTAAGGGCGACTGTGAGGTCTGGAATTTTGAAAACTTTGTGGGGGACCTCCGAAGGGAGAGGTCGCAAAAGTTTCAGATTTTGCCGGAAATGTTGAAATGTGGAGGTTGGCTGCCTTCGCTAGCGTGGGGCGCACCAGTGTGGGGTCAAAGTGGGGGTGGATCAACGAGATGGCCACGGGGACAGTAGTGCGGTGCGGGTGCGACAACACTCAGGGTTTATATGCGCTTTGCAGACCCTCTTGGAAACTTAGTTATGTGTTGGCTATGTCTTGCCGGAGTTTGTTTCACAACTCAAGCCGGGGTATGGATATCCCCTGCTGAGGGTCCCTTGTAGCAGAAACGTGTATCGGACCAGTCTCAGTTGTGAAAATCTCCCCTCACAGGTGTTATGTAATCCAGATTTCTTCCCCGCGTGCACGCTCCCGCGACGGACTTATCCAACGTCTGTTACCTATGACCCCCGGTGTCCGGATTAGCTATCGGCGCACCGCAGTGGCTTTATATACCCTCTCCCAAACGGGTGTGATATACCGTTGAGGCCCCCTCAGTTCAGGATACGCACCTCCCGCAACTCGTTTGTCGAACGCTCCCTCCCCTAATTATAATCAAACCACCAACGAACCAAACCCCCTTCAACACGCTCAAAGTCAGTCCGACTCAAGCGGGGGAGGGAAGGCTCTTTTCCCCTGCGGACCGGGAGCTACTTTCATATGATTGGTAAATCTTTGATAGATAGGGTACATACCTGATCTGAGTATTATCTGCCAATAAGATAGGTGGAATATATGATAGTCTGTCCCCCGGTAGAGCTGCAATTAATAAACAAGATGGAAAAAAAACGAAAGTAACAGCCAAAATCACTTTTTCATTCACAAAAGCGAAAGTAATGCGTAATGTGGTATCCAACTACCAAGAGTCCACAGATAAAATTATGACTCTTTTCTTTTTCCTACCACTTCTCACGTTGTGGGAGTTATAAAAAACTCAAGAAAAAAAAATTTTCAACGAAACGAGAGGGATGTAAAAATTAAAGCTAAAGTAAGATGAAGAGGAACCAATGTCTTGCGTACCAGTATTGCGGGAAGTCAGTAACAATCAGCAGGCAGGCGAAGGCCCTGTATATCTCTATCTTAAAGGTGTTTTTTTTTATCCCGCCTTGTGAACCTTTTCACCCGACAAATCGTAACAGTTCATCATCCCTACCCGCATCGGCATCCACAGCAACGATCGGAGAGGGCTGTGGTTGCGGCGACTAGTCGCACCAAGTAAAGAACGGATGTCCCCAGCCATGCGCCAATCCAACATTGCGGGCAGGTACAGTCGGACCAAGCAGGAGCATGCCATACATACTCCCGGACGTTTTATTCTGGTCGTAGCCAATTGATAGTCTACGCCACTTCTCATCTAGGGGTGATGCAAGCCATCTGCATCATGCACCTATGATACCACCGCAACTAGTCAGCTTGCGAGTTCAAAAATCATTCGCACGTGCCAGCTGGCATGGATACCCAACTATCGTAGTCCTTCATGCCGGATGCACATGCACAAATTCCATGCCACCAAATCAAACCCCGCATTCTGAGATTCGTTTTCCCATATCGTCGGATATGTGCTCTGCTGTCTACCCATTTTTCTCCAAACCAGTAGATAAACCCCAGCATCTACCTACAGGTTCCATTGGGCGGGCAACTGGGTGGATTGGAAGATTTCGAATTTATCCAGAGAGATTGATTCGACAGTTTCGATCGATCTGTTTGCCTATTCGACGGAATGGATAGATAACCTTGCATTTGTCAAAGCCAAGCGCACACAGACCCGGCAGATCTACATAGAGGCGTTTAGCTAGGGCCCTGAATCAGACGCTAGCCTGATGGGCTCTAGATACCTTCTTAGTCAGTCGAACGTCCTAACTGTCAATTATTCCCTGAAAGCCTTTCCGTCTCCACATGGCCGCCGACCGTCGGTTAATCCGAATTCGACACCCGAAACCTGTTCGGAGAAGGGAATGCGGTTAGACAAAATTCCAAAAAGAGCCGCGCGAACGAAGGCTGGCAAGCAGACCAAGCGCATCACTCAAACTAACCTTCCTAAAAGTCAGCTTGGACCATTAGCCAGCGGGATTCCCCCTTGCTTTTCTTCAAAATGGTATCCACATCTGAGCTGGCCCGGTCAACGACAATCCTCCCCGCCATGAGATATTCAAAACGGCTTGGTCGAGTGGGTATAGGCAGAATGCCAATGTGGAGTGCGCAGAGCATGTAAGTAGAGCACTCTACCCATGCATCCATTCTAGGAACCCGTCATCTAACGACTGTACACCTCAAGGTTCGCCCCTGAGCCTAGAACGGCGATTGACAAGCATAACGTTAACCTGCCCTCTTTTCCATTTCTGCAGCTGCAGCCAGGAACGTCTCGGTCTTTTTCAAAACTGAGCCGAATACCTAGAGCGTTTTTTTTTCCCTTTCTCCTCTCGATTCTCGGAATGTACAGGTGGTGCGTGGTGCGTGGTAACTGGCTGGTTATGGGGTTCACCTTTCCAAATGGTTGGGGTGGGGATCGGTGCTTCAGTGCGGGTGAAGTGAGCAGGGTCTCAGAGTTAGGGAGGCACGACACTGCAAGTGGCAGGGAAGTTGACGTGGTGATGGGATTTGAGGAAGGCGGGGAGGAGGGGGAGGAGGGGAACATGGAATGGAAGCAGTGCTCTAATAGGAAGCTTTCCTCTAGAGCGGCATATCCGCAAAGGGTAGCGTCGGTATCGTCCGTACGCTCGCCACCGCAGGCCCTGCGTATCTTTCACACCGTCCTACCAGCAGAAGGCTAGACAACACATGACTGGCAGCATGCTGGGACGCAGCCGCCCGCCCGTACATGCGGTGATGGGCAGACACCGCTCCAGCTAGCATGTGAACAAAAGCAGGCATGCTGTCTCGAGACCCTCTTATAGACTCTTGCCCGCAGGCGCATTTGTACGTAATTCCTCGGCATAGCCCGTGTTCGCGCGAGTACAGAGATAGTAAAGTGCCTAGTAGAAAGTCTTCGGGACTATGCAGTATAAGGAAAAGTGCTTTATCAAGCCTTCGAGTTCGCACCCAAGACGACCCCTTTGCGAAAATATACCGTAACAACTCAGCCAAAAGTACTCCTTTTTACCGATTGTGGCAAAGGATTTAGATTCTCTAGTGTCCATTCATGTGGTGTATTATTCTTACTTAAAATAAATTGAAAAAAAAAACTTGGCATGAAGATCATGACTTGAGAAAATGATGGCTTACAATACGTAGAGAGCACTAAGTACGCTGCCGGCCACTGGCTTTTTTGAACAGTGCTGCAGAATCCCCTTCATACGAGAAGGGGTGATCATGGTGCTAATCGATTGCCGCTCTTGAAGCAGTTGATAGCAGGGCGAAGGGCTTGCTGGCTGGCAGACTGTCAGGCAGCCATCAGCGCAGTCGAGACAGCAGGAAAAACTGGGAAAGTGAGGACAGCGGCCCTGGTGTGTGGAAGAGCACAGAGCAGAAAGTAGTGAGCGGCACGAGCTAGCTCGAGCCAGCTGAGCTCGAGCCAGCTCGTGGGTAGAGCCGAGCTCGTCAAATAGAAGGTGGGCTCGAGCCAGCGAGCCTTGATTACATGATATTGATAACTACTAGTAATCCAAACTACTAGACAGAAAAATAAGTATTTGGACAGGGGGATAGATGCATAGTATGCGCTATGCGATATTCGGTGGAAACTAACATATTTTTGTATGCTTGGCGATAAAGAATAGATGTAAAAGTCCAAATTCATTATGTCAGCTGTCCAAATTTCATCACGTCAGCTGTCCAAATACTTTCTTACATAATAAATTTGGACACCCTATCACGAAATTTGGACTAGTCTTCATATGAACATATGCTAGTTTCTACCAAATATCGCATGACGCATAAATATGCAGTTCTCCCCTGTCCAAATACTTATTTTCCGGGAGTCGTGTCCCGGAACGACGTCTGCATTTCGCGATTGCGGTTCGCTTTCGCTGTGGAAGGTCGCCGGTGCCGATCAGCAATGATTGGCCGCAGAGCGAACGTGGCCCTTGGCTACCCTGGCCTGTCATGGGCGTGGGGGATGCGAGTATGGGGCCAACGGCCTACCGTTGCAGAGTAGCAGGCTGGTACACCTGCTTAGTCGTTACATGCAAGTGGGAGGGGTATGGTAGGCTGCATGAAGTTTTTACTTCGCGCTTTGCAAAACCCCGTTAATACCACTGGGGGACCCGAAAGGGTACCGGGCCGCCCTGAGCCTTAAGGAGAATAAATGAAGGGCCTTGACACACCATTCTGCGGAATGGAATTCTCCCCCCCACTGTTGAAGAATTTTGGGGGATACGATGGCTAAGAAAAGAAGACGACACTAGTTGAGGAGGGAAAAAACAACGAGCTCGGTGGTGGTCGTGTACCTGGATGGACCAACCAACCGAAATAGACAAGGTGAGGGCTAGGAGGAAGATGGCTCAGGGGCATGCCAGTATGAGTGGGACAGAGGTCGGAGATAGGATGAAGACACCTCATGTTATTTTTCACTTCCCCTTAACACCGGGATTTCTACTTTCATCTGTTATTGTTTGTTATCCTCACTTCCCCTTCACACAGGAGGTTTCCGGGGATGTCTACTTGTATATCCGACTTTTCCATTCATTTCATATGTAATTAAATATCGCTATAGCCCTTGGGGGCGGCATGCGATTAATGATATATATAAAAAAAAAAAAAGATCGCCAGATGGCGCACCGCCCCACATTTTTTCCACATTTGTAGTTGGTAGAGTTCTAACCTGAATGGGTATACGAGCGCAATCTTTAATTTCACGTGATCCCGCGTGCAGCTGTTCGCTATGGGCAGGGCACGAGCGCAATCTAGCGAAAGGCCAGTATTGAGATAATGTATGATATTGGGTTACGGTCAATGACCGGCTCAATGGGACAGACTGGTTCAAATGGGATAGCTAAAACCTAAGTTGGCTAAAACCTGCTCGGAATCTAAGTAAATTGCTGTTGAGTGCATTTGGTAATTTTCTATGTTAATTTTTATTTTTTTTAACTGGTCTGAATATCCCCGTTGTAACTATGGTTGATCCATACACTACTGATCGTCGAAAAAACATGGCGGCTGCCGGGTATCCTGATTGGGCCTCAATCGCTTTTTATCGAGCCAATTACATATCCGGGCCCTTCTATTAATAAATGCAAAACCAGTAAGATTTGTGGCTGGAAAGCAAAACTCTGCTCCTGCGTCAACAATGGAATGGATTTTCCCATTTCGTTGGTGCATTGCGTGTGCAGATATCATAATTTGGTGTTTCAATTCCTCTTTTGTTGTTATTATTATTATTCTTATTATTTTTATCACAAAACCCTACTTACAATTATCCACCGTGGGAGAACCCCTGGACCGAAGTCCTTATTGGACGGATAAAGCGCCTCAAAATCAATATCTGTAGCCGGAAAAAAGGTAGTAGCGGCCCTGTGAGGTTAGGGCAGCTGTACGAGGCAACGACCTCGCACTGACGGCTACTTCACCGCTTTGGATTCCATTAGCGGGACCAGATATATCAGCAGAGCAAGTAGGCCTCAATCGAATACACTTGAGATAGTGGACTAATTACGTATCATCGTTATCATTCCACTTATCACTTAACGAGGACTCATTCCGCAGCAGGGTCACGCTTTTGGTTATCAGGCTGAGCTGACCGAATGATTGAGGTATATATGCCCCTATGCTGGGCCTACCTCTATTCGGGACCAGTCAATCGCCAATCTCCTCAAACTAACATTGTGTTCTTGCACACGTGACTGTGCTAAGGAAGCCATGCTGCGGACAAAGCAGCAGAAAACACAGCTCTAATTCATCGGTATTATTCGCAAGTTTACTATTACCAGCAGCGTGGAATGACCGCATCTTGCAGTCAACGCTCAGCTGCCTCATTATATGTTCCCTAATAGTATCTTCATTCGATACTATCTTTCGGTGCCTGTTTCACCTTTTGTGAAACTTTTTTTTGGAACTCTCCTCGTTGACTTAGGTTAACGAAAAATTGCATGAATTTTTTTTTTTTTTTTTTATATATATATCATTTATCGCATGCCGCCCTAAGGGCTATGGCGATTTAAGGGTACATAGGAAATAAGAGAGAAGGATAGGTAGAACATCGGTAATGACCCACAGCCCCCTAGTGTGATGGGAAAATGAAAGAAAAGAACCCCAAAAAAAAGTTACTGCCCGTGGCTGTCTCTGTGTTGCAGGCAACGAGAGCAAAGAAGGAGGAAAAAAAAGGGTAAACTTGTCTACTTCCGTCTTCTGTGCCATTCATACTCGCATGACTTAAGCCATTTTCCTCCCAGTCTCACTCTGCCCGGTGTGGGCTCTTTTTTTTTTTTTTTTTTTTTTTTAAAATCACATAACCCCGCTTGTAGCACGTGGCCATGGCAGGGTCCCTGGGCAAGCCCTCGAAGCCCGGAGACAGGCTTAACAAACAAAGAAATTTCTATCTACTTCTACCACCTGATTCCAGAAACCTCCGGACGGACCTCCCGGTTTCTGCCTCAGGGAGGCTCCACTATATATCTCCCCTCCCCCCCCCTCCCCTCTTCTCCACACTTTCGCACCCCGGCAAGCAAACTTCCCCGACAGCAAACCGCACGGCGCCCTAGAACCTGATCCCGGAGAAGAACCTTTCCAACTCATCCCACTCCTCCCCATTCTCTGCTGTCCTTTTCCAGTTCTTCTCCATATCCCCCCATTCTCTAAAGCCTTCTGGGCGAAACCTCTGCTGACTGCACTGGAAGGCTAGGTGCGCCCCCGTCTGGGCCTCCCCGCAGCTGCACTTCTCCGATTCTGCCACTCCCATCCTCTTTAACCACACCCTGCATCTTCCTCTCTCCAGTCGCAATGCTGTGAAGTTGGACACCGCTGTCCTATTCCACTCCATTACTTTCCCCTCCCGAAACCTTCCACCTCCCTCCTCTCCTTCCTCCACGCCTTAATCCTCTGGCGCACCCCGCTCCCGGTGGCCACCTCTTTCCCTTCCACCGCCGTCCCCTTCTTTGCCCACTCATCAGCCTTCTCATTCCCTGCAATTCCGATATGAGCCTTGACCCACATCAGTTTCGCGTCCCCTCCCTTCTTCTTTCTCCTCGCCACGGCATCCACCACTCTCCTCACATCCTCGGTTTTTCCCTGTCCCTCCCTGCCTGCCTTCTGGATCGCCATGATGGCAGCCTCAGAGTCTAAACAGATCAGTACAGGGACCTCCTCCTCTACACTCTCCAGCGCCTTTCTCACTCCCCTCACCTCCCCATCGAAAACCGTCGCCGTTCTCCCCACCACCTCCGCCACCGCTGCCGACCTCCCCCACACTCCTGCTCCCACCTTGCTGTCCTCGATCTTGCTGCCGTCGGAGAAAAGGACCGCCCTTTCTCTTCCAGCTTCCCCGATCGCGACTTCCCACTCCCCCCTCGTCTCCACTTCTCCTTTCCGCCTCTCCACCACTTCCACCTGCCCCTTCTCACACTTCCCCCCCACGAGATCTCCTCCCCCTCTTCTGAGAACCTAGACCACTGGCTCTGCCAGCGGTCCAACACCGCCTCATACCCGTCTTCTCTCCCCAGTGCCCACTGCACCCCCAGTCCTTCCAGCCCCTCGCTTCCTCTTCCCTCTCCTCATTCCCCGGCCTGAAGTCCGTCGTGCATAGCTCCGCTAGCTCCGACGGTGCTTCCACTTCCCGGACGATCGCCCTCGCCTGCGCCCCGTCCAGGACCGCCTCCACGTCCTCCACCCCACACACCGCACTCACCCCTCCTACCCCCGCTCCTCTCCCTCCTCCAGCCGCCTTCTTCAACACCTGCAGCTGGACTCTCTCCATCTCCTTCCTCCATTCCTTCTGTCCCCTCCACCCGATCTCGCTTCCCCACATTGCAACCGCCCTCACCATCCCCGTGTAGGCTTGCCTCCAGCTGCGTGGAGACATCCCCCAGTTCCGGTTGCCCAGTCCCGAGAGAGCCCCCGCCAGCCTCCGCGCTCGGCTCAGCCTGTTTCGCCAATGTGCGCCAAAGGTCAAGTTCTCATCGAAGATGACCCCTAACCACTTCAGCATCTCCCCCTCTTTCTTCCACCTCCTTCCCACCCCGAAGGTTATCATCTCCCACTTCGACTCCTCCAGCGGGATCTGGTCTTCCTCCGCCACCTCCGCCATCGCCACCTTCACTTTCTCCCTGAGCCGCCCCATATCCCAGTACCCGTCCCAGTCTAGGATCGTTGCTGCCAGGTCGTCAACATACGATGGCACTTCTACCTCCGCCCCCATCGCCACACCCCTTAGCCTTCTCTCCATCTTCTCAATGGTGGGTGCCATGAAGATGAGGAAGATGACCGGTGACAGTGGTGACCCTTGCGGAACCCCCACATTCGACCTGCCCCTCCCTTTCTCCTCGCCGTCCCACCACACTCCGAACTCCCTGCCTCCCATAAACTCCTCCAGCCACCTCCGCTTCTTTCTCACCCCCTCGCTCCCCCTCTCCTCAATCCTTCTCAGGACCACCTCCTTCCTCACGATGTTAAAGCCTCCTTTAACATCCGCCGTCACCCACGCTGCTCTCCCCCCCCTGTGCAGGCACCTCTGCACCTTTGTTACCGCCCTCGCCATCGCCTGGATCGCATTCCTCCCCTTGCGTGCTCCCAGCTGGAGCCTGTGGAAGAGTCGGTCTTCTTTCTGCAGCCTGCTGGCCATGACTTTCTCCCCGATCTTCCCGATACAATTGATCAGGTTAATTGGCCTCCACGCTTTCGCCGTCTTGATGTCCTTGCCCGGCTTCGGTATCATGACGACCCTCATCTCTCTCCACTCCGCCGGGGTCCTGTTCCGGATCCAGTTTTCAGCGATCTCCCTCACTAACTCATCCCCGATGGGAGTCTTCAGGGCAGCTTTGATCAATCGGTATCCGATTCCGTCAGGTCCCGGTGCCGAATTGTTTCTGGTGCCCTGCAACGCAGCCCTCACTTCTCCTTCCACTCTCTCCCTCTCCCTCTCATCCCCCTCCTCCTCCGCTTCCCCCTCCCCCACCTCCTCCCCCGCCTCTGCCTCCCCCTCTTCCCTCCACGCAAAATTCCTCTCCACCAGCGCCCTCACCTTCTCTCCGTCCCCCTCCAACTCCCTCCCCTCCTCATCTTTCAACCTTCCCATCCTCTCCTTTCCTCCGAAAGGGTCCTTTGCTACCCTCACCACTCTTCATGGGTCACTGTGCCCCTCCTCTTCCACGAAGTCCCTCCAGCACCTCTTCTTCTCCTCTCGGATCTTCCACTTCAGCTTCTGTACCGCCGCCTTCCACCCCCTCACTCTCTCTTCCTCTGTTAACCTCGCCCTCGCTCCCACCCCCCTCGCGCCAGCCTATTGACTTCTTTCCTCATCTCTTCAATCTCTTCCGTCCACCACCTTTTACTCTTCCCTCCTACCCTTACTTTCTTCTCCAGAGACTCCTTCCATCGTTTTAGTCTCTCATACCCGCTCCCCTCTCCTACCCTTTCCAGCCACTTCTTCTTCTCTTCGTCTCCCCATTCTCCGCCCCACCCCTCGACCTCTTTCTCCACCCTTTCCCAATCAATTCTCACCCTCTCTTCCATTTCTCTCCCTCCCTTCCCCTCCTCCCACTCCACTACCAGTCCTGAGTGGTCTGAGCCCCCTTCCCACAGCTCTACTTGCACCCCTCTACCCCCCTTACCCACACCAAGTCTATTCTCGATTCTCGCACCCTGCCTTCCACTTCTCTCCTCCACGTCCCTACTCTTTCTCCCTTCAAGGTAAAGCCGGCCTCCTCCATTCTCTCCCTCAGTCTCCTACCCTTTCCGTTCTCCCCAGTTCCTTCTAAACTCCACATCGGGCTATGCGCATTCGAGTCTCCCATGATTACACATCTCCCCTCCACCCTCGTCACCTCTTCCACCCACCCTTCAAACTCCTCCTCCCTCCACCCTCCATTAGCATATACTCCCCCAACCAAAACCTCACCCACCCTACCCCATACTACATTCTCTCCCCCCCTCCTCCCCCTCGCACTCCTCTTACTGCTTCTCTCCCATCCTACTACTCGCGTTCCTGCCCCCACCTCCCCCACCCTCCTCAGGGCTGGATGCGATCCTGTCTTCCACCCGGACTCCTCCTTTCTCTTCCAAACTTCTCCCTCGAAACCTAACTCCCAACCCTCCTTGAAGATATTCTCCCTCCACACATGTCCTACCACGGACGACCCCCCGACGTTTAGGTACCCCACTTTCACCATAAGGCTCTCGGTACCCCGCTGCTCTCTGCCTCCCATCCATCTCCCGGCAGGTCCATATCTCCAAACAAATCTCCCAGCACCACTCGCGGTCGGTGCCTTGACCCCTCCATATCGTCTCTCTCATCGATCTCCATTCTCTCTCCCCCTTTTCTTGCCTTGAGGAAGCCCTCCAGCTCCAGCAGCTTCCCCTTCTCGTCCCAGTCTTCCGACAGAACTCCCGAGACCTTCACTCCGGTCCTCATCTTATCGGTCTCCACCGCCTTCTCCTTCCCCTTCGTCTCCCCTACCTTTGCCGCCTTGCTTGACTCCTCTTGCTTCTTCTTCATTGGGGTCTCCTCCACTCTCCCCCTCTTCTGACTCTGATTTGGAGTAACCGGTTTTGGTCGCTCCGGACAGATTCTTGCGATGTGGCCCCACCTGCCACACGCATAACATGCCATCTGGCCTTTCTCGAACCTGCATTCCCGCGCCAGATGCCCCTTCTTTCCGCACTTGAAGCAACCCGTCCCCTGGCTTCCCTGGCTGCCCAACTGCGTCCCTATTACCTGCACTTGCTGACCTGCACCCAGTGGTCCAAAACCCATTCCCGGAGGAATGACTTGTCCCCTCGAGTACACATTATACCCCACCCCTCCCTTCCACGTCTGCTGCTGCTGCTGCTGCTGTTGCCCCTGCTGCTGCTGCTGCCCTCCTACCCCCGTTGTTGCCACCATGTTGGCCGCCATGTTGGCGTAACTCACCCGCACCTCCGCCTGCATGTGCCCCCCTGGCCTATATCTTTCTACCACTCTCTTCTGCCCCCTCCACACCAAGCCCTTCTTCAACACCTTCACTGCCTCATCCGCATCCACCACCTCGAACTTGAGCTGAGAAACTCGCGGTTTCCCCATGGATGGTACTGCACCGAAGCGCACTGGTGGCCTGGACCCGAACTTGATGTCTGGGTTTTCCTCCTTCAACTTCTTCCTCATCACCTCCACATCCTCCCTTCCCTCCTCATAGTCAGCCCCCTTCATTACCAGAGGGACCGCATCCTTGTTGTGGACCTCCACTCTCACGAGATCCTCTCCAAAAATCAGGCGCATCCATGCCGCGAACTTCTCCATCACCTCCTTCTGGCTCTCCTTCTCTCCGATGTCTACTAAGAACCAAGTCCTCTCGAACTTGGAAGCCGCCGAGTTCCTCTCCACTCGCGTCACCCTCCACCCTCTCTCGCCTTCCTCTTTCGCTGTTGTCTCCCACAATGACTCACACCTCTTCATCAAAATATTTCTCTCCTCCACACCCTCCTTTCCGAACGGTACCGCCGCTTTATGCACTGTCCTCAAAGTTCTCTTCCACAACCTCCTCCCCCTCACTATTGTCCAGTCCTCCCCTTCAATCCTCTTTTCCGCCTCCATTGCTGCCCTCACCGCCTCTTCCTTCAACTTCTTCTCTTTCTCCTCTAGAGCTGCCACCTTCACTTGTGAGCTTCCGGGCCTCTCCATCACCTCCGCCACCTCCTTCAAAACCTCCGCCCTCTTCACCGTTGCCCTTCTTTCTTCTGCAATCTTCCTCTGGCTTTCCTCTTCCGCCTTTTTGCGCCTCTCCTCCTCCCTCTTCTTTTTCTTCTCTGTCTCTTCCTGCCACTTCCGGATTTCCCGGATTTCTGCTTCCCTCTTCCTCCTCTTCTCCTCCTCTGCCTTTTCCTCCTCTCTCTTCTTCTTTTCTTTTTCTAGCCACCTCTCCTCCTTCCCTGAGGCCAGCCCCATCGCTACATGCATCTCTCTCACCATCCCCTCCAGAGCTGTCATTCTCTCCTCCATCTCCGTTTCCTTCGCCCTTCTCTTCTGCCTCCATGCCTCTCTCGCCTCCTCCTTCCACCTCTTCACCTCCTCCCCTGTTGTCTCCCACCTCCTCGTATACCCCATCCCCTTCTCCCCCTCCTCCATTCTCTTCCTCAACTCTTTCCATCCCTTCTCAAATATCGTCGTTCCCAAAACGGCTGCTACCCGCTGCCGTGTTGCCTCCACTGCCTTCGCCTCCCCCTTCTTTCCCTTTTCTTTCAGCACCTCCTCCTTCTTGACCAGCACTTGCGCTGCATGCACTAGTGCTAACACTGTCTTTCCCTCCTTACCTAGCCCCTGCCCCTGCTCCTCTTCCTCGCTTTCTTCTTCATTCTCCTCCTCCTCTCCTCCCTCCTCTCCGCCCTCCTCCATCTCTTCATCAACTCCTCCCTCGGTCTCCCCCTCCTGCTCCGAGTCCCTTCTCTCCACCTCTCCTCTCTCTTCTTCCTGCACTGTCGGTAAGATCGGAGCTGTCGGCTCAAGATTCGGCTGTGAGTCTCCTATCTCCTTGATCTCTCTCCTCCTCCCCTGACTTCTTCTGCTTCTTCCCTCACATGGAGAGGCACTTCTTTCTCTTTCTGTCCCTTCCCTCCTTCCCCAGCTCATCATTACTCTCGTCGTCCTTGGGGTGACTTGCTGTTTCTTGAAAACCACTATAGGTCCCTTCTTCACCGTAATGCATTCCCTGGTGGCATTCTCCATGGCTTCTTTCTCCTTCACAATCACAATCCCGTCCTTCCCCTCCTCGTACTTTCTAAATATCGCTGCATCCGCACTCCAGTGTCTGACTACCGCTGCTACTTCTCCGACCCCGGTCAAACCTCCAGTTTCTACCCACATCACCTCCGGTACCCCCCTTCTTTGAGCCACTGCGATGGCATCCTTTCTCAACTTGTCGATCATATCTAGCTGCCCATCGTACTCTCCGCCCTTTTTTAATGCCCTTTCTACCCTTTCTTTTACTGTACTCATATCCCCTGCCTCCCCTACCCTTGCCAACCACCAATCCTTCCTTTCCCATGTGTGGATCTCATCCACACACCATACCTTGTTCCTGTCAATCACATACACCTCCCCCATCCATCCATCTCCTACTGGTCCCAAGAATTCCATCTTGGAAGTGTCTTCTTCCACCGACATTTTCCTATTTACCTCCTCTCTTACCGCCTTCTCCTGCCTTCCTTGTGTCTACCCTTAACTGGGTGTCGCCGCTTTGGGACTAGCTTCGGCGCTATTCCCAAAATTGAAGGTGGTCCACTTTTCTGCCCTTGTTTCTTCTAGGTCCCCGTTCGCTAGCTCAGTGCCAAGCGGGTGTGCCAGGGCACGAGTGCCTCGCTTGTCGCGATTTGTATGGGAGGAACTCAGAAAAACTCTGAAACCTTGACCTGAACGAAACGAGTCCGTAACCTCTGAATTCTGAGAAATAAAGTCGATATTCTTTCTCGGGCGGTCCCGAGCTTCGCTCTAATGTAATTTTGAGTTCTGAGTGCGCTGGGAAGTTGGCGTTCCTCCAAGCGCTCGTTCTCTGAAAGTAGTTGTCGGTGCCGGTGTGGGCTCGGTTCGCTCCTCCAAGTATAAAAATTGCATGAATGCAAGTTATATTATCCTACGGTGCTGGGCACTTAACTTCAGTATTGTAGAGGAAAGAGGGGCTCCAATTTGACGATTGGGCAGTAATCACCGAATGATAGCTTAGTGCAAAGCATTTGTGTCTTTCCAATGGCCTGAGGCCATTCACAATGGATAACATGTGCTTGTATCTAGCTTGAGGGTTAATCTAGATGCAGCAAACGTAGATTATATTTGTAGCTGTAAGGTTCCCCTACATCGAGGTAGCTAAATGAGGTGGTTGAGCTGTACATGCGGATAGCTGAATGAGGTGGTTGAGCTGGTGCATGCGGAAGGCAGCTCTTGGTGTTAACTTGTGTATATGAAGATGGCCATGAGGAGAGAATGAACGACGGCTTCTCAAAGACCCCACTCTTACAGTAGCCTAGTCAGTTTTGGCATCTATGGCCACAGACAGGAGAAAACGAGGCATTCCGTCCGCTCTGCTGTATGTAAACTTCAGATCGCCAAGCTAGTACTGCGGTGGGTGACCAAGTGGAAAGCGCAGAGCTAACCTGTGAGAATCGCGGGTTGAGCTTGGTATGGGTACAGTTTTCCCTTGCTATACCGGAGCTGCTACATTCCGTTGGCATACAAAACCCACCGGACGCACTAAGAATACCGGACCGGATAGGAATTGCCAGGCGCTTATGTCTCCCTGTCTCCATACAAAAACCTCGCCATAGCCTCAAGGCGGCACGCGAGTAATGATATTAAAAAAAAAAAAAAAAAAAAAAAAAAAAAAATCCATACAAAAACATTTGCTCTACCGGATACACTAATACTTATGCATCCAATCTTGGCGGCCCCAAGCTACTAGTTAAACTTGACCTTACATAATTAAATTCGGCCGTCCACTTCCCAATCACGCAATTTCCATTATTGCTGCCCGTATTTCTGCCAAGCATTTTATTTATAACGGAACCTTGCTATACCGGACGAAAAAGGCCAGATTTTACAGATCCGGTATAGCAAGGGAAAACTGTAGCTCGAACAATTAAATAAAATGACTGTTTATGGAGGAAGGAAACGTTAGCCAGTTCGCAACTGGGTACTCTGATGTGCAAAGTTCAGTGTCATAAAGATCTCCTGGTTTTTTGGTACTTTACTACGAGAGAATGCCCGCTCGCTACGCTCGCAATGGGGCAGAGCGTGCGGGGGGAGCTGAGGCAGAGCTTGCGACCGAGGTTAGGGGCTCTGCAGTGCTGTCACGAAGTAGCAAATGGCACCATCGCGACCGCGAGAATCTTTTCTGGTGAGTTTCAGCATACTCTTTCAGCCGCTTACACACATGCTCCCCACTCGCTGCGCTCGGGGGTCCATACGACTGCTAGGGGGGGGTGGCGCACCTAGGGAAGTGACGCGCCTAGAGGGTGACCTGCCTAGGGGAGTGATGCCCCCTGGGGGGGTGACATCAAGAGGATAGAGGTGTACACTTGACACCAAAGGATAGCACTGTATTATCAAGACCCGCACCTTTGAAATTGGCCTCTAATATCCTTAGATGTCACATCCCTATCTGGATACTTGCATACCTCCGATGCAGTCATATTTACAACAGGTGTATCTGTAACTTTATCTAATCAAGTACCGTACTCTGCCCTGCCATGGCGAACAGCTACAAGCGGGGTCACGTGATAAAAAAAAAAAAAAAAAAAAAGTACCGTACTCTAACTGAAATCCCAACACTATGCTCACTATCTCTTCTGAACTTCCAACTTCCCAGTTGCCCACCCATTAACTACACCTTGCTGAATCACTTACTGAATCGCCCGCTGAATCGCCCGCTGAATGGCCTGCTGAATCTCCTGCTGAATCCCTTACCGAATCTCTTGCCAAATTGCTTGTAGAAATACATGCTGGACTTGTTTGTTGAACTTTCTAAATCATCTGCTAAGCTGCTAGTAGCTCACATAATGAATTGTTTGCTGAACTCTTCGCTGAATTGTATAGTGCACTCTCACTTACCTACTAAGCCATCCACCATAGCATTCCTCAAGTAGCAAGTTCTGAAGAGTATAGGAGTACCGATCTCTTGGGCGGGTGAAACTTCGCTAAATTCGATGCACTAGTTTCACTGTGTGGCGTCCAGCCAAGAGGGTCCAGTGCATATATCTCCGGCACGGGAACAGCGCACATCTATTCAATGTCCTTGTATTTACTAGAACGTTCTCGAAGTTATTTATTACAGTACTTGAAAGGAAGGTCAATGCACTTGTAGCGAGATACTAGCTAGTAAAATATGTATTCGGACATAGCGCATAATGTGCATTAGTACCCCTGTCCGAATACATATTTTAATGGCTAGTATTAAATACTATCATGAATTTATGCAGCCGCTGGTAGAGTAGACATAGCTAAAGCATACTCGAGCAGCGAGCTATAAAGTACTACCATAGAATAACAATAGCATAACTATTAGATCATGTACCGTATTAACTCACATAAGAGCAAGAAAACAAACGCGCGCTAGTTCAGTCTTGGCAAACCTCTCAGCGCCAGTGCGCGTGTATCACGCACGGGCATGTAATGATCCCCGAATTACCGCGATGCTAACCTCAACACCACGGAGATTGATATTATGAAGGAAATGCGAAAAATGCAATGCAAATGCGTCGCAGTCGCACAATGGCTATATGAGCTACATAGAGAATTAGCGAGCGTCAATAGTCAAGTGTCTTTCTGGCCTGGCGGACGGTAATCTCTGCGTTTACCTACCTCCGTTACAGAGTAGAGAAGCTGGAGATTGGCCGTGCTTAGTAATGCCAAGATTGCACGAACAGCGCGCTAGCGCGATTAATGGGGCCTGAGTCCTGCCAAGACCGAACTAGCGCGTGTTTGTTTTCTTGCTCTTATGTGAGTTAATACGGTAGTTAGTCCTAGCAGTCAATATAATATGGACTTATACAGCCTCATCAGTCTCGTAGTAGGCGAGTGCAATCGCACAAGTAAATGTGTACGTTGCAAATTTGATATGATTGATCGGCATGACAAGGACCAAAAGTAGTGAAACTAGTGCATCGAATTTAGCGAAGTTTCACCCGCCCAAGAGATAGTTTTTTCAGTGTTAATATATGCATAGTGCCAACGGAATAATAGTGATTGTCAAGTTGCGGAGTTGAGAAGGGGTGAGGGGGGAAGTTTCATCCTCAGTTCAGGAGAATATCATAGCAGTAAAGCTATCTTTATTTCGATTAGTGCGCTGGCAGGTATTGCTCGAGTTGACTGAGATTTTGCACAATTTTATTAAATGTGCTGATCAGCAGCTACTTGGAGAGGTCATAGCTACAAAGTATAGAGATCTATTGGCCCGATAAGAGAGGAGGCCCGAGTTATGTATGAAAGTTTTTATCTCAGATAGAAGAAGAAGAAAATACCATCCTTGACCCTGCCAGGGCTTTGTTCAGGGCATTAGTCGTGTATTACTAGTACTAATTCGCTGGTGGAATTCCATAATTACGTCCCTGGGTAAACCCTAAAGACCACAGCCAACAAAACGCAGCAGAGGAAACCACCATATATACCCAACCGTCACCCATGAGCTCTCAAGTTTGAAAATGGCATTGCCCTTCAGATTTACAAACCTTTGTACCAAAAAAAACAAACTCCCCAACGACAAATGCACATCTTTAAATTCTAATATTTCAAACATCTCTTGCACCTACAGTTTAAACCCAACGAATTAATGACCAATGTTCTCAAATTTCGTGTTCCGTAAGGTGACCCCCCCCCCGCATGACGTAGCTCGCGTACTGATGCTTAAAATTTACGGAGCTCTGTATTTGAAAAGAAGACTGACACTTATCCTTCCCCAGACTTATTCTGAAGACAGGCACAATAATGTCGAGAGACCGCGCTTGTGACAGCTGCAACCGGCGAAAAGTTCGCTGCGATCGACAACAGCCATGTGGAAATTGCCAAAAGCCTGGACGTCTCTGCGATGGAGCACCATCCCCTGCTTGCGAATGCTGGGGAGCTACTCGACGGAATTGACATTCCCATCGGCGGATTTTCCAATCCCGCTTGGAAATTCTTCGAAGAGGCATGCCTGCAGCGCGTTCATTCACCAAATTGCGGGGCTATTTTCGAAAATGATCCCGACACGTACTACAACCTGTACCTAAAAAAACTCGGTATCACAGTCAAGAATAGAATAATAACGACCGCCACCTCGCAATGTATCGATCTTCTCGTATCGCTACAAGAACCCTAACCATGGCAGGTCGGGGGATTATTTCTTCAGGGTCAACATAATCCATTGCGACCGATGTGACTGCGACATGGAAACCCACCTCAAGGTGGAGTTGTTTCCTGTGCTCCCTCTTTCAACCTTGAACACTTCCTGAACGAGCTATTGGCAGTCACCAGAAGGGTTGGGGCTGAAAAACGCCATTAAGAAGCTGGGATACGGATTCTTGAAAGTGGGTAAAATAAGCTGGACAGGCTGGCAATTCCACCCCGATGTCAAGGATCATATCCTATTTCGCACCTCTTATCTTCAAAGCTCCCGCACCTCTCGGTATCGGCAAGTTGCGCATACCGCTGATTTTCATGGGCACTGTGCCGAACTTTTTAGTCGCCTTGAGGCAGACTTTCGGGAGTCGAATCCAAGAAGTGGTCCACGTTATCCTGCAAGGGTCTACAAACATTTACAGATTGTGTGGAAGTGGGCATGTGAAAACTTGGTGTGGGAGTTCCAGAAGGTGCTCAAAATCGGGAATTTCTAGAAAAGGAAAGGCAGCAAGGTACTGGGCCATACTGCTGGGGTATGTGTAACAGCCCTCAGTGCATAGGCCTGTGGTTGGGCATGATACCGCCACTACGACTAGATTGTCAGGTTCATGTCAACTGGCCGATCCCCCCGCAATTCACAGTTTACTGTTATGGACGTGAGTACTATGTATGTAGGTCGTGTAGGTGAGCAACCTCTATATACTGCCATTGAATGAGTCATCCTCCTAACGTTCATATCAACGAAGGCTACAGGTGCATCCAGATTACATTGAGCCCGAGTATGTAAGTTATGAAATAGAGGATGAGGATAAGGACAGGGTCCTTGCTGCTTCAACATGCCGCTTTCACTATATTTGGGAGTGAGCGGGAGTGAGCGCTGATGCGGAAAGTATTGGAACGCTGCATAAATCATGTGTGTTATTCACCTTTTGGAATAGTGCGATTTTTTAAACAAACCATCCTATTCAATTGGGAGTGAAAGCGAGCCTCCTCATACGATTGGAAGTAGGGTGGTCACGGTCCCACTCCCCTGTTTCGCGGCCCAGCTGAGCAGGAACCAACTTCCCCTGCCATAGGTCGGTAGCCTGTATGGGGGGTTACGTGACCAAAAAAAAAAAGAGCAGGAACCATTCACGTCGAGAGGATAAAGCCTAGCCTCGTAACCAGACTTAGTCAGCGCCCCAAGTCAGCGTCTGGCGACGCTAGGAGATCAAGCTCTGAATTCTCGGAGTTAAAGATTATGCCCCAAGCCCCGCCGGGTATATCGACCAAGGCCAGAAAATAAGTCGCCGCTCAAAAAAACATCGAAAGACAGTTTCCGATGTGGTATCCACATTTTGTTTGACTCACGCCTTCTCCCTTATGTACACAACTCCTCAAGCAACGTCTTATCCCTCTGCCTACATATTCAGCACAGGTAGCGCTCTTGTCGAACCTGCGACAACTGTGTGAACCCCCCCCTGTCAAACCTGTGATAGCCGTGTGCGAGTATGGCGTAGTACCGGCTTTTACACTACGTTGCTTCGCAACTGCCATAGCCCTCAGAATTCACAGAAACCGCAGTGGATGGCTACCTCCCGAACCCGGTTGTGGTGCACCGACAACCTTTTTTCCAGGATGAGCGCTTGGAAGCCCCCAACTCCTCCCCCGCGATAAAAATCACATCAAAGCGAAGCTCAGGACCGGCAACTACTTTTACAGAACGAGCGCTTGGAAGAAAGCAACCTTCCCGGCGCGTCCAGAAGTCAACAGTTACATCAAAGCGAAGCTCGGGACCGCCCGAGAAAGAATATCACCTTTATTTCACAGAATTTAAAAGATTTCGAGTCGTTTCCATAAGGTTAGATTCTCAGAACTTTTCTGAGGTCTTTACAGCGAGCTACAAAAGGGGCTGAAACTGTCCCAAATGCACAATCAAAACGGGAAACCAGTCCAAACGGTCAAGATATAGACGAAACCCAGCTTCCAGAGGCCTGACATAAATGTGGAATCAAACGTCCTGCATCCATAGAGGAACCGCCCTCATCTTAGAAAGTATTCACTACATACACGGAAATGAAAGTGCTCTAAGTCCAACGTCTCAATAGCTATGTATTTGAAAGGAATACTCAAAGATTATAAATTATTTGAAGGGGCTCTTCTGGACCCGGAGCAATTACATGCACTACTCGTCGGCGCGTGGGCTGTAGGGGAAGAAAAGGTTGGGAGAACCGCTGAGCTAACTCCAGAGAGTACACGCTATGTGAATACGTTTAGGGACTTGTTGAAAATGGTATAGTGTAATGTTTAGTTATTCCACCACGTTCTGTTGTTTCTATTTCTTCTATATTATTCTGTAATGTTTTACCACTTTCTAGTCTCTTATACGTTATTTATGTTTGTTATATATCATGTATTCTGGATGTTTCTGTCTCTACGTTCTTTACTCTTGATACTTCTAGATATTTCTCAAAACATGTGAGCTTCACGGAGCGGCGGAATCGGAGAAGTGCAGCTGCGGGGAGGTCCAGATGGGGAGCACCTAGCCTTCCAGTGCAGTCAGCAGAGGTTTCGTCCAGAAGGCTTTAGAGAATGGGGGGATATGGAGAAGAACTGGAAAAGGACGGCAGAGAATGGGGAGGAGTGGGATGAGTTGGAAAGGTTCTTGTCCGGGATCAGGTTTTAGAAGCGCGCCGCGCGATTTACCGACCGGGTCGGGGAATAAAGAGGGGATGACGTAATGCAACGAGAAATTTTCGTTCCGGGCTGCGAAGGTGTGGAGGAGAGGGGAGGAGGGAGAGGTGGAGAGATATAGGGAGCTTCCCTGATGCAGAAACCAGAAGAACCGTCAGGAAGTTTCTGGAATCAGGTTTCTAGAAGGGGAGAGGGGGGGGGTGGAACGGGGATGTGTATATAGAAGTTTCTTTGTTAAGCCTGTCTCCGGGCTTTGAGGGCTTCCCCAGGGACTTTGCCATGGCTTGGCGCTGCAAGCGGGGTTACGTGAAAAAGTGAGCTTCACGTTCAATACACGTGGATGCACCTTCCAGACAATACAACAGACGGGACTCAATTCCTCGATGATGATACCTAATGCGCAACTGTCAATTACTGCTAGTGGAAATATCCAGGACTATTAAAATCTAATTCACCTGGGTTAAAATCGAAAATCGCTTGAATTTACGTAAACGGCCTGGACTGGCCTGGCCCGTTGGATTCATTGTTGACACTCTTCTCGTCGGCATAGGGACTATATACAGGTAATACCATTCATCCTGCAGATGCCATGGCAACTAATTATGCATTTCTAGCTATTGTGATCTATATACAGATGCTATTTCATCATTTCACCATGCCATGCCATCGCCTATTGCCCTACTGCTTTAGCTCTTTTCTTTTTTTTTTCCTATCACTACTCGCGTGCCGCCCTATAGGCTTTTACCTTTCTGTTTTTTATTGTTTCGCCTTGGAGGTCGTAGAACTCCATGATAGAAGAAGCGCATTGTTACGGAGTCTACAATTGATGTAGCTAAAGTGAGGATGTAACTTAAGACAGCGCTTGAAACTTGACCATCTCTCGAGGGCAGAATGCCCTCCTTATATAGCCAGCTCCCCGCGCATGCCTACTGTACGTTCTATTGCTTATGCTATCGATGCTTACCAATCCATATCAACGTCTGAGTAGCTGAGGCGGTTAGAGATCTACAGTAATGTCGGAGTGTCGGAGGTGTCGGATATCAGAGAGGTCCGTGACAAAGGGTGGTAAGGGCCCGAGAGCAACCTCATGCTCTATGTATATAGGTGTATTACTTTGGCTGCTCTCTCTACGAAGGAATAACAATCATCTCTTTCTACCCAAAAGCTCAACAGAGGCTATGCACAATAAGCCTACGCGTACTCTTTGCCACTCAGTGGCGCAACTCACTCACTCAACCATGCGCTCTGCTTGTGATACACTTCCCTGATTGTACTGCCCTGCTGTGGCTATCGGTTGATCAGGCCGAATGGTCACTAGCAGCCTTACGAGTCAACTCAGGTGGATATCCCCAGCATTTCTGGGTAGGCCCGTGACATGCATGCGAAGACTAGGTGTGACCGCGTTCGCGAGTGGATACTTGGATACTCTTTAGTATTTATCGAGGTTAGAAACCGACTCAGTAGTGTTGGGGGAAGGATAAAGTCGATTCATTAAAGGTCAACCTACGTACAGGAGGAAGTTCGAGACCTATTTATAAACGAGATTGCGAGTACAAAGAAAATGTAGATATTTTCAAATAAGAATTGAAAAAGTAAGCCATTTCTAAAATATTTCTTAGTATATATACTTGAATACAAAGTGTGATTTGAAATTCTAGTTATACGGGAGATTCTACTCATTTAAATACTCAAACAATCTGGTAAATGCTGGCCTCAATTCACCTGGATAGCTGTGGAGTGATTCGTTTAATTGGCCTGGACCAGCCTGATTGGCCTGGACCGGCCTGAATGGCCTGGACTGGCCTGGTTGGCCTGATTCATGTGCATCAGGCCGGTCCAGGCCGGTCGAGGCTGGTCCAGGCGGTTTCAGTCCAATGCAGATCACGGCCTGTCAGGCCAGGCCAGGCGTAGTGAGCGGCACGAGCTCGAACCGAGCTGGAGGGTGAGCTCAATGGAGGGTAAGCGCCCTGCCATGGCGAACAGCTGCAAGCGGGGTTACGTGAGGGAAAAAAAAAAAAAAAAAAAAAAAAAAAAAAAAAAAATGGAGGGTAAGCTTGAGCCAGCTCGTGGGTAATTTTTTTTTTTTTTTTCTATATCATTACTCGCGTGCAAAAAAGCGTCAGCTCGTGGGTAAGTGAGCTCGGCTCGGGCCGAGCTCGTCAAATAAAAGGTGGGCTCGAACCAGTGAGCCTTGATTACATGATATTGATAAGTAATCTAAACTATTCTACAGCTTCATCCTCCTCGCCGCTATCCGCTAAATTCAGTATTTCTTCTACATTTAATCCGGCTGCAAGGCCCTGCCATGGCGGACAGCTGCAAGCGGGGTTACGTGAAATAATAATAATAATAATAATAATAATAATAATAATAATAAAAAAAAAAAAAAAAAAAAAAAAAAAAAAAATCCGGCTGCAAGTTTATGAAACCCTGCGCTGACTGAGCATTTTAGCGAGCTGTCAAGAGAAACACTAGCGTGATCTTGGCTGTCTTAAGCTCGGCTCGTGCCGCTCACTAGCCAGGCGGCCTGGTCGACCGGCCTGGCCTGTTGGATTCATTGATTACTTTTTCCTTATTTTATCTCTTATGCACCTAAATCGCCATAGCCCGTTGGACGGCATGCGATCAATGATATTTAAAAAAAAGAAAATATACAATTATTGCATACAATTTCTATAAGAATATTAGTTTTGTGAATAACTCCACCACCTCTTCGGAAAGTTTCCTGGTGTGCTTCTCACATGTTTGAATAGGGCAAAATATTGATATTCAAGTGTCCTACTATTTTTTATCAAATTTAATTCAGGTGTAATAAGTGGAATTCAATACTACAGCAAAAAATATATGCCAAGCCTGTGCCAATTTATGGTGCGAATTTGATGAATGATAAATCCCTTCAAAGCAACATATCTAAAGAAGCTAAGATGTAATATGAAAGAATAGTGCCTTCATTTAACCCCTCACAAGCTGGATACCAAATTCTCTTCTTGTGGTTGAGATATATGTTGTCGCGCGCGGTCAGTTTTGGTGTAAAACGTGCGGTTGGGTACGTCGCGTTGTGGTGATCAGTGCTAGCGTGCTGAGCCATTACTAGTAACACAGGCTTGGCATCGCCACTTCATTTGGGGTGTATTAGTAGGGTAAGGTTAACCAATCAACGAGACTATCCCTTCCTTTTCTGTTTGACGCCAGATCCTCCTCTGTGAACAACGAAAAGCAAATCGAAACGAACAGCATACGAAATGCGATGCCATTTGATTGCCTCCATCGGAAATCGGAGATGAAGGCGAAATGAAGAGGGATGCCAAAGGTACACTCGGACAGGCACTGCAAGAGCAGGAACTTCATGCTGAGGACATGAGGGGAGAACTTTTTGTTGGCAATCGTCGCGGTCTTAACGTTGCTGGCCTTGCATCACGTGTTGGCGCACTCGAGCTGAAAACCGCCTCCCTTAAGCAGGATAAAGTTGAGAAGGATATTAAGGTCGTGCCACTTGAAGAGCATGATAGAGTACCAGTCTGACATCTTCGCTCAACGCTTACAAGCTCCTAAGGAATCGGTTTATCAACAATTTCAAGCGAGATGTATTAGAAAACGGGACAGACGACGACAGGAGTATTATCGAAGGGTCCAACGCATGCGCGCAGGGAGACGAACCCGTCATTGAAGCCTAGCTATAGCAAAGCACAGGAGGAAGAAGAAATTTTGGAGCTCTCAAGATGCTGTACGGGTTTGTGCCCGAGAAAGTGCAGAAGACCAGTGAGTACTCTTTCTTTTGTGTTCTCAACAACTTGGTTAAGTGTGAAAGCTAACTTGTTCAGGTCATCAGCCAACCGTCGGTGTCCTGAACGCTCACGCCGGGGTCATCGCCTCGAAGCACAAAACCGGCAGTGACAGATTTTGCACACTGTTCGCAAAGTTTGTCAGACGCTTCAAAGAGTCAGATTGTGACGAGGGTTATTTGGACGGAAATGCAAAGGACGTGACTCGCGCATACAGGGCTTTTCTAAATTGCATCAAAAGTGAGTTTACGAGCGTAGAGGCCGTAGCGACTAATAATGAGACAATCTTTTTTCTTTTTTTTTCCTTTTCTCTTTGGCGTTGCTGGCAATAGACGTTGGCAAGATAATTTTTTAATTAGGGAGGGACAGGATTCAATGAAAAGAAAGGATTACTTTATTTTAGAGTGTGAGCGGAGCGAACGGGTAGCGGAGTGCAACGGAGCGAAGGGGTTTACCCGTTGTGCCCAAGGTATTCTACTATGTACTATAGAAAGCAGTTCCAGAAGAATGCCCCCCTCTGGAACTATGGTCCATGGTACAGGGTTTTAACTCAGGTGGACAGGTAAGGCATTTAGGTATCAGGAACGGGGTATCGATGCCCTCATAAAATCAGACTTGACTCTCGGATATGGCAAAAGTTAATCATTTACTCGGACATTGCGCTTTGGTGACTGGCATAAGCGTGCCAACAATGTAAGTGGGATGCCACATCATTTGGATACAGCAGTTGACATTCGATGGGAGAGAACTCTCGATGGTACAGGCTCAATCTTCATTAAAAATTATCAGCGCACTCCTTGTTAACAGCAATTTGTTAAATTCCGAGTAGACTATAGCCGATTTAAGCTTAATTGTTCCATCAAACGGTCATATGCTGTATACTTACTGCACTAGTAGGGATGGTAATCTTGGGACTTGGAGAAAGATTATAGTGCAAGCACTGATGAGTAAATGGTAGAATCCCTTCTTTTCTTTCTTGAAAGACGGGTGAAGACAATCAAAGTCATTCATATTGGAAAACTTTTCGAGCACACGAAACTTTGTTCACGAAAGGAGGGATATTGTTTTAGTCTATGCATATGCCTATCCCGACTTACTCCGGTATAGGAAAAAACATATGAACAATACTGTTTCCTTATCAGACTGCAATGGATTCAACATGATAGATACGCTGCTGCACTGGATAAATTAAGTTTTGGGCAACTAAATCCTTTATTAGGTTGGTTAGCATATTAGCCGGAATATGTGAATGCACTCGTGGAGGATCCAGAGTTAGGAGCATTTATAACAGGCCTGACGGCACAGCGTTATAGGCTGCTGTACGCTGAACCGTTCGAAGGAAGGCATCAAGAGAGTCCATACACCGCGCCACCTGAATCAACTCCGCGAATTATACACATTGAAATCCAATTTCCAGCCGTCCATCTGTAAATTATTAGTTTGGTGCTGTTAAACACTCAGACAATCTTTGAGCTCATGGCTGGAGATCTAGAGCCGCCAAAGTGGGGTTGAGGATAAGTGGCGCTTATCCGGTATAAGTATTCGCCAAAGCTGGGTGGACGGAGGGGGTATTCAGATCAGGAGACTTACATACTCTGATACGTTGGACATGGAAATTTTCGAATATTTGTGGTCTGAACAGCTTGAATACCGCTGCTCGTAACTTGGCCCGGGGACGAATTGTTATGTAGCACGTGAGTTGGGATTGGGGAGCGGGGAATGGGGTCAGAGATATGTAGATTTCTACTAGTGTTTTTTTCCTAGGTAGTGTTTTTTTCCCCTAGGGGGTTAAACGTTAGCATTTGTTCAGGTACTCCATAATATTATTAGTGAGTCTTTGTTTTATTTTTCCTGTAACAGTCCGCTGTGACATGCGGAGTGGTTAAGTAATTATTTTCCATGTGCTGAAACCCCGCAAAAACTACTTGCGGGGTTCGAGCCCTTATTTTCTATCGGATTTTTTTTTTTTTTTTTTTTTTTATCATTACTCGCATTCCGCCCTAGGGGCTATGGCGATTTTCTATCGGATCACCTTAGGTGTGCTGATCCGGAGTTTACTAGTTCCGTAATGAAATCAGTTTGCATAACGCTCCGTAAAGAGATTTATTGCATTATTATGCAAGGGTTAAGGTCTTGGTTCTGTTTAAAAGCATAGTTGATTTCGGTGGTGAATAGATAGCGTTGCTGCATTTGATCCAGTCGTTCATTATCCAACTAAATAAGCTCAATGCCCTATATATTGTTTAGCGGCCCATCGCTCGGAATCGCGCAATTACGCCTTCAGCCTCTCGTAAGGAAGCGGATAGCGTATTGCGCACTATACCGAACTTCCTGGTTTGCGCAGTTTTGATTGGATAATAATTCAGCACTCATTCAATGCTGTGTGAACGACTTGAATCAAGATTGATTGTACAACACACGTTGCCGGCCGCGCCGTGTGATTTTTATTGTCAAAGATTTACTATTCTAGGTAATAACTACCGCAGTATATGAGCTGTATTGGACGATCATCATAGCCCAGCTGCTACGTAGCCTGACAAAACGCTCGTCCCATGTGAGCCCGTCAGTTGAGAATTGCAGCAGCATTCAACTATAAGTATGCACGCAGAAAAACTGCTCAAATTGGATCAGATCTGTACTAGAAGCTTGATCCAGGAAGGCAATTATGCAGGAACAGAGATTCATTGACTGGAGAGGCTTTAATCTGGGATGGACCAGTTGATCCAGTATCAAAGGTTATGCAGAAAAAGAGTATCCAGGATGGGAGGTTTTTCTGTACTAGATACCTGATTTCGGTCTGCTCCAGTTTTCAGTGGTGAGTGGATATATAATAACACTTTGTAGGTATATCTTTCTGCAACATGTATCTATCCGGAATTGCAGGTTTTAGATTGTTCACTAAAATTGTGCCAAAAGCATAGAGACGGCGGACCTATCGGGGTAAGAGGCCTCTATATTATAATCTCATGTTGCATTGAATTGCTGCGTGCTGTGGTAAATGAATGAGTTCCCGGTACATATTCCCAGATCTGGATGGGAATTTTACTTCATACGCACACCATAGCACATGGTCAAGACTACTAAATAATAACTTAATCTACTGTACGAGCGTTTCAGTGTGTTATGACGGAACTTAAGACGTACGCGCTCGTTAAGTAATGGCTTTCCCTTGATGGTATTAGAAACCATTGGGATATGTAAAATATATATATAGGGGTACCGACATCTACATTTTGATGGGCTTCAATTGTGTTTACAGCAGTCTTTCCCCGCCACGAATGCTTGATAGCTTTATAAATCCATTATCTCTAGTCGCAGTTTCCTCACCAGATTTGCACTCTCGGGGAGTCCCAGAATGCAGATGGTGCGGGAGAGCACCAGAGAACCTAACCCACATAACCAACGATTGTCAGACATGGAGGAGAAAGATAAGGGACGGAGCGGGAGGACTAAGGCAACCGGATAAGGAGACAAACATCGCGGAGATACTGGAATGGGCAGGACAGGAATGATCTCACTTCCTTTCAATTTTCCTTTCTTTCTTCACTTTCTCATACATGTACCTAAAATAACCTCGCCATAGCCCACAGGGCGGCACGCGAGTAATGAAATAAAAAAAAAAAAAAAAAAAAAAAAAAAAAAAAAAAAAAAATATCTCGGGGAGTTCCCTCCTTGTTGATCTAACTTACCTTTGCCCATTCTTTGGACCTTCATAATGGTGATCCTCAAAGAAATGCTCCTGGTCATTCTGTCCATCCCAGCCTTCCTATGCGACGCGTTTGATCCGGACCCCATCGCCGACCTCGGCTATGCTATGTACCAAGGCACCCACGATCCCACCACCAACTATTCCGCCTTCTTCGGCATGCGCTTTGCCGCACCTCCACTCGGCAACCTCCGTTTCCACGCTCCCCGTCCTCCGCCAAAGTCGCGGCTAGACGTCATTCTTGACGCGTCCAAGAACTCGCTTCCAGGCACTGTTTGTCCGCAAGGCATCCTGCCTGGACTCGACATGGATATCGAAACGCAGTTCGCGATTCCCAGCAGCGAGGATTGCTTAACGTTGACAGTTTATGCACCGTCCAAGGCATTGAGGAAGAAGATGGATGGGCCGAGGGGGCATGGGCATCCAGTAGTAGTGTATATCCACGCAGGAGGATACACAATGGGCGACCAGTTTAAGAGTAATAAAAGAAAGTAAGCTAATAAAGAAAGAATAGACTTAAATATAAGTAAAAACTATTTCTATAATTGAAAGACAATACTAAAAATATATTTTTAAAAATTATAAAGCCCTATATTATAATCAAAAGTATAGTAAACTTTATATTTAAATAAATATAATATAGTATTTAGTTTATTATACAAAGTATATATATATATCATTACTCGCACGCCGCCCTGTGGGCTATGGCGAGGGTGTAGTTACATAAGGAATAAAAGGAAAATAAATAAGTAGGTACATGTGGAGCTTGCGGTGTTCGAGCGTGGTGCGAGTGTAGAGGTCGGTTTAGCCTATTTCCTGCGTCACTCCGGCTCGTACTGACTTGTTTTCGGCCATTTCCCTCCCAACCGGACTTTCCCAGTTTCGACTCCCACCTCCAGAGACTCCACCGCTGGAATATGAAGCCTGCGAGGCGGTGCGGGACAATGCCCACAACCCAGGTAAGCCCTTCGCGCTCGTAGCGTAAAAGTAGTTCTACGGTTCTACCTCCCCGGCGCCGAGAAGAACATTGCTGTAGCATCATGCAGACGAAACGATACGAGCAAAGAGCGCACGTGGGGCAAGAAGCATGATGGCTTGTGAAGGACACGGTGGGACACTATCTGGAATTGGCTGGCGACAAATCCGAAGCACCTGATTGGGCATCACATGCAATGTAGGGTTACACTTGAGGGTAACAGTATATCTCTGGCAATGAACTTTCCGTTGCAGCGGGCCTCCGACTCATAGTAGCTTCAACCATATACAATTATCTAGCACTATGAATGTTCAAGAAATTATGCTAATTGTGTTGCGTTATTTGTGAGAAAATAGTTCCGTTGATAGCTTATGCATTAGGATGCGTTGAGATCTTTCCTCTAAAGTTAATCATGATGAGCGGGCCATTGAGGTCCTTAAGTGCCAAGTTGAGCCCAGGGAAAGTCCACAAACCTTTCTCGCATCCGGAGCCGCAGCAGTTGCAAGCGCAATGGACATCAAAGTTCATTGCACTACCACTTGCATAGGGTCTCTTGACGTGGATTGATGTCATAGTGGAGCCCTGTGGCCCGACGCCCGGGGCGTATTGTGTAGGCACAATGAGGTGAAGTTTACCTCTTCTTGACGTTCCTGTTTACCGCATGCTCTCCACTGCACTCATAACATTACAGCTTTGATATTAGCGTTTGACGCAATGTAAACAGCTACACTATTTATGTCTGTGTCGCAACCTGCTCAGTTCACAATACTGCACCATTACCGGCACCGTCTACGGAAAATACAGATCTTGATCGAGCATTCATAATATTTCAGCCACGAAGAAACCTAATACCCAATATATTTATATTCCAGACTCCTCCCCTCCATCTTGCCTTCCACCGTGCACCCAACGGTCCTCACGCTCCTCCTCACCCTTCTCACTTTACTCTCCCTTGCCTCTGCATGGAAGATGGACGTCAACTACTCGGGCGGCACTCAGCTCCACAAGCACGGTCACCACAACTCGCACTGCAAGCGGTTCAAGAAGACGGATGCGGCCATCACGTCGGTGGTGTTCGAGGGGAGCCTGTTTGCGGATACATTTGTGCTGTATAATGACGGGAATTGCAGGAACGAGAGCTATAAGGGGAAGAAGGGGAATAATAATGTGCCGAATCATGTGTATAGGAGTTATAAGGTCTATTAAGGGGGGTACATCGATGAGGGGTGAGGCTGGGTAGCAAGAGAGGCCGGGAGGTGAAGCTGGGCCTAGGTGGGGTACGTGGTAGTGGTTTGGGGGGGCACAGTGGAGGATGATGGGTTGTTTGGAAGCACATACCTGCCATTGTCGACCTAGAAGAACGGGGTATGTGGTGATCGTGGATATTAGGAAGGAGGCCGCAGTCGCAGGGACAGCATCTTGACTTGAGCCGACAATGAGGAATGAAATTGGGGGTGACTCCGGGTGAGAGACAACGAATTCCATATAAAGCTAATGTTAGGTAATGTAATATAATGTCTGTCGTAAAATAGCAATGACATGTACATAAGTAATACAAATATGTCAAGGTTATAAAGATGGGACTAGAGAATGGTGATATGGGTTCGGAGGTTGAATGCATATGTTCCAGGTCCTGCGGGGTACGAAAAATAAAATCTTAGGTGAAGTTGTTTCCAGCTTGGATCCGACAACATAGCAAGTATGTGGAGAGAATATAATGCTAGAATTTCTTGGCCGCAAAAATTCAAGCAAGTTGCGCTGGTTTTCAACTCCCCGACGTGTTCTTAAAATTTCATGTGCAAATGAAAGGCTCATGCGACAAGTAAAAACGAGTTGCTGCGGTTTCCAACTTCCACTTGATCCTAGCTAGTCTAACTCCCAAATGACGTTTACCGGAATCGGAGCATTTCGGACTATCTATGATAATTGAATAAGATGCGAGATAACTCTCTTCTCCAGCTGGAAATGAGAGTCGAACCGGGGCCCTCAATGCTATACCTCTCCATGGCGCTTGTTGTTACCTCCCTCACTAGAGACAATAAGCATTCCTATTCGACTAAGGAATAAGTCAGTTCACAAAAGTAGACAAAACCCACGCTCGTTAAATTCACCGGCACCCCCCATCCTCAAATCACACGCCCTCCTCCGACAATTGTGACAGGAAGCATCCTCCGACGGCTTCCTCAGCCACAGCTCCGACAACCTGCCGCTTCAGCGACGCGATTCCGGAAATGGTAAACTTACGGGGTTTATAAAGGTCAGAAAGATGGAAGGGGAGTGAAAGAGAGTACGAAAAGCTTTAAATAGGGGACCAGGAGACGAGTAGGAGAAAACAAAAGAAAAAGAAAGAATGGACGGATGGAAAGAAGGGGATTTAGCGATTGTACTTTTTCTTAGCTGCTGTTGCAATATGATGGGTTTAGAATAAATGATCGATTGCACCACCGAGCCGACTGACGTGGAAATAAAACAAAAACAAAGTTTCGGTTCCGTTTTTTGTTAGCTAATAGCGGAGAGCTTGGTTGGCTCATAGGAAACGATGATGAATGATAATGCACATTTCCAAAGAAGCTTTTTATTCTATAACCCATTACACTCGCTCATCTGCCTCTCTACCTCCCCTTCCCCAACCTCCCTTCTAGACTCATCCTCCCACCTCCTGCATGTTCCCCTTGGCATCCTCATCACCTCTACCTCCGGCGCTGGTCTTTTGTTAAAACATCGTCAACTGCATTCCTAACTTTCCTTCTCTTGCCTTCCATGTCCCTGTCCGGTGTAGCTACCCAAACTTCTGCACCACCTTTGCAATCATCTCCTCCGATACGGAACAAATAAAAAGACACCTAGTGGTACATGTATGCTTTGGGGAAAGATACACCGCCTCACAGTTGTCAGCCTCAATTGCTCCACAAGCTCTTCCTCCCATCCTTCCCGGGGTAGGAGGGCTAGCAGCGCCCGGCGCTCCCTTGGTTATAACCTTTCTCCACACCAGCGCCTTTTGCTGTGGGTCATAGCCAACCGAACCATTGCACCAAAACGTAGATAGGTAGCGACGCTGACTAAGTCTGGTTACGAGACCAGATAGGTAGGTAAAGTACCAAGTAAGCAGGCCAGCCTGCGAAGCGGCTACTGTAGCTTCTTGCTTCCGCTCTGCCCCTTGCCAAGCACTCGACTTGTTGCCTCGCACTAGGTACTGTACCTTTTGAGATCAGCGCGCACCACACTACCCCATGCCGCGACACCCTGAGAACATCTCTCGAACGACTGTTCGGTTTTTCAATCTTTGGTATCTTTCTTTTTTTTTATATTATTACTCGCATGCCGCCCTATGGGCTATGGCGAGGCTAGGTACATGAGGGAAGAAAAGTAGGAAGCGCCGCCTCTGATCCTCCTGTAAAAGTATGCAAGCGTACCAAAACGAGAAGGAAAAAGTATGAAACCTCCTATGTGTGTCCTATCGTTCCATCCAGTATCTTTGGTATCATTGCTCGCATCTTTTCCGTGGGATATGGCAAAGGCGAACCACGTCCGATGTCTCCAATCTATCATACCACCCTTACTCCGGACCTTTTGCATTTCCTATCCATAGTTCCCCCAGCAATGGAATTGCAACAACCAAAACGCTGGGAAAGGTCAGCGACTGGATGGAGAAGGCGAACCCATGGATGGGGAGTATAGTTGCAGGCCGATGGTTGTTTAAGAAGGAGAGGAGGGAACGGAAGAAGACCAGCTCGGGAGTAATCTACCTAAAAGGGGGTAGAATCAGATGGTCAAAAACCAGCGAAGGTAAAGGTTGTCGGGGAGATGGCTGCACCCGGAATTATACGAGCGGAACAGAGTGGGTACAAGGCAAAAAGGGAAAGCACCCTAGGATAGGATGGAAGTACATAGGGAAGGAGGAGGAGGGGTAGCTGAAGAGCAGTTGCTGGTGTCGCATTGGTAAAGCCTCTTGAGCTGCCATGATGCTTCATACACCCACCACAATTGTCTTGCCTCAGACCTGTAAGAGGAAACAGAGTTGTTTTTGTTTTTGTTCTAGTGATGTAGCAGACGTTTATGTAGGTAGTTGCACAGGTGCCTGTTTCCGCGCCATAAGGACTTTGGTCCAGGGACCCTACATAGCAAATAGCGGGAAGCGGGGTTATGTGATAGGGAGAAAAAAAAAAAAAAAAAAGCTCCCCGGCTCTAATCTCGTCTCTCATAGGATGTATTCCACGCTCTGTACTAACGCGAACCTTCGCAGTGAACTCTAGAGCAATCCCAGCAATACAGTAAGCGTGTAGCTTCCTCTGATACATATAATTTCAGTTACAGTTCTCAATCCGGCATCGCTGACTGTTAATTACCATTGACTTTGGCTTTGCATTCCCTCGCCAATACTGCACCCCGCTCCTGCTTGCCCACTCAAGATGCTTCAATGCGCCATTTGTAATTTATTTGGGGTCTCCCTGTCTTAGCAGTATCCTAGTCTCGCAGTATCCCCCCCCCCCCCCCCCCGATATTCCAGGATAATTTTTTGCACTTGTCTGCTCCCTTTCTGGGATGATTCCACGTTCATAAGCCACCGTACTACCACTTTCCTAGTTTTATCACTATCCTGCCGGTGGTAATTGGCGGAGTCAGAGAAGTGCGGGTGCGGGGGGGTACAGACTGGGGAGCATTTAGTTTTCCGGTGCTGTCAGGAGAGATTTCGTCTAGAAGGGTTTAGAGACTGGGGAGACATGGAAAAGAACTGGAAATGAACGGCAGAGAATCGGGAGGAATGGGATGAACTGTAGAGGTTCTTTTCCGGGGATTAAGTTTTAGTGGTCGGGGACGGAAAGTAGGGTGGGCGATGTCGTGTACTTAGAAAGTTTCTTTGAGTCTGTCTCCGGGCTATGAGGGCTTGCCTAGGGACCCTGCCATGGCTTCGTGCTGCAAGCGGGCTATGTGTGTAAAAATACAAAAGCCAGTGGTAATGCACCTGGATATTTTTGTATTGCCACTGCTGGAGACTTCGTAAGTTTGTGTCCGCCTTTAGTGGCTACTGCAGATATCTATGCCAGTATACTGCTGTAGATGTTCCTCCGCTTGCCTATACGACCTTTCTCAATCTGCTCGCTATTTCAGATTGTCTTACCTATTGCAGTCGCCCTGCCATGGCGAACAGCTGCGAGCGGGGTTACGTGATATATAAAAAAAAAAAAAACCTATTTGCAGTCTCCTATCGAGCTGCTTACTAGGTAAGTTCACATTCTACAGTATTTGGTATATAGTCCGCTTCTTTACAGTTACTTTTTCCCGTTGGATGCTATATCGGAGGGAAAGGAATGGGCATATAGAGTTCACGCACGCAACAGCCTGGTTATGGTAGTATTATATGGCTAGATAAAGAGTAGCGTAGGCAATACCTACTCTGGCATATTGGACCTACCTAGTAGTCGCCAGCAATAACGTATTGTAGCACACGTAGATACAAGAATTTATATATACTGGATAGCGACCTAGCACCATCTGCACTAGATCTCACGTCGAGTAACTGCTGTTCTGGGCATAAAAATAACCACGAAACTAGTAATTAGGAAACGAACAATGAACATGAAAGTTACAATGGTGCTCAAAGAACAAAAAAAAAAAAATAATAGGACTATGACTTGATTATGCACCAACGCATCACTCAATCCAAAAGGAGAAAATTAACATAAGAGACGGAGGGTGCTCAGCAAGCTAAGGGATAAATAGAGAGAAAAGATGCTTCAAAATAAATAGTGAACGTAATTGAAGATAAAAAGACAGAAAGTCCCGCTACAATAGATTGCAATACCTCGTGTTCCAATCTCCACATCAATCCAATTCAATTGAACCTGTATAACGTGTTGCATGAATTTTAATGTCAAGTTTCGAAGTTCCTTGGTGCGTGCATATTCTCAAAACCCTGATAGCGTAGCTGTTAACAACAATCTCACACAAACTCATCGTCACAAGCATTCGATGATGACTAGGGAGAGGTTGACGCCCACCTACCGAAACATCAGTTTACCACATTATGGTCCCCATCGTCTGCGGGCCACTCCACCAGCTGCACGAAGCACCTGTGCAACGTCATCATGACCATTTTTTAGTGAAAGGTCAAGAGCAGTCAGGCTTGAGGACCTGGGGGCTGTATTAACTTCTGCCCCTGCTACAAGAAGCAGCTTTACAATCTCAAGATGCCCGTGTTTGGAAGCGAAATGAAGGGCTGTATATTTCTGCGAGTTCTGTTCATTGACATCTGCCCCCGCAGCAAGAAGCAGCTTCACAATCTCAATGTACCCGTTGCTGGAAGCACACAGAAGGGCTGTATTACTCCCTCCATTCACATCTGCCCCCGCAGCAAGAAGCAGCTTCACAATCTCAATGTGGCCGTTGCGGGAAGCACCCTGAAAGGCTGCATCGACATTGAAATTTGCCCCTGAAGCGAGAAGCAGCTTCACAATCTCCATGTGGCCGTTGCTGGAAGCCTCCTGAAGGGCTGTACCACCATAGTTTCCCTTGGCATTGACATGTGCCCCCGCAGCAAGAAGCAGCTTCACAATCTCAATGTGGTCGTTGCTGGAAGCACCCCGAAACGCTGCATCGACATTGACATTTGCACCCGCAGCAAGAAGCAGCTTCACAATCTCAATGTGGCCATTCCTGGAAGCACTCTGAAAGGCTGCATCTACATTGACATTTGCCCCCGCAGCAAGAAGCAGCTTCACAATCTCAATGTGGCAGTTGCTGGAAGCACACCTAAAGGCTGCATCGACATTGACATTTGCCCCCGAAGCAAGAAGCAGCTTCACAATCTCAATGTGACCGTTTCTGGAAGCACCCTGAAAGGCTGCATCGACATTGACATTTGCCCCCGAAGCAAGAAGCAGCTTCACAATCTCAATGTGGCCGTTGCTGGAAGCACCCTGAAAGGCTACATCGACATTGACATTTGCCCCCGAAGCAAAAAGCAGCTTCACAATCTCAATGTGGCCGTTGCTGGAAGCACCCTGAAAGGCTGCATCGACATTGACATTTGCCCCCGAAGCAAGAAGCAGCTTCACAATCTCAATGTGGCCGTTGCTGGAAGCCTCCTGAAGGGCTGTATCACTATATCTTCCCTTGACATTGACATCTGCCCCCACAGCAAGAAGCAGCTTCACAATTTCAATGTGGCCCTTGCTGGAAGCACCCCGAAACGCTGCATCGACATTGACATTTGCACCCGCAGCAAGAAGCAGCTTCACAATCTCAATGTGGCCGTTGCTGGAAGCGACCCCAAGGGCACCACCTCCTCTATTAATATCTGCCCCTGCTGCAAGAAGTAACTTTACGATGTCAACGTAACCGCGTTGTGCAGCCAGGTGAACAACTGTTTTTCCGTTTGTAGTAACTTGGTTAACATCCGTTTTGGCCGTTACAAGTTGCTCTGCAATCTTGACATCAAGTCTTTCTAAGGCCTGGTAAAGCGCTGTCTCGCCGTGTTTGTTAACTCCTTTAGCTACCGCTCCGACGCTTAACAAATGCTCTGCAATCTCGATATGGTTTTGTTCAATAGCTACGTAAAGCGCCGTTTTTCCGTCTGTAGTGACTCTATTGATTTCCGCTCCCGCCACTATCAACTCCTTTACAATCTCACCATGTCCATTCTCCGAAGCTAGGTAAAGAGCAGCCTCCTCTTTGTTATTTGGTGAGTTGATCTCTGCTCCTCCACCCAGAAGCAGCTTCACAACCTCACCACGACCCCACTTTGCAGCATGTTGAAGAGGCAATCCCCCATCTGCCCCTGGTCCATTTACGTCAGCACCTGCAACTAAAAGCTGCTTTGCAATTTCGCAGTGGCCAGCTTTTGCAGCTGCACACAGCGGTTCATCTAAAAGTCCTTCTGGAACCTTTTTGACTATCGGTAGGTAGGGGAAGCCGATTAGAGATGACAAGAGTAGCTTAACTATTTCTGCATGCCCATTCTGTGATGCGCTTATAAGTGACGGGACATTGAAGCCCTCCTTTGGCTTAGCTCCGGCGGCTAGAAGTATTTCAACGACTCCCGTATGGCCATTTTCGGATGCTTTTGTAAGTAAGGACTCTCCAAGCGCATTGTGGGTACTATTAACGCTCTCCGGTGTTAGGAGCCGCCTCACATATTCAACTAGTCCATGCTCGGCGGCTATATGAAGTGCAATGGAAGTGAGAGTGTTGCTCATTTGTGGCCAGCCTGGAACGGATTGCTCGACATGATGATCCTGGTCATAGTTGATGGGTGCCTCTAGGAGTCGCTCGAAAACTTCCACATGTCCATTCCGGGCCGCGCAATTCAACGCTTGAGCGATTATGCTAGTTAGACCATCTGCTTGGCTAACCAGTCCTTGATCCAATATATCGTTGACGAATTGCTTTTGGCCAGCTTCGGCAGCTGCTAAAAGTAAAGCGCTCCACTTCGTTGAAGCTCCTTCAAGGATAAGTCTCTGAACAACTGCGAGATGTCCAGCAGTACATGCCGAATGAACAGCCCGGTCTAGATAATCTGGGCCATACTCAAGACCAATCTGCTTACCAGCATGTAAAAGGTATTCGATAGTTGTTAGGTGTCCTCTTGATGCAGCAGCCATGAGAGCCGTTTGTGTTTCACCCGTTCCAGGCAATTGAAATTCGAAGTCCAATTGTGAACCTTTGCTGACGTAAAAGGCAATGAGATAAGGGAGTCCAAGGGCAGCGGAGACCATTAGAGGCATCTGAGACACTTCGCATTTGTATTTCTCGGCGACGGCAGTCCTAGAAAGGAAATCTTCGACATACTGAAGTGAAGCAGTTTCTGAGCCAAGTTCTTGAAATATGAGTTGAACTAGAGGATCATGTGAGTTGTGGACTGCCCATTTGAAGCGCTCGTGATATGGGTCTTGGGTTGATGGTGAATTGGGTGGCCACGGAAGTTTGACTACGTCAAGACCATTGAGGACTAGATTGCGAAACCAAGTCCAATATGACTTCTGGACAATGGGGCCGGACTGAAGTACGACTGGTAATTCTTTGCAATGATTCAGCCAGTTCTGCATAATATAATCGAATAAAGTTGGTATAGTTTCTGCCCCTTGTACAGCAGAAGCAGGGTTCGACAATTTTATGTTGACCTGACCGGGACCACTGTTTTTCAAGGATCTTCCAGGAACATGACGAGAGGCAGTAGCGATAAAACCTTTTCTCAATTCCGGCGGCATCAAATGACGTGCTGGTACTGGGATTGTAAATTGCTTTGGTTTTGACGATGGTATAAGTTGAGTCTGGAGGTCTTGAAAATGTAAGTATTGTAGGCATCTTGTAGCTACATGTAGTTCTGCAGCATCTACGTCAATATGGAACTCCTGGAGGTTTGTTGAGAGTTTGTATGTGTGCAGAAAGGTTACCACAGTTGAGTGTATGAAGCGGACTGTTGACGAATCACAAGCTGGCTCTTGCACTACTAAAAAATTCCCACAAGCCTCAATCACTTTGTCTAGGCCTGCAGGAATACGGCTTAGTATTTTCGTTCGTGTGTTGTCACCGTCTCTGATAAACACTGCCTCTGCAAGTTCACGTAGTGACAAGCGCCTCTTCGACGTGGTGAGCCACCGAAAAGCCTCAATCGCAATGTCCTTATTACATCGTTGAACAATACGTTCTAACATCCTTTTGTAGGTTTCATCCAAGTTGTGAGGCAGCGATTCCAACGCCTTTCGTATGTCTTCATCATTGGGCTGCTTACAAATATCGAGTATTTGTAATTTGACCCACAAAAACCTGAGTTAGGATATAGTATTTAGTACTTCACTGATAAGTATAGAAACCAGGGTTCAAATTATAAACTCACATTCCTTCAACGCCGATCGTTAATGCCTTCTTGATTTCTTCAATCATTGTGGGGCTCTGAAGTTGTAATCTTCCATCATCCAAATGCTTGTTCAACGTTTCATCAATATATGCCACAATCTCAGGGCGTGACTGAACATTGTCGAGGGATATTGAGATAGCACTGGTGAGTTTCCTGGCTAAATAAACCTCTTTGCGGCTCGAAAGATAGATTTTAATGCATCGCCGCAGGCTTAACAATTTCTCTAACAAATCAAGTATCTTTGTTTGAACATCATCAGGACATTCATCAATGCCATCAAATACCAGATAGGAGCAATTGGGTATTCTCAGAGTGCGAACGAGAAGTTCTTGCCATGAAGTAAGAAGTGGGATGCCGTTGCATCGCTGGAAGAAATCTGCTAACTGCTGTTCGAATTCAGAGGTGCCATGGAAAACTGAAAGCGCCTGCTTAATCAAGCTTCTCATTATTACTTCAAGCTTGAGTGAGCGGTGATCATAGAATGAACAAAAAAAGTAACCGATGAACGTTTTTCTTGATCCACTAGTACCACTGGCTTGCTTTAAACATGTATCGAGAAGGTGCTTCACAACTGAGGTCGCTAAAACCGATTTTCCTGACCCCGCTATAGTAAAATGAGTTATATTGCCATTAGCCATTTGGCCGTGCACGAAGGAGAAGCCCAGTCATGTTCCGAGAGGGCGGTATAAAGCGAATATTAGGAAAGGGGGGAAGAAGCACAAGATGTAGGAAAGAAGGTAGGAGACAAAAAATATTGTACGTACGTATTCCGTAGCACCATAGAAGTGAAGGTTCTGGGGATTGAACCCATTCCTTATATTCATGCATTTCATACAGCCATTCCCCAGTACCTGGATGACTGGTGTTCGCGCAATCTAGGAATATTTCTGTATGATCGTAATTGGAGATCCATTTGAGTAGCTTTTGGCGGTCATTGTCTGCCCATACATATTCCAACAATTCAGCGCTTTTTTAGCTTCGCTAAGGTAAAATGGAGTGATAGAGAAACCATCACAAATGGTAAGAAGATGCCCAACTTACACTTTTTCTGAGCGTCTCTCCTTCGTTCCAGTTGTAGCACGTTGTCACCTATTTTCTTCAATTGCAGCTGACGTTCATTTCCTGACATTCACAAATAAGCACTTTGTAACATCTTCTAGACATATCATGTGGAATTACCGTTTTCCCCTGCCTCCAGTCTTCTCAGGAGAGACACTCCTTCATCGAACTTCTCCTCTAACCTGGTGTTAAAAAGCACCTGTTGCTGCCTTGCCTTCCTCTCTTCATCCTCCTTCGCAAGAATAATTTGGTATTCCACAATTTTCTGCTGGAAGAGGAGCTTTTTTTCCGCATCTTGGAACTCATTCTGCACTGGACGCAGCATCGCTTTGAGTACCATTCTGGCACCTAGATTAATAGCAAACTGTTAGCGCAATCGCTTGTCGTATTGTACAATTGGGTGCTTGTGGAATCTTACCTGAGCTACGCAGAAATTCAATCGCATTTGCACAGAAATCCACTATCTGGGCATAGTACTCAAGGACTGCGTCTTGAAGACCCTCAGATTGCGGCCATAGATCTTGAAATTCTTTAAAAATAGGCCATAGCTGCCCCACCCTCTCCAATAATTTCGTGAGCTCACTGAAGTATTGAACGAAGTTCTGTGCTGTCTATTCCGAAATCTCAGTACTTGTGAAATATCTTCTGGCACACACAAAGCCGCAATGTGAATTCATGAGAAGAGCAAGTAGTTTAATACACAATGAAGAGAAGGAGACAGGCAAGGTTCGGTGATAGTGAAGCCAGAGGCGAGGAGAGAAGAATTTTCTTTTTTTTTTTTGGTCCGCATACAGGCTACCGGCTTATGGCAGGGAAAGGAGAGAAGAATAGACGGTAGAGGCGCTAGGAGGGAATAGGGGGTAGGTGCATTGAGCGTTTTCTTTTCCTTCCGTCCGTACTTCTTGCGCCATTCCTTCCCGGGTACCTCCTTTATTCCTTGCCATATCCCACCGCAATTTGATGCGAGTAACATTTTAGGAGAAAAATTAGACAATGCAAAGCATACATACTAAGAGCAAAACCTTGATGCTTCCCCATATTAAAGCAGAAATGACTGGATCGTGCTGAATCATCGTATCCACTATACCGGAAAATTGTTGGACTGATTGCAGGAATGCTTCACAACGATTGATTCTCTTCTCCGAAATTCTTTTGTCTTGCAAGGCTTTGGTCAGCCCCACAAAGTCGCCCCCGGTCTGTGTGAGAGTAGCCCTCTGCTGCGGTGACAGCAAGTTGATGAAATTATTAACAGCAGCGAGGAGATGCTGTCGCCCGGTAATAGTCCCCCTAAGCAAAAAGCTCTTATGAGTATTTTTGTCCAAATATGGCTCAGGCGGTCTAACGACATGATCATACATGGCTTGGGGTCCCGCCGACAGTGGCTCGGCCATTACCCCTAACTGGTAAAGTATGCGCGCGCTGTTCCCTGTGTCTTTAATTTTCCGTACAGTTCGGAAGGATGAGTACGTGAAATTGAAGTTCGATATATCGCAGTTTCGCAGAATATGCAGAAGTTTGGAAATGGGTTGATGGTCTGGTTAGAATGTCGCTTTGCGGCTCATCACTCAGCTTCTCATGCTGAGTTGTATCGTGCGGGGAGCAACGAGGCAGTGCCTTGGCACCTTCACATCGCCGAGGTTCCTAATTTAGTGGTCAAAAACTCACAGAATATATATATCTCTGATATGTGCGAGAAATTAACTATGGGCTAAACTCATTGAATTGAATCCAAATATGAAGAGAAAAAGCGAAATTCTACATCTACAGCATCTACAACTGTACCACCTCTCTATCCTGTGGAATAACCCCCTCTGGTGCCCACAAGCAGCCACCCACTCGCTGCGACAGTCCACCAGCTCATACAACAATGACAATAGTACTACCTGTGCTATATTGCAATAAAAATATAGTAAAAGTTTGAGATTTTCAACATAGCACTGTACGTGCATTTTTCTATATAGTCTAAATTCTACGTTTTTACCAGGTTTGCTCGCTCAATCACATCTACCTTCAACTCCAACACTGGCAACCGCAATTCCAACCAAATTAGCTCTGAATTCAATTCCATACTGTAGGTGCCACAGCTTGTGTGGAGTCTGCTTCTCCTCTCCTAGATGCCTCCGGCAACTCTAGTTCTTACAAAAGTCAACTCCACAGGCTCTGCTATATCCACCCATAAACTTCAACCCTCCCCACCATGCAGCCCTGTTCACGCCACTGACGCCACGAGCACCATGCCTATACATTTTTTTTTTTTTTTTTATATCATTAGGGGCTATGGCGAGGGTTTTATTAAAATAAAGGAAAAGAAATTTAGCTACTCGTCTAATTACATGTGGAACCCACGGACTTCGCTGGTGTTGGGGGTGGGCTAATGCGAGGGGCGTCGTTCCTTCCTTCACCTGTCCCACTCATATCGGCAAGCTCTCAGCCATCTTCCTCCAAGTCTCACCCTGTCCATTTCCTTGTCTTCCTCCAGGTAGACCACTACCGAGCTTGTCTTTTTGCTCTCCTCTTGCAGTGTCATCTTGCTTCTTAGCCATCTTATCCCAATGGCTTTACCCATGTCTTTGTTGTCGTCTTCCAACCATCTCCGAACCTTCCCGAGATCCTTTCTCAGGGCTATTCCATGTATTACGATGCCCGGTCTGGGGGTGGTAGCATCGCGGGTGGATGGTCGGGCCGGGGATTTGGTTTTTCGGGGTCTAGGGGGGCGGTCTTTGTTTTCGGGGTGGGTCTAGGGTGGGATGTGGGTGCGCAGGCTGATGCTGACGCTGTTGGTGTGTGCGATGACGGGGCGCTGCTTGAGGCGATCTTTCTGGCCTCCATGTCGTCGAGTCTCTTCTTTAAGGCGTACGGTTGCGTCGATGCCGCTTTGCCTTTTCTCTTCTTTGGGTTGTTCGCAGGCTGCGTTACCGATGTTTTGCCTGCGGGGGTTGTTGGGGTCGGGGTGGTGGTGGTTGTGGTTTCGGGAGTCGGTGTTTGAGGCGCGGTCGTGCTCTCCGGAGATGGCTCCTCCGAGAGCGCGGTGACGATGGGGCTGAATCCTAAGGCTTCAGGTGGTGGGGTCCATTCCGAGCGTATGGTGTGAATGGGGCTGAGCCCCAATGGCTGTGGTGGTGGTGGGGTCTCTGGGAGGGGGTCGTCGGGACCTCCCACCAGGATGTCGAATTCCTCGTAGCTGTCGTCGCAGAACTCTATCATCAGAAACGCCCCTTCCGTCGGGTCAGAATCGCTTCCTGTGCGTTTCCAAGAACGTTTCCACCTTGCGGCTAGTACAGTGCCCCAGGTAATGCCAACGCTATGTAGCATTTCCCTGATGGACTCCCAGTCTGGAATTGGGGGCGGGGGGGCTGTCTTCTTCTTCTTCTCCGCTACTGGAGGAGGCGCGCGCGGCGCGGCAGTCTCTTCTTTCTTCTGGGGGGCGGCGGTCTCTTTCTTTTGTGTCTCGACCCATTGTGCCACGGGGTCGGGCGCGGAGGCGGGCACGGGGCCGGGGCGAGGAGGCGGTGGGCGGAGGCCGGTCTTTGTCTTTTTCGGCATTTCTATTGCCTAGTGGGTGGTGATCCGGGTCTGTCTATTGGATCTTGGCGCCGGCGGGGTGTGGCAACGAGGTGGTGAGCTGAAGATTCCTCGCGATTTTGCCCCTCGGGGAAAAGCGCAGTGTCGGGTATTTGGGAATAAAATTTAGATCAAAAGACCCAGCTCGATGAGAGCTTTCGATCTATGTAGTTTTCGCTGGGGGGACGTTGTGGTTGTGGAGTTGCTTCCAAACGCTCGTCCTGAGGTGGTTGTTGTTCCGATGCCTATACATTATACACAATTCATAAGACCGCTACGATAAGATTCCTTCACCTTTGGTTTGGAACACTTTGTCAATGTATCTTATATCCAAGGGGAGCAATGGGCCTAGGTGCTTGGATGTAGGTGTCGTTTGGCTAAGGCATAGGAACACGTATTGACATCCACTACTGAAGGCATTTATTTCACCAGTGCTGCTCTCCAAATAATTTGTGCTGGGTTCATTGTCATCCAGGTTCACCGTGCACTTTCATACAGTACTGCGAAGTTTCCTCGATTGAAGTCTACGTATGTGGATCAAATCTACTCGGATCGCAATCCCTTAATCACTTAGTCTAGCAAAAATGTATGCCAAGAAGCCAGATCTAGTGTGTGGATGATAACTCCTCCACTCAGAGGACCATGATATCGAGAATACGCTTGGTTTAACCCCGATTTGAAGAACACAAAATTCTGTTGCGGTGGTGCACATAGTGTATGCGGGGTCGCATGGTCACTTTTTGGTGCGCAAAGGGCTGGTTCAATAGTATGCATATAGCTTACTCGGCGGTATTCAAAGTACATGTACTTTCCTTTTGTGGATAGGTATTCAGCGTTCGCTAAAATTCTGCCGACTACCTAATGGAGAAACATTTCGAGGAAGAGAGCGAGCAACAAGTTCTTATCACCGGGATGACTGCATACATACTGTAAGATACTGGTATATACGTTCCAGGCTGTTTGCAATGCGAGCCATTCGGAGCAGGATTATGCAATGAAATAAGGGCTTTTGCCATAACCAATTAGTTCAGTACTTGGTTGCAAATCAAGGCAGTGAAAGAGAATGGTAATAATATTTCATGCTTAGGCAGGACTACTGTGCGACTTGTTTCGATGGAGAATGCCACAGTTTTGCGGAAAGTTAGGTGAGGGAGACACTTGTGCCTTTCTTTTTTTTCACATAACCCCGCATACAAGCTACAGTACAAGCCTACTGTATGGCAAGGATCTTGAGCTGTTTGCCGAATGACCGCAATTGACCAATGGCCCCAGGCAGTTGGCGAACGGCCTTGATAGTATCGATGAACATATACTACACCTCAATTTCAGCAAACGAGGTTGCCATGCCATGGCGAACAGCTGCAAGCGGAGTTATATGATATTTACTTTATTTTATTTCATTTTATTTTTTTTCCCAAAAAATAAGGCCAACGAGGTTTCCGAATGTATACAAACACAAGAAACATTTCACTGATAGAATTATGTAACATGTCATTTGCCATGTACGTAGGACAACACGTTAGACCATCCCCAGCGGTGGCTTGATCTCGCGGCCCAGGATGTCGTCGCCGTGGTCCCGAACTATCGACTTGGGCTTTTTGGGTTCCTCGCAGGAGATCAGGTGAGAAGGGACGGGGACCTGAATGTCGGCCTGCTGGATCAGCAATTCGCCCTCCCATGGGTACAGCAGCATATCCATAAATTTGGAGGCGACAAGAAAAAAGTGACCATCTGGGGACAGTCAGCGGGTGGAGGCTCGGTAATGCAACACGTGATATCAAATCCGGAATTTCGGGGTAACAAGGAGTTATTTGTGAACGCGGTTGCGAATTCACCCTTCCTCCCGAGTCAGTATGCGTATGACCATGAAATTCCTACAAAACGATATCAGACAGTGATGAAGAAGACTGGGTGTGGAAGGCCATATTCAGGTGAGAGTGGATTGGCATGCCTGAGAAAACTGCCTACTTCCGTGCTCGCCAGGGCCAATTTGGAGATTGCTGCAATGGGACACTTTGGCACGTCGACATGGAATCCCGTTATTGAACCTGAGGGCGGATTCATTGATACGCGTCCTACAGTCGCGTTACTGGGGGACGTCCGCCCGCTCAACGGCCACTATGTCCTAACAACTCATATTGCGTGGGAAGGACAGCTCCTTGTTGATGCCTCTGTCGTCATCTCCAATCTGACCACCTATCTCTCCGGCTTCAAGCCGACACTTTCCACTTCACAAACCCAAAGGCTCATCTCCTTGTATCCACTCTCGCGCTATGTTTCAGAGTACCAGCGTACCCAGAGTATCTATCAAGATACCGTCTTCTTCTGCCCCAGCTACTGGCTCGCCGAGGCCTTCTCCGGTGCCGCGTACAAGGGCATCTGGAATCTCCCGCCCGCAATCCACAGCCAGGACGCAGAATATTGGTTCTTTAAGAAGGATTACAGGACTCTGCCGAGCCCGGAGACGTTTGAAAATTATGTGGGCGCGATTGTGTGCTTCATTCGCAGTGGTGGGGACGCGAACAGGTACAGGCTAAATAAGCGCAAGGGGAAGACTAACGAGAGGAGATGGCCTTGGTTTGAAACTAGCAGGAGGAAAGGACTGGTGTTTGACCTTGCACAGGACGGAAAGGGGAGTAAGATCGAGTTGGAGACACAGGATAAAGGGCTGACGAACAGATGCGAGTGGTGGAGGAGTGTTGGGAATGTGACAGGACAGTGAATTTCGAGACGTCCTCTTCCATCGTGGACCTACAGGACCGTCAATGAGTCCAGAATAAAAGAGGGTATGATGAGGGCTGGGAGTAAGAAGCACCACTTTTCACCGTCACTCATCTTTGAGATTAAAGGTTGCAAACAATGTGTGTAGTACTGCAAAGCAATATTCGTGTGCGACGAAGCAGGGGAACCACTGTCGGTGCAAGGATAATTTAGCACAATTGGGTGTTGACCCCAAAATTGATTTGAGAGTCAAGCTCCTCCTCGGTTATACAGCCTACACGAGATCCGCTTTCGTCATGACGACGGTAGGATGATATAGTTAGTCCCTGGGAACCAGTCGCGCAACCGTGCACATGTCGCACCAATGGGATTGGTGCCGTTTCTAGGGATATGATCTCGCCCACCGCGAATACAACTTTCCAGTAGTTTTCCAATACAATTATTGCATACAATCTCTATGAGAATATGAATTTTGTGAATAACTCTACCATTTCTTTGGAAATTATCTTGATGTGTTTCTCACTTCTTTGAATAAGGTAAAATATTGATATTCAAGTGTCCTACTATTTTTATCAAATTTAATTCAGGTGTGATAAATGGAACTCAATACTGTTCTGGCCTACCGACGAACATTGGGGTTCGCGAATGCCCACCCGCGAACACTTTTTTTACAAGTACCACTAGGTACCTCTATGTGCTGCTACCAATGAGCATAGAGAAAAGTTCTGCTACCATGGATAATTAATAAGCCAGTCACTGTGTGCTTTCAGAGCCCCATTGCTACTGACAGGGCAAGTTGCCACTTGAAAGTTGAATGATTCTAATATGACTCCCAACTTGCCACTTCCTACCCACATGCTAGAAGATAATAAAGAACATCATTAAAAATTTGCGGCACTTCTAAGACTGCTGTAGTTAAGAATATAGATTTGTTATCATAGGTAAATAATCATTAATAGAATAACTATAGGAAAATTAGTAAATAGACTTCTAGTATTCTTCTTGCTCTGGGTTAAATTTGGGAGTGTTATCTTCTTAGGTAGAAATTTCCGGATTCCTCCGCCATTTCTAGTATTATCTTGTGGTAGTAACAAGGATTGCGTCGATGCCAAGAATCAAATTTTTGGTGGTTGTATTGCCAGAAATGGCACCTAACCGAATTCCTGCAAGGGCTAAGCTTCCACTTTAAGCAAGTCAGTGCTCTATCCCCTCGTACTGGCAGGACTTCAGCCATTTCCTCCTAATTTCACTCACGCTGGTATTGAATCTGTCTGAGCTCTGGGTATACTTTGCTCCTCTAGGTATATCACAACTGAGCTGGTGATTTTCTCCGTAACCCCCTCTCTATTACGTATCTGAGGCCTAATTCCTGACTCATGTTCTGGCCCACTGATGAACATTGAGGTTCGCAAACTGGGCATATATATATATATAGGTACATAGAGGTACATTCATGTTCGCCTCTAGACCAGGTGTTCATGGCTGGACTGGCCCCGTGACAAACATATGGTGTTTTTCACGGGGCTGGCCGATTCGTGAAGCGTCGGGACGTGGTGTACGTCGCATTGTGGTGAATTACAGTAGCTGGCTTTGTCCTATCGGAATAATTTAACTCGCATCAGGTAAATCGTGGGGGTAGTTTAGAGTGAAAGTACCCACAACGGAAGTACTACCCGCCGACCTGCACCTTTCTGGGTGTAGCTTACCACCTTACCTATGACATATGATAATATTCAAACTCAACGTTAACACCCACTGCCCCTTGTATGATTTATCGGAGATTACTGAGCTAGGTGTAACAAAACACAATGTGACAGCGAATTTATCTGTATATGCAGGGTATGGAACGTTTTGCCATGCATCGGATTTAGGATCTATTTATTCGGTTCCAGGTGAGTATACAGGCTTGTACCTGGTTACGACAGGTAAAGCTATTACTAAGTTAGATTTCGGGAGGTCGAGATGTACCCAACGCTTGAGATGTCACTGTGTGGTCAACATTGCGCTTGCGTTTTCATGGTTAAACTGCCCAAATCTGGCAGCTCGAGTATTACTCAACCACCTATCAACGCTGCTGCACGTAGGTGCATATGCGGCATAGACCTCGGTCTCGAATTGAGTTTTGGAGTATGATACTAGTATATGCACTCAGTGTTCCCAACGGGCCGGCCAGGCCAGGCCAAGGGTATGGCCTGGCCGGCCTGGGCCATAGAAATCTAGGCCTGGGCCGGCCTGAAACATTCAGGCCGGCCGTGAGGTCCGCCCGCGCCGGTCCAGGCGGCCTGAATGTTTCAGGCCGGCCCAGGCCGCCCAGGCCGGTCCAGGCCATTCAGGCCGGTCCAGGCCATTCAGGCCGGTCCAGGCCATTCAGGCCGGTCCAGGCCATTCAGGCCGGTCCAGGCCATTCAGGCCGGTCCAGGCCATTCAGGCCGGTCCAGGCCATTCAGGCCGGTCCAGGCCATTCAGGCCGGTCCAGGCCATTCAGGCCGGTCCAGGCCATTCAGGCCGGTCCAGGCCATTCAGGCCGGTCCAGGCCATTCAGGCCGGTCCAGGCCATTCAGGCCGGTCCAGGCCATTGAGGCCATTCAGGCTACAGTGTGAGTTAAGTTATACAGTAGCTATATACAGAACGTACTCTAAATTCTACTCTAATGTTTAGGATTTTGCTTGCTGATTTTTACACCGTCAGTATCGCTTTCCATTAGCCATGCACAGCTTCACCATACTGTCAAATCCAACTTTGTCGCACCAGATTTTTGTAACCCAAATTCCGGAAGACTCGATATCGGCATCAGATGGGACTGCAGGGAATCGTCGATGCAAGATCAAAACTTGAACTGCACTATGGAGAGTGAAGAATAGTAGAATACTAAAGGAATCATCATCGCCAGAACCGGTGGTTGGAATGTCTGTCTCCCTGCAGTACTAATAAGAAATTAGTATATAGTCAAGCGATACAAAAAAAAAATTACTTACCTGAATACCTGCGAAAAGCGCTGCTCAATAAAAAAAAAAAGTCTAGATAGTTATCCGAAAATATTGAAAGGTTCATATTAAATCCGTGTCCAAGTAACCTGAAGGTGGCCCCGGAAATAGCCTCATAACCAGCCCTCCTGCCCCTGAAATTGCTTAAACGGCCTGAATGGCCTGGACCGGCCTGGACCAGCCTGGGCGGCCTGGTCGGCGGCCTGGCCGGTTGGGAACACTGTATGCACTTCGCTTTTTCTCCGATCTTCATAATCCATAGGCATAACTCATATTAGAAATGGCAATGCCTCAGCATGCTTGCAAATACGAGTCATTATTCGTTCCCTAATGCGCCATGAAAATTAGATGCTGACTGCAATTGCAGAATTCTTTCGGAGCTTAGCACAGTGACTATAATGACGTTCGGCATTCCCGTGAGAGGGGCGATCAGGGACCAGGCCCCTAGGCTTGGGTAGCCGAGAGGACTGGTAGCCTAGAGGACAGATCTTAATCCTAGTTTTACGTTACCTAACTTGGACTGAGCGATGTAAACAAGCTAGCTTCATAACCAATGCGGTAGGCAAACAGTCCTCAAATTACATCTTGGGATATTGTAACTATATCGCGCTCACCGAGAATGAGCCTCGTGAAGATGTATTCAACCTCACAATATCATGGAGATGCGCGAGATGTGAGATTTCTATACTGTAAAACTTCATGTTACACCACACATTTGGTCTGCGTAGTAGTGCTCCCCTTCACCGAAATGCTATTGTACTGCAGTAACTACAATATCCTATTTAGATGTTTCTTCATGAAATATCATCAATCACTGGCCCTTAAACGTTTATAAACAGGCCTCGAGTTCCCTCATCAACCGCTTCCTTCTTTCCTCACCTCCCACTAACCACAGAAGCGGGGATTAGACAGGAAGCCAAAAGCCTCAGGGCCGAAGAACGGAACCGCCTCCACCTCTCCTATCGACCCCTCCAAAGCATAGACAACCGCAGGAGAATCGCAACCCTGGCCGGGATCCTCGGGAACAAGGGGCTCAAAGCGTGGAGATACGCCATAGGAAAGGCCGACTCCCCAGAATGCAGGTGGTGTGGGAGAGCACCAGAGAACCTAACCCACATAACCAACGACTGCCAGACATGGAGGAGAAAGATAAGGGACGGAGCGGGAGGACTAAGGCAACCGGATAAGGAGACAAACATCGCGGAGATACTGGAATGGGCAGGACAGGAATAATCTTTCTTTCTTCCTCTTTTCGTTTCGTTTTCTCTTTCCACTTTCTCATACATGTACCTAAAATAACCTCGCCATAGCCCACAGGGCTGCACGCGAGTAATGAAATAAAAAAAAAAAAAAAAAATCACCTCCCACTAAACAATCATTCCTCCCTTCACATTGCTTGCTTCCGCAGAACCTCATTTGAATATCGCCTCCACTTTTGCTTCGGCCGCCTCTTAGTTTCGACTTGACAAACTTACTTGGAATCTACAAGTTCTAAGTATAAAACCAAAGCATAATTCAATATGAAGTTCACCACTGCCTTCCTCGCTCTTGCCTTCTCTGCCCTCGTAGTCAACACCCTTGTCATGCCAGCAGCGGAGGCCAACCCTCGCAATATCCAAGCCGCAGACTCGACTCTTGCCAAACGCGAGGCCACCCCAGTCCCGGTTGCAGCACCAGAGCCAGCTATGAGCTCTGTTGATAGTGATGATAAAGACGTCCCTGAGATCCCAGAGGACGAGAATGATGTTGTAAAGCTCGCTAACCCTGAGGATGAGGCTTTGCTAATGATGATGTTGCACTTGAGCGTCATGACTCTATTGAGAGACGTGGGATTATTGACAGGTTTGTTAAGATCCTCCTCAAGAAGATCAGCAAGACATCCCTTGCCAAGAAGGTCTGGAATACCGGGCCGGGAAAAAATTTGCAGGTTGCGAAGGTGTGCAGGAAACTGCGAAATTTGCCGTCGGGGAAGTTTGCTTGCCAGGATGCGAAGGTGTGGAGAAGAGGGGAGGGGGGAGAGGGGGAGATATATAGTGGAGCCTCCCTGAGGCAGAAACCAGAAGGACCGTCCGGAGGTTTCTGGAATCAGGTTTTAGAAGTAGATAGAAATTTCTTTGTTTGTTAAGCCTGTCTCCGGGTTTCGAGGGCTTGCCCAGGGACCCTGCCATGGCTTGGCGCTGCAAGCGGGGTTACGTGATGTTAAAAAAAAAAAAAAAAAAAAAAAAAAAGAAGGTCTGGAATGCACTTGGTGTTAACTTGCGAAAGTCTATCACCAACTACTTGAAAAGCAAGGCCAAGACTCTGAAACAAATCACCAAAGCACACAGGAACTGGCTTGGTAACAAGATTAAGAGCACTTTGAAGAAGGTCTTGAAGAATATCATTGGCAGCTGGCCCCGGCTGGGCAGCTAACAAGGTGTTGGGGATTGTTACCCCATGGGTGGTGGATCTCATCCTTCGAATTATCTACTAAAAAATTTAAATGCCATGAGCGGTTACGAGTGGTGAGTCAGATTCAGTCCAATCAAGCAGGTTTCTTTGCAAAATTACTGACTTTAGAATACTAGAGCACCGCAAGCTACGGTCAACCAGCAAATGCCAATTGTATACAATCGAAAGTGATGTTCTCAAGATGAAGGGCGGTTTTCAATACAGGCAATCTTATAGTCCGCAATGGACTCCAGCTTTCCTATGCTTCAAATCATGGTCTTAGGCTTCTGTTTTCGAATTTTCACTGTTCTGGAGGTATCTACAAAAAGGAATGGTAGATGGGTTCGGATTTAATTGGATCTGGGATCTTGTTTTGTAGTGGCTCTTAAGTTCTTTTCTTCCTGATTCCACATTTCTGTGGCAGTGTCTCAGAAGCGGGATTTTTTACTGTGGAGGACTTTTATTTATGGTAATAGGAGGTTAGTCTAAGTATGCATCTAGATGAAAAATCAATTGAATTACGTGGACATTATTGTCCCAACTTGCAGCTGTTGGCAGAACCTGAAGTCATTTATTACGGGGGATTCTCACCGCGCCATCCAAACTCACCGCTTCTCCATTCGATATAGTATGTAGTTTTCTCCCCTGCGCTGCCAAATGCCGAATCTAGTGCGCCGTCTCGGGCCTTCTCCGTCCAGCGGTGTCCAAATCAAACTCTCCCGTAAGTTTTACCACTAATTCTGCCTGCGATGGACAATCACCCTGAGCCTCCAGGGGAATATATATCACTATCGCGCCTCCTGTCTTGGTGGCTTTAATTATCATTTTCCACAACAGTGCAACGATAGCCCAAGGCTAGCGTTTTGATGTTAGTGCAATCAAATTGCCGACGCCGCGCTTTCGAGACCAAAAGGATATCCCTCACCAATGCTTTCCAAAATTTTCTTTCTTTCTTTCTTTCTTTCTTTCTTTCTTTCTTTCTTTCTTTATTTATTTTTCACTTCCGGTGTGATAGAGGGACAACAGGTAGCTCCTCTGTGGCGTCGGCATCGGGTTCTGGTATACTAGTTGACGCTACACCATAGCTTGTTACAACAGTAACTAATGGGTGGCATTCGCGCAGGGTGCACATGAAAGGGGATTGTCTGTAAAAGAGTGACTGCTGTAACCTTGCAACTATCACCGTCTCATCGCATCGTCACTGTTTATCTATTATTTTCTTGTGATACTGTCTATTGTCTCGGGTGGCTATAAAAACTTGTTCGTTCTATCGTACCGCGCACACCGGCTGTCTCCAGTACCCACTTACCTACCTTATACATCCACTTTTCTGTTGCCCCTCTCTTACCTCAGTCCCACTTACCGTCAGCTACGTAAACCAGCATTAGAGTGATCACATGGATGGGTCATATAGAGTATTCACAGTTGGATTTGTTTAGGTTGGTTGAGGGTGAAATGTTTATGGGATAGGAGCAGTACAATAGTATAACATTATTAGTAGTCCCCCGATAATACATGATCCATTCCTCATAGCCCGTCGTGCGGTATACGAGCGATGATTTTCTCATTTTTACAAAAAAAAAGTCCATGAACAGAGAGGTAGTTCAACATGCTTCATAACAGGTATACATTGATAGGTGCGTCCCATGCTAATGAACCGCCGGGCTTCAAAGTTGGCTCAAAAGGCAACCAAACTTTCTGTTCTTCCGGTGCTTTCCAGCCTAGCGAACAAATCCTCCGGAGATAATACTTTGAATAAGTATAGTCAGCATCAGAGCCCACTGTTGGCCGCGGCGGTGACGCCCACCACTGAGGCACTGTCCATTGCGATATTTCTTTGCAAATCAAGATTAAGTGGTTGCCCGAGCGTGGTGCAGGAGCGACGGCGGGGAGCCCCTGTGGTCTTGCAGTAGATGTAACCTCTGCCATGGCACCTTCCCCTCGGGATCGAGATCAATGGAGGTCACGTCGACCAGGACATAACGGCCCCCATGCACAAGATCTACGTCAGGAAGGTCCTGAGTCGGGGTAGCGGAGCGCAATTGTACCTCACATTCTTTGCCATCTAGCCCCTTTGCTGCAACAACATAGTGGTCTATCCGCCCGGCACTATTTAGCACCCGACGCAGCATGCACTCGCGATATAAAAATCCACATCTTAGCCACAATGCGTAATCAACTCTCGGAAGAACTCCCCCCGGTAGTTGTGGTTCCACTACACAATTTGGGAATTGCATGACCTGAGCCCAGCTCGGGAACCAGTATTCAGCCGAAGGGTAGGGAAAATGTTGCAACAAAGAGCGGACAATTGACAGATGCAAGCCTGTTGGAGTGAAGCCGATAGATGAATACAACGAGTATATCAAGCGCACCCATGCGTCTTCTGGCTTCTCCTGCGGGTTATACGTTGGTATCGATACGTCATGACTCATTGTGCCGTAGAACAAGAAAGCTAAGCTGGAGACCATGTCAACGGGATTTGAGGCGCAACGATGTTGGATCTCTTGCAATAACACGTCAAAGTTGAACTTTTCAAAATAACGTCCTGGTGGTAGAAGCATGTTGAATTTATCTCTCAGTGTGACACCCTCGTTAAGCTGTATATACCCTTTATAAGCAACTGTCGTTGGCAGTTTGCGAATCGACATTATAATGAACGCGAAGCACATGTATGACTTACCTCACATGCCCAAGGATCCACATTCACATCCCGCAACCCTGCAACAATCGTACGTTGACACGGCTTCATCTCCTGCAGTATCAAAGCCCGCCTGAGCCAATGCTTGGGATGGTCCCAGTTCTCTAACTTGAACGGCCTTCCAAGTCCATTGAAGTAGGTTATTACTTTTTCCGGCTCTTGATACACTAATCCAATGGTTGGAACATCAGTCTCCCATTCCTCCAGTCTTCGTCCCTCCCGCTTCGCAATAATCTCCGAAGTGACTCCTGGAGCGGACAAAATAGAGGGTGGGATTTCCTGTCGCAAACAGAGCACATCAAGCCAGGCGTACCTGACGTTATGTCTGATCAATTCTTCACGGATATCCTCAATCCTCACTCCCCTTGGGACTGCCACAGGCCACAGATTCTGATTGACATTGCTCCAGATATACTCAAGGTCCTCTTTGTCCACCCAGGCATGAGATATTGGCATAACACGTATCGAGTTAAAGCTATAGAGCCTATTTCCATACCAGCTTATTGGAACGACTCTGTTCGCGCACACATCCCAGACTCGCCTTGGCCCTATATCTCGGTCGTTGCATATTAGTTTGTTGCCATTTTTATCAAAAAAGGTCTCAAGCTTCCATGGTGGGGCTAAAGGGCCATCAATAGTTTCTGAATGGAAGTGATTCTGATAAGCACTGGGACTCAGAAGCGGCTCCAGACTGGGCACTGACTCTCTAAAATCATCCTCACGTTCATATTGTCTCAGATTAAATGCTGCAAACCATGCATGCACTACTCCAAAGCAATAGTCGTGCGCGATGAAATAGGAAAGCCACTGCCGGTAGACGGACGTATTACCCCGGTGAACTGGGTTCCGACCCCAGAAATCTCTGATCCGGTTGTCAAGGTCATTCTCGGTTAGGGAGCCTACGCGACCGTCGCTTTCGGCGGCGGTCAGGACGGCGGCCGGAGGGTAATTGTAATGGGCTCCAGGAGCCAGTTGGTCAGTGTACCGCATGTCGTACCAATGCTCTCGATGAAAAATGAGGGTCCATATCCAGGAATATGATTTCAGTGGCGGGTCTATAGGACTACCCTTAATGACGAGTCTGCGTTGGCCTATGACAAGATGCATTTTCGCTCTAAATTTGAGTTGAATCTAGAGATGATAACGTCAATGGAGAGATTCCTTGATAATCGACACTGATGCGTGCACCCTGCAACTCGGGCGACCGAAAGAAAGCAGAATGTTAACTTGTAGGCGTTTGAAAAGAATGACATGGGGAGATTTTAAGTAGTAGGAGGAAAGTTGGCCACGCTCATAACTGATCTCCTTAAGTGTGCGAGCTTGGGTAAGATACTAATAAATAATTAAATCTATTATCAGCCCCTGGGTGGAGGGGTAACCTAGCGAAATCAATGAGCTGGGCAACCAGGGATAAATATCCCCAGGGGCAACCAGGCCGGGGCTACGTAAAGCACTATCCGCGAAGTTTTCGTTCCCAATTCCAGAACCTATTTTAAGGAGTTCCACAAATTCATGAAGAAATGAAAGTCAAGGAGACAAGGTATGTCGAAGTAGAGTACATCGGCAAGATCAGAACACTTGCAAATTTTTATTTGTTATGCATCAGAGCATTACAGGAATTAGCTGCACCTCAGATAAATTTTTGTCAGACGCGGAAAAAAAAAGCCAAGTTGCTGCAGCAATATAGATAACCAGCTTACCAACGACATCTCCACCCGAGCATTAAAACGGACTTAGGAAGAGAATCCTCTCACGACAGAAAAGTACAACACGAGCTGACCGTCCACAACTAAATCCAAACATCGAAAACTCACAGGGCTGAAACGCACTGCAGAACAAAAACTTCGGAAAGGCCCAACTCGTTCTAGGATACTTATTACATGATGCAAGATTACAGTTGTTCAGAGTCGCTCATTATTATCACGACATAACCTTGGTGATGTGCTTAGCGAACGTAGAATGGGAGATGGTGGTCTCTTGCAATGAGTGCGATTATCTTCAGTTCTGCTGTAAGCACCATTTTGCCCGGGCATGTACGTACGAAAATGAAGTGTGCCCAGTGCCTGCAAGGTTGTCAACCATCCCAAGCAACAGCGCCCAAGGGAGGCTGTACACATCTTCTGTACCATTCGGCAGATGCACAATTGAAAAAAACTTACATAAAATACGGGTTATATTACCACTTATATTGTTGCTTAGAATTCGCTCTGGGTAAGTTTATCGTAAAAATTCGCTCGAAAGGACGTTCCGTATGACCAAATCGGTGTAACTCCGCCTTCGGCCATGGGTGCCCAGCCACCCTTCGTCTCTTATCAAGTAACTCAATTCTCGATATGTACAGTACATGATTGTGTTGGCTCTGGTTACACAATCTTGCCACCCAATATCAACATGTAGGCCCGTAGGTTAAAGTACATTTACAATTCAATCTGACGCCAAGAATTCGCCTTGTATGAATCATTCGTATCGATCTTTTTTTTTTTTCTTTTTAATATCACACGGCCAAGGGTATGAGAGTCGGTAAGCCCCGAAGCCCCCTACCATCACCGATGGGGTAATGATGTGCCCACCGGTAATGATGCGCCCTCTTGGCACTCCTCCTCATGCATTCTCCCATCGTATTACTTTTTGTAGGTATATGACATATATTGAAATTATATACTACAAGGCTAATTCCATATCGCTAAATCAGAATCTTTCAACAGAATCACAAAAAAATCAATAAATCAAGATCTGTGACTAAATCTATCATTCTCCATCAAAAAAAGCCCCCCTTCTATATAACCTGCCCAATATTACTCAAAATCAAGATATTATTATAGAAAGCTATCAATACATATTTGCCCTGCATCAGTCTATTAGGTTATAGTCAGCAGTTGCATGCAGAGTTCATCTGGAATAACTATACGTTCAAATATATAGAGAAAGCTTACATTCTCCGAGTCAGGCCAATCTGTGTACATCAATATCACTATTAGTGTTCTCAGAGTTTTCAGGTGATCCAGAAATGCTACAACTATGCATGATGATAGCTGAAGGACTGGAGGTGATGGCTGTAGCCTTATTTGAGGCCTTCGGTAGAGATGATGAGCTCTGCAAGTGAGAATTTGCTAATAATACCTTTAGTACTGGGCGACTGGTACAGCGAATATGCACACATATATGACGTATGCAATATGCTATTGCTGTTGTATTGCTATATAAGCTGCGTAGAGGAGTACACAGCTAGTCAAATACCTACAATGCACTCATTTATACGACTGCGACGCCGCCCGACATTAGCTCGCATATGACTTGCATATGCGCATTTCGTATACACCACCGACTGCCCGCCCTACAGTTGTAGTGAGCCCGTAACAGAGAAGAAGTTAAGAGCAGCAGTGGAAAAGATCCTGAAAGTAGAAAAATAGGCTGATAAAGCAGAGAAGTAGCAGAATACTATCAAGAAAGAAAAAAAAAAGGCTATTGAGGAAAAAAGGTGATTAGATATAAAAGAGCATAAAAAGAGGGTAAAATAGAAGCAAGAAGAGAAGGAACATAAAGTAGCTAAGTGGACTGCAATGAGGGGTCGTAGGGCAGTTCGCACATGGGCCACGGCCGAGGGAAACCTATGGTTGATATTCGGGGAGGGTCTAAACAGCCAAGGGAGGGGGTGGCCAGAGAAGTATTATCAGTGAATTTTGAGCCACATTGCTCATCATCTCTACCAGAGCCCTCAAATGAGGCTACAGTCATCATCTCTAGCCCTTCAACTACTACTATGTCAAGTCCTAGCATTTCTGGATCACCTGAAGACTTTGAGGATACTGATAATAACATCGAGATCTAAAAATTGGCCTGAGAATCTAAATTTTATCTATATATTTGAAGGTATACTGCATTCCAGATGAATTCATATGCAATTGCTGACTATAACTTAATAGACTGATATACAATGAATAAGAATTGATAGGTCTCTTTAATAATATCTTAATTTTGGATAATATTAGATAGGTCATTTGCAAGGAGGTCTTTTTTTGGATGGAGGATGACAGATTTATTCAGAGATCTTGACCTTTTGATTTTTTCATGGTTCTGATGAAATATTCTGATTTAGCGATATGGAATTAGCCTTGTAATATGTAATTTTAATATATGTTGTATGCCTGCAATAAGTATTACGATGGGAAAATGCGTGAGGAGGAGTGCCAAGAGCGCGCATCATTACCGGTGGGCACATCATTACCCCATCGGTGATGGTAGTCACGAATCTGGCTAGTTCAAAACTACAGAACACCCTAGTCTGGTTGCACTACCCCTCGTAGAGGGTCTGGTCCAAAACATTGATTTTAGTATGATATGGGGCTCGGTTCAAGATGGTGTCTTGGCAGACTACACCAATATTCTATCTATTATGTACTCCGTACTGTTGGAAAAGCCACAAAAAGCGCAGCACCATCACAGAAAAAAAAATTATTGGATCGCTTAATGTCAATTACGTTCATTGCCAGCAATCGTCCCTTCTTATGGCATAGTTCCTTCTCGGCTTAGGCAACTGCGTGTGTGCTATACCTTGGCAGAAACCACACCAGACACCCCTAAGTATGATACGGTATGGTGAGACTTAGAAGCACGATGAGTATGTATTCATATGCATGTTATGAAGTATAGCAAGCGTGGTGGCAGCCCTGCCATGGCGAGCAGCTACAAGCGGGGTCACGTGAAAAAAAAAAAAAAAAAAAAAAAAGCGTGGTGGCAGCATAGCATGATAAGTATGTGTAGCATAGTGGAAGATTGAACGCAGTGGAGAGCGGGAGTGGATCAGTGCTAGGGGGGAGGTATGGGAGTAGGAGCGTGGTGTATGGAGGGCCTCACGGTCGGGAGGCCAGTTACTTGCTTGTCTTATATAGTACTGAGTTACATCCCTCTTGGCGTACACCGAACCCCTGTCAGAAAAGACCTTGGTAGCAACCGCGAATGCCATCTTCTTCTTATATAGTACTGAGTTACATCCCTTTTGGCGTACACCGAACCCCTGTCAGAAAAGACCTTGGTACTAGACAGAAAAATAAGTATTTGGACAGGAGATAAATGCATATTTATGCGCCATGCAGTATTCGGCAGAACCTAGCATATTTTCGTATGCTTGGCTGGTGATAGCCATAAGACAGTCCCAATTTCGTGATAGGGTGTCCAAATTGATTATGTAAGAAAGTATTTGTACAGCTAACGTGATGAATTTGGACAGCTGACATAATGAAGTTGGACTTTTACACCTAATTTTTACTGCCAAGCATACGAAAATATGCTAGTTTCCGCCAAATACCGCGTAGCGCATAATATGCATTATCCCCTGTCCAAATACTTATTTTTCTGTCTAGTAGCAACCGCGAATGCCATCTTATATCTTATATAGTACTGAGTTACATCCCTCTGTCAGAAAAGACCTTGGTAGCAACCGCGAATGCCATCTTATCTTATATAGTACTGAGTTACATCCCTCTTGGCGTACACCGAACCCCTGTCAGAAAAGACCTTGGTAGCAACCGCGAATGCCGAATCAACGTACTGATTGAAATGTACATAAATAATCCTTGGTTTTTTGTTTGTGTACATATTCCTTACCCCTGAAATTTACATATTTCGCATCCCTACAATCTACATCTTTCTACCATATAAAATATCGATTTTATCATGGAAACATCACGTTGTACCCGTTGCAGGCAAATAAAACCAGTTCAGGATTTCGCACGAGCTCGAAATGGAACTTTACGAAAGACTTGCGAGTCATGCTTAGTACGTTTTGATTCTAATGGAGATATACTAAAACTAATGCAATATAGATACGGCATAGAAGAACTAGATTAAATACGAGAGTTGAGTCAACAATAGCAAATAATCAACCAATATTACCTCTTGCCTTTATATCCTCTATACGACGGTGGTGTGATCTAGATTTAGGGCAAATGAATCAAGAATGTTCATTTTGCAAAGCATTACACTGGAAGGATGAGCGTATACATGGATCAAGTGTAGTTACACCTCGATTTATGGGATGTTGCAAGCAAGGAGATATACGTTTAGAGCCATTGCAACCTTTACCACCCTATCTTCATACCTTATTTCATGGAACGGACCAAAGAGCTAAAGATTTCCGTAATAATATCCGCAAATATAATACTGCACTTGCTTTTACTTCTATTAAATGTAAACCTGATACCCGTTTACCTGTTACCTTACGTGGAATTCAATGCTTTCAGATTCATGGCGAGTTATTTCATATGCAAGGCCCTTTATACCCTACAGAAGATTCAGCTGCACAATATGCACAATTATATTTCTATGATCCTGAATATGCAGTACAAATTCAAGAGCAACGTCATGTTATGTTGCAAGCAGAAGTGTTACGGCAGTTGCTGGAGATAATTCGCAATGTAAATCCATTTTTTGATATGTATTTGACTGCAAAAGAGCGTTTGGATCTTATGCAAGATCAAAATGAGGAAGCAAGGATTATTTTAAATCCACGAATGCAGTTAATCATAGAACATGGGTCAGATAAGCGGCGGGAGAATTTACCAACTAGCAGAGAAATTGCGGTCATTATTCCAGATGAGTATGAAGCTGCAGGATGCCGTGATATAGTGTTAGCGCACCGTAACACACTTGGTGCACATGGATTTACTACAATTAATCCAAACCATGCTGCTTATATGCCATTACATTATGTTTTAGTATTTCCACATGGAGAATCAGGTTATTACTCCTCTTAAAATAATATTTTGTAGTTAATACTAAGGATTTAGGTTGGCATTGGGCATTACAGCTTGAGAATAGAGCAGGAAATTGAAGTCGCCTCCGTTTACCACAAAGAGCCTATTATCGCTATCGTTTACACTTTCGAAATACTGAGCCTGAGACTTTATTTCGAGCGCAACGATTATTTCAGCAATATATTGTTGATGCATGGGCAGTATGCGATCAAAATAAACTATTATGGCTCCGTAATAATCAGAGAGCAATTCGAGCAGATGTGTATAATGGCTTAACGGATGCTTTAGGAAGGCAAGTTATGGATATAAGGATGTTAGGGCATCGTATTATTCTACCAAGTAGTTTTACTGGTGGGGATCGTTATATGCAACAGTTGTTCCAAGATTCGATAGCTATTGTTCGTCATTTCGGCCGTCCTACACTTTTTATTACCTTTACAGCTAATCCGAAGTGGAAAGAGATTACACAAGAGCTATTACCTACACAAACTGCTATAGACCGTCCAGACTTGGTTGCAAGAGTTTTTTATCTAAAGCAACAACAGTTACTGTCTGAAATCAAGAATCAACATATTTTTGGACGTTGTATTGGTTGTGTATGGACAATTGAATATCAAAAACGGGGATTACCACATATGCATCTCTTAGTTTTCCTACATAAGGAAGATCATTTCATATCTGCAGATCAGATTAATGAAATAATTTCGGCAGAGATTCCCACAAAAGATACACCTACCAATACGGAACTTTGGAATATAGTTACATCAACTATGATCCATGGACCATGTGGAATACATAATCCTAATGCTCCTTGCATGACTGCAAAGTATGAAAACGGTCCGAAAACATGCTCCAAAAAATATCCACGTTCATTTCAGGAGGAAACAGTTATTCGTGAAGATGGATACCCTTTATATAGGCGACAAAATAATGGTACAACTTTTTCAGTACCATTATCAGGTGAACAACGGGTTACAATTGATAATCAGTGGATTGTACCATATAATCCATATTTATCTTGGCATTATAAGGCACATATTAATGTGGAGGTATGTGCTACAGTCAAAGCAGTTAAGTACATCCATAAGTATATCTATAAAGGGTCAGACCGAACAACATTACAGCTCGATACGGAAGATGACGAAATTAAACGATACCTGCAAGGACGTTATATTGGCCCAACGGAAGCGATATGGCGCCTTTTCGAGTACGATATGCATGAAGAATCCCCACTGGTCATACATTTAGCAATACACCTCCCTGGTGAGCAACCAGTATACTTTACGGAGAATGCAACAGCAGAAACCTTGGCAAACCAATTAAGTACTAGCTGTACAACATTAATGGGCTATTTTCAAGCTAATCAAGATATGCCAAATGCCCGACAATACCTTTATCAGGAGTTTCCATCACATTTTGTATGGAATCAACCTTTACGGAAATGGACACCACGACAACGAGGCATTGCAATTGGCCGTATCTATCACTGCAATCCTTTTATGGGTGAAAAGTACTATTTACGCCTATTATTAACTGTTGTGCGAGGTGCAAAACGCTTTGAGGAATTACGCACTGTCCGTAATATTCAATATCCAACCTTTCGAGGGCCTGTCAGGCATTAGGACTTCTGGAGGATGATAATGAATGGGTGGAATATTTTACAGAGGCAGCTTTATTTGGAAAAGGAGGATCGTTACGTACATTATTTGCAACAGCTCTTCTTTATGGAAATGTTACAGATCCAAAAGCTCTATGGGACCGTTTTTGCAACCATATCTGTGATGATTTGATGTTTTTTCTAAGTGAAAACTCGCATCTACTTCCACCAGATCTACAAGACTCTTTTCACTTTGATTATGGTCTATATCTGTTCAATCAGATATTGCTACAGCAAGGACGCTGTTTAACAAATTTCCAAATACCACTTCCGGTTCTGCAATGGAATACATTCAGTGAAAATTCCATACTTGCAGATGAATTACAGTATAATACAGAGCAAGAGGCAACATTATATGAGCAACGGTATGAAATGCTAAATTCTGACCAGAAACATGCATTTGATACAATTATATATGCAATAGAGAATGGTTTTCCTGCCCATTTTTTCTTACAGGGACCTGCAGGGACCGGAAAAACATTTCTCTATAATGTACTATGCAACTACCTCCGTTCTAAGGGTAAAATAGTACTTTGCGTGGCTTCATCTGGAATTGCAGCTCAATTACTTCCTGGCGGACGTACTTCACATTCCCGGTTCAAAATTCCGTTAGTGTTAAACGAGTTTTCAACATGCTCCATCAAGCGCGATTCTCCTTTAGCAGCATTATTGAGAGAAACAAGCCTTATTATTTGGGATGAGGTACCTATGCAGAATAAACGCTGCTTTGAAGCAGTTTCTCGAACACTTAATGATATTTGTGGTACTTCTGATAATGCTTTATTCGGAAATATTCCAATTATTACTGGTGGGGATTTTGCGCAAATTTTACCAGTGGTTCCGAAGGGTAATAGGGCTGCAATTGTTAATGCATGTCTTCAACGTTCCGTTTTATGGCCGCATTTTCAACAACTCTTCTTAACTAAGAATATGCGAGTCCGTGAAGGTACAAATAATGCAGAATTCAGTTCTTGGTTAGGTCAACTATCCTATAATCCTGAATTGCGAGGTCACATTTCATTACCTTCATATATTGAGGCTGAACGGTCAATTTCGGAGTTTTGCAACCATGTATTTCCGAAAAACCTTTTGGACAGTGCACCTTTAGACCTTAACACCTTCAATGGACGAGCAATCTTGACTTTACGGAATGATACAGTCACCGAATTTAATGAACTTCTTATTCAACATATACCAGGTGATATGCGGACCTTCTTTGCAGTTGACAACATTGATCAAAGTGAAACGGACATCGATACATATCCTGCAGAATATTTACAGACGTTAAATCTAGCTGGATTACCTCCATCCCAACTAAATCTCAAAGTTGGTGCACCAATAATTCTATTACGGAATCTAGATCCTAAGCAGGGCCTATGTAACGGAACTCGCATGACTATTACTCAACTCGGACATCGTTGTATCGAAGCGCAAATCCTTAATGGTGACTTTATAGGTCAGCGTCGCCTATTACCTCGCATCAAACTCTCAACAACAGAAGGAGAACTTCCATTTATACTGATGCGAAAGCAATTTCCTATCCGTTTATGTTTTGCAATGACAGTTAATAAGGCGCAAGGGCAGTCATTAGATGTTGTTGGAGTAGATTTACGTATGCCTGCATTTACACATGGCCAGTTTTATGTTGCAATGTCTCGCATTACAGATGTAAATAATTTGATGGTTTTATGGTCTGAAAACGGACCCATGGTTACAGAAAATATTGTATATCCTGAAGTATTACTACAACCATAGTTAAATAAATAATGTAATACCCCTTTAACAGCAACTTTACAGCATAGCGCGTCACTGCAACGGCCTGTAACATGCGCTCAAGCCTCGCAGAACCCACACCACCCTCGCGGTCGCGAGGTGGCTACATGCTAGTTAGTTTAGTACACTTATGCTGGTACTCTATACTTAACATGCTCAATTTGCTCGATATCTTATGCACGTACTCAGTATACTCAATGTACTCAATATCTTATATGTACTCAGTACATACAACTCATACTGGCTCACTCGGCAGCCGAGTAGGTAGTAGTTGTACATTATTATACTGACTCAGTCACGCCGTACATACAACCCAACCCGGCTCACTCGGCAGCTGAGTAGGGCATGTTTTATGGCATGACAAATCGACCCGAAACCCGACTCACTTAGAAAAACCGACTCAGAACTCACACCAAGTGCAAACGCTATCATAATGCATCCCAGTATCCTAACGTTATCTGTACAGCTCTTCGTTCACTATGGTACAAAATTACTATGGCGGGGAGTAAAACTTAACCTCCTACGGGGAGTGGAGGGGAGTAAGTTGTTCCACCAACGCGTAACTTCGGCAATCAAACGTGCAGTCATGCGTAGAAATATACTCCCCGCTGGTTTATGTGAGGTGAAAAATGTACACCTCAAATGCGCATAGGAATGGCTGCACCTACGTAGAGTGCAAATGTACCCTGTATCATTTGAATCTTCTATTCCCTCAACACCACACTTATGAACGTATCACCAAGTCTTGGCATGTTCAGCAGAAAACCTGATTGGGAGGTGACCATGTGATTATTAGTTTCCTCTACATACAGTAGGTTCTGACTCATGGGTCAGTCAAAGTTGCGATACAGACTTCCCACTTTTGAAGCAAATCTTCAATCCAAATAATGCTCAAAGGTACTTTTATGGGCAGGGAAAGAGTAAAGGGTTCCGGTTACGAGTTAATTTTCTTTTCTTGTTAGTTTATTTTCTTTTCCCTAAGTATGTATCTAAAATACCCTCGCCATAGCCTTACAGGCGGCATGCGAGTAATGAAATTAAAAAAAAAAAAATAAAAAAAAATAATAATAACAATAATAATAATACTCAAGTAGCGTAACACTGCAGTGCTATCCACCGCTGAATTCTGCTGTATATTCATCACTGTATATGGGGCTGCTCTCTGCGTGTTTATCGTAGCAACGGGGAAAGAATAAAGAACAAAAACTTGGGCTGACCCTCTTCGAAGGCAGGTTTGGCACTAAACACTAGTGTATGAAGATCAGTAGTCTAATTGCATTGGATGGGACAGTCTATATGCATTCTATGGCTGCCAATTATCGCCTTGGCATAGGCACAAAGTACTCACATTCAGTGCTTAAGGTGCTAACCGCCAGTGCTCGAGGAAGTAAGCACTTGCTGAGAGTACTACCACACTAGTCATTTCACTAGTGTTACCTGCAGCCGTACACTCCCTTTGTGAGTATACGTGACTTCTCCGCCTGCGATTACTTCGGAGGGTAAGAAGTTACCCATATTTTTTGTACTACTGTGGTTCTCAACATTCATTTCTTTCCTACACATTTATTTCTTCTATTCAAAGTTCAGTTCAGTATTCCTGCCTTCAGTTTTCCTCTATTTTTGCCTATCCCCTACATAGCTTGCCTTTATGTTCTTACCGATCATCTCCTACTATATTTAATGCATACATCAGTTGTTCTCGCCTTGCTTGTACATTCGCACTTGCACATACACTCAGCACGGCACTGCACAGTACAACTCGAAGTATCCCTTTGAGGCGAATTGCCGAGTGACCTCCCAGCAGATGACCCACGGCTGGTGACCAAAGGTCTGCTGTACCACTGACCCGCTCATAACGTATTCAAAATAAGAGCCAGTCAATTCATTCTGTTCGGGTCTCTTTGGAGAAGAAATACATTGTAGAGTATATCTTTCAACATTTTACTTGTGACACTCAACCCGCAGCGAAAGTTACACGGAAGGGTGATTGCGCTAGGAAGAGTTACTAGTAATAGCACTAGCTCGGCTCAGAATAAGCTGTTTAAGTATGCAATGCACCTCTTTGGTGCATGACATGCATGTATATGCCAACGTAATATACCGTAATTCTGGTTTAAGTTACCTTCCGCCGTCAAGAATAGCTTGTTAGAGGACCAAAAAGGGTATCAAGCCTTTCGAGCGCTGTACATATGCGACTTGGAACGGACAATGAATACAGGTCACCCCGGCTGCAATGAGGGCAAGAATCTGAGCGGTTTTCTTCACTATACCCAGTTTTCACTGGAGCAATGGGTCACGTGCTGGCCCCAAGCTAAGGACGGGGGGAAATGATCAAATGCGGAAATTTGCAGTGTATGATATTCAGGTCTCAATTGCGATTTCACTTCCTTCCCAGACACCCAATACTAATATCATACCTCCGCAACGCCGCTTTGGATGCCCGGCTCTAGAGAAATCGAAAGAAATGTCACGCTCGCCAGGAGGTGGGACAGCGCCCAGGAGAAATGACTTTAGAAGACTTATGCGAATTATTTCCTAATCTCGTGGCAAGCCAATGGCATTATCTTCAATGTCTATGATTTTGAAGCATTCAGGTACACAAAACTTTTTTTTTTTCCCTTTTTTGTATTGAGATACCTTGAATTAAATCACCACTATGCTAAGCCCTTAGGGCGGAAAGCGATTAATGATATAAAAAAAAAAAAAAAAAAAAACAAGAATTGGCAAAATAGCCAAGTCAGTATGATTAGGCTTATTGGGTATTGACAAAAGCTGCGTTGTCTGTACTCCTTTCCATTAGTGCGAGATATTGGCAACCGCGGAATATACTTTTTGTAATTGCTTCGAAAGTGCTTCTGATAGCAATGTTCATATTATACTATATTTCACGAGTGGAGGTAGTTCACCTTGCCATGGTCGTAGTGTTCTAGATTTCGCAATTGCTGATCAGGTGCAATTATTGCCCGAGATCAGCGATTGATGACCATTTTTTCTGTGACCAGCAACGTTTTCTGCCAACACACTACTTGTTTCGATACGTTTGAGAAAAGGCAAAATTGGTTGATATTACTCTATGCTTTGGATGTACAGATAGTACTTGCATCTGGCACATTGTTCCGAGCTATTCGGGCAGACTGCCGTCAACCAAACATCGTGGTTGAGAAGTGGGTGTATTCAGTCGGGTATCCGCCCGAGAGATGAGCATTGAATTCCGGAAACCGTGGTCTGCACTAGGGTTTTTGGCTGAGTGAGTATCTAGTAAGTACCGCGATTGTATGCATGCTGCAGAGAAACTGCAAGCGAGGGATCCCAAGCCAATATATACTACAGTTACACCTTGCTATACCGGACGATCAAAATGCAACACTTTCTGTCCGGTTTAACCTAGCGTCCTGTATAATTTTACAGGGGTGCCTGTCAGCGGGGTAAAGAACTCAGTAAGCCAATTGAGAGATACAATGTGCCTGGAGACTGGTATTCCAGCTGGGTATTCTCAATCTCCCAAGATATCACAGAATTTTGAATATTGAATTCAAGTTACTGAGAATACTGCAATAATACCAGTATAACACACAGAAGGTACAAAATAAGGTTCATGGTTGAGGCGTTCGTCCAGTTCAGCTAGTTAGTTTGTTTGTAATTTGAATTTAAAAGTCTATAGTTTTGTTCTCCGGTCCAGTTTAACTGGGTGTCCGGTATAGCTAATTTTTTTTCTATGTGAATTGCAGAAACCGTCAAGGGTCGTCGGGTATAGCAAAGTATAACTGTAAAGGCGACCCCGGATCTACACAACTGTTGGAATAGGCGGCTTTTGCAATGTTTCGAGTGAAGTTATTCGGTTACTTTAACCAAGAAACATGCTTAGGTTTTGCAGCGCTTTTGAGGCTACTTTTGCGGCTATCTGTTTGACGTACCTTAACTTCAACGAACTAGCTCACCATGGTACGTCAGAAGATGATCTTGAGCAACCTAAGAAAGACTTTCCGCTTTTAGGATATGCAAACGCCCAGTCATCGCCAGAATTTTGTATCAAAAATCGTTTCCCGCACAAGTTACAATTGTTGGCCTGCCTATATATAAGCATAAAATGATCCAGTGGGCAATTCCAACATTCATTACCCTGCGTGGGATATCTTGTTCTGTGTACACATGAACCACAACAAGCGCACTCAAATTTTCCGAAGTCACTCCATCTCACCTAAGCAATTGTCCGTCACTTAGATCTGTTATTGCTGCACCGCCATGAAATATCTGAGGTTCGAGCTCGGCGTTCTCTGAGGGCTCCCAATCGTGGCTCACTATCTCAGAGAAGTATACCAAAGTCGGGGTGATTAAATTTATAGTATGGAAAAAATGCGACCGGCATCATCCTGTGCCCAAGAGCGTTGCAAGTGTGGGAGTATTGCATTACTACTGTAGGGTAGAAAAATACAAGAAGTACAGTTTAATAATGAAAAAGAAACGTACAAAAAGCCAGATTGTCTGTGCACAGAAGAACGAGAGAAATAAATGCAACTATCTCAAATCAAACTTGATAATCTAATGAAAATTACTTTTGCACCACGTACGAAGTAGCTCGACAACAACCTCATGTCCTGCCTCAGCTGCCAATGACAACGGCGTCTGACCATTAACATCCTTCGAGTTTACATCCACGTCGTCCCGGTTGATGAGTAGCCGCACAACTGCCTCGTGCCCATTCATAGCTGCAAGTGATAATGGTGTGTAGCCATCATTAGCTCGTGCATCATTTTTCACGTCTGGTCGCTCAAGGAGCAGCCGCACAACATCTTCGTGGCCGTTCATAGCTGCAAGTGATAACGGTGTGTCACCATCATTAATCTGTTCATTGATGTCCCCATCCTGGCGCTCAAGAAGCAGCCGCACAATAGCCTCCTGCCCATTCATAGCTGCAAGTGATAATGGTGTGCAGCCATAATTATTCTGTGCATTGATGTCCACATCCTGCCGCTCGAGGAGCAGCTGCGCAACAGCCTCATGACCATTCATCACTGCAAGTGATAATGGTGTGTTGCCATCATTATTCTGTTCATCGATGTCCACATTCTGCCGCTCAAGAAGCAGCTGCACAACAGCCTCATGGCCATTCATAGCTGCAAGTGATAACGGTGTGTAGCCCTCATTGGCTCGTGCATTGATGTCCACATCCTGCTGTTTGAGGAGCAGCCGCACAACAGCCTCATGGCCATTCATAGCTCCAAGTGATAACGGTGTACAGCCGTAGTTAGTCTGTGCATTGATGTCCATATCCTGCTGCTCAAGCAGCAGGTGCACAACAGCCTCATGGCCGTTCATAGCTGCAAGTGCTAATGGAGTGTCACCATAAATATCTTGTGCATCAATGACCATATCCTGCCGCTCAAGCAGGAGCCGCACAATAGCCTCTTGTCCTTTATTAGCTGCGAACATCAATGGTGTCCAGCCGTCGTCATCTTTCGAGTTGACGTCTACTTCCTTCCGTTCAAGTAACAGCCTCGCAATACTCTCATGCCCTTTATCTGCCGCATATGACAGTGGCGTCCAACCATACCCATCTCTTGATTCGCAGTTCTGGTCTTCCAGCAAGGAGATCAGATATTTGTCCAATCCAAAGGCAGCAGCGACATGTATTCCCAAGCATATCTGTGTAAAGCGATTCTCCCATACAGAGTATGATCTGCGGTCGCATGATTGAAGTAAGACTTGCAAGGCAAAATGGGATGGTTCGCTTTGAGTCTTTTGTAGCAATCTCATAGCAAGTGTCGTAATAGAGTCATTGTCTTGTTGTGTTTGCACATAGAGACCCCAATGATGTGCTGCATATTCTAAAAAGGAAAAGCTTGTCATTCGTTGCTTAATATCATCTACTGTAGGACAAGGTAACCCTATTTTGTTGAAGTTGAGATATGTTAAACAGGTCGTTGCGGCAACGATATTACCATCAGGGAAGTATTCAGTACTATGCTGCTTGAGGTGCTCGGCCAATGAGAAATGCACGAGCCGAATTATTGAAGTTTCATCATCCACAATAACAAGCCCAAGACAACATTTGAGCAATGCCTCCTTCGAATGAAGTCTTTCCTCATCTAGCTTAGTGTCACCTGGCCGTACTGAGAGTGCATGTCTGAGCTCATCTAATTTCAATGGTCGATAAGCAAGATGTAGCCACATCAACACTTGCATGCCCAACTTAGCCATATAGCTGGACATGGTGTTCTTGATTCTGTCAATCATGAGTGTAAAAGCACTATTGAGGCCTCGCGGCAGTTCTTTTAGCGCATCCCGTCTTTCACTTATCGTTTGCTGCTGAAACACCACGTTGAGATGTAACTCAGGGAGTAGGAACCTTAATTGATTGGGTCAATAAGAATGATTATAAAGGCAAATAAGAATTTGCCCTACTTACATTCCTTCAGCCCTTTCGACAATAGTATTCACAATCTCATTTCTCAGTTTTTCGGTCATCAAATCTGGATTTTCATCGGCATCACATAAAATTCTGTAACGAACAAGTGCTTCAATATCGTCTGACTTTGCTACAATATCGAATGTAGATTTGTGTTGAATGTTCAGATATTTATTGATATCTAGTTGTATATGGGACCGTCCAGTCAGGAATATCCGAGCACTTAGGAAGTCGTTCTGGAGAGCCTTAAGTAGAGTTTTTCGAGTTTCAAACTGTAACTCATCTAAAGCATCTATGCAGACAAAGATAGTATCAAATTGGGGTAAAGTCGAGCGTAGCATTGCTGAGATATCTTTTGTCTCTAATTTCTTCTCCTTCGTTTGAATAAATTTCAGTCGCTGAATCACTTCACTTGGTACTTCCGACACACTAGTTAGAAGCTGCTTAAGGAGGCTACCTAAGAGATTGATCGCGGTTTGTTTTGCTTGGTCACGATAGTCGCAATATAGACACACAACACCAACTTTTTCTGGCTGTAGAATTTCAGCAGTAAGGTGATCAATCACAATTGAAGTTATTACTGATTTCCCAGCACCTGGATCACTGTAACAGCACAGAATACGAGCACTTGCATCTTTTACAGCCTTATCACACCAACGTTGAAATCGGTCATCTTTTAAGAGCCAGGTGCATGTACCCTCAACCCAACTGGAGAGTACATCCTGGTGTTGCTTTAGAGGCTCTAGAGGTGACAGCATCTGCAGGAGTAGTCGGATCCTCTCAGCTGAATGCAGAAGTTAGAAATACGTATTCTATTGTTAAGAGAGGGCCCATACCTTCAGCATTTAAAAGCATCTGTTTCGTTACTTCCAAATGCTTTGCTGAAATATCCATCATCTCTACTCATCTGATTAGCTGTGCAGTATTCATTTTTGCGAAAGATACTGACCATCTAGCTTCGCCAGTGGCACCACCTGTGATACAATATCATTGAGAATACATTGTATCTGTTCAAGTTTTCCAGGAACCTCTAATGCAATGTCAGTCCAGTCCACGTTTTTTCGGACGGAAATACAGACCCATTACCCTTTTCATATTAGCAATATCTGCACATTCTCGGACACATCTTTCCTGTTCATTGATATCATCAATGAATGGCTGAACATCAACAACAAATGATTTCATCATATTTGCGAGTCTTGTGATCCCTAGTCAGGTCAGGATCGATGTTGTTAAAAGTAGTACTATTTTAACTACTTACTAGGTGTGGAAGGGTCAAAATACTGGCGTGCCTTCACAAAGAAAACAAGAATAGCAGCGTAAAGCTCTGGCAGAGCGTTTTCTAGCCGTTGTTGAAGTCTTTCTGTTGCTGAGGCAGTAGGAAGGATAATCTCCGGTACTTCGGCATAGACACTAGCATAGAACTCGTACGTTGCCAGCTTTTCGACAATCATAGCTATAACATGTGCCAACGTTTCCACTGCTTCCATATGATTTAGAGCAATCTGCCAGTAATCAACACTTGTATTCAAACGAGAGAGAAAAATAACATACCTGCATTACAAATCTAACGCCCGCCCAGGCTAGAGCTGTAACCTCCGGACTATGTTGTATAGCGGTATCCACAACCCTTGCATACTTGTCGAATATCTTCAGGATTGTTTGCAATTGTTGCATGACACCGGCAGCTTTCCGTTATCCTGAGTAATCTTGACGATGTTCTGTAATTCGTCTACCGTCGATCGTACAATTTCACCTGCCGATTTAGATTCGTGGTGGGATTGATCGAGAGGTGGCAATTGTTTTTCTAAGAGTTTTTCCTGAGCTCTATCAAGCGACTTTTGCCACAGAGATGGGCTGTTGGTTGAAGTAGTACCGGCGACATGATTTGCAGCCTGCGAGGTAGGAGGGGGTGTTGATGCCTCAGCACCAGCATCACTATGGATAGCGTTCAAGGGTGAAGGGAATACTGGAGTGGATGCAGGTACCAGTGCTCCCGTAGTGATCTGACGAACTACTGAGAGTGAAGGAGATTCTGGTGTCCCTGCAAATACTGTACGCGAAACTATCCTTTGAAGCGAGGACTCTCCGTTTTTAATAAACCATTGAATAGGAGATCTTGACCTTTGTCGCTCCGCTTTTTGAATGTTTGAGGGGGATAAGTGCTCTTTTGAATCCGATTTCTGTGACCAAAAGGACCGAGGCCACTTCTTAGGACGCTCGTGAATCCTGCGATTTTTTCCGTCCATGCTGTGTGTTTTCTGTGTTTTTATTTGACGTTGAAGGAGCCGATTTAGTTGTAGTGAGGAGTGCGCTATGCCAAATTGCGGGGAAGTGGAGATGTATTTCCTCCGCGGCGCCAAGAAATAGATAACACTAGAACGTCCAAAATTAACAGCAGACTTTGTGCATACAGACACTTGACCTCAATGCCCCCAGCATCGCCAAAAAATTGGTGAACCTCTCTGTTGGACGATCACACCTCTATAGCTCCAGTATCGGCTGCGCATGCGGCTGCGAATGTGCTCGTGCTGTTGCTATTTACATTAGTGCTCCACAAGCGAGGTGCTTTCTCTGCCATACTTAGGCTGATTGCCTGTTGGTGGGGTCAATTTATCTGGCTTAGAAAGCGAGGTACTTTCTTCACCCTTTAAGGCTACATACTCCAAAGTGTTGTCACCAGTGATACTTTGCCTCTACGTAGATCTACTCGAGTGAGCATGCCATTGCCTCCAGCACTACATGTCTCGCGGCAGTCGCTATCCTCCATTAAATGATTATGCGAACATCAGACCCATACCTCTGCTAATTACTTGCAGTACGTTTACGAAACACGAAGGTAAGTTCATAAACGTGTGGAACCCTGAGATGAGTAAGATCAATGAGGTTCTAGCTAGATCTAATGTACTTGCTGCACAGTGATCAAAAATGGAAGCGGGATTCATGGGCGAAGCTGTAACGTTAAATGCGTAAGTGTGATACCAAGACTTATTGTAGTAACCGTTACATGCTCCTGTATCCAAACTTTCGCCTTGATGCAGCTGCGGGTACGTACACCTGAGTTGCTATCCCCTCACTGTGTGGCTTATTGCACTCTTTTCTATTGGTGCTGTTACTACTGTTCCTTATCTTCACATAAGTTCTACTTGAAGGCAATCCTGCACTATCTTTGTTTTTCGTTTGCTGAAGCTTCATTGTGATTCCTTCTACATCTTCTGGACTCTTGTCGCCGGTGGAAAAGTATAGGGTTATAATGAGGCATACGTGAGTAGATGTCTGACAAGAAAGCTATTAATATTGCGAATTTCATGTCCGACAATATTCAGTCGAATACTTTTAGGTACACTAAAAAAAATATAGTAAGGATTCACTATTTGCAATCGTACCAATTGTACTCGCTCTTTCAAAAAGTATGATCGACACCCCAAATGCAGGCAGCGCGCCTGCCACAACACTGAAATCACCTACCCCCACCCCCACTCCTCCCCCCCGCTCCCGGAATTTCTCTCCACGCCGCCCCCAGGACCCACCTCCACGCCCCAAAGCCAGCACACACGCCCCAACCAGACCCGACAACACCATGACGAAATACGGGATTGTCGTCCACGGCATACCCCTGAGGAAAGACTTGGGGAACGTTAGAAGATGGTTGGAGGCCACCAACAAAGACATCGGAAAGATCATAGGGATCAGATGGCTGCGGAGAAAGGCAATCTTAGTGGAGGAAGGTAAGCAGACTAGTTCCGCGGCGGTATACTTGGAGACAAAGAAGGAAAGTGGGAGAGTCAAACTCGGAGGAAGGTTGTTGTGGATGAGCGTGTATGAGCCGGACAGAGGAAGGAAATAGGCAGATCCCGGCTCATGACTCTTGGCTTTGACATTCCACAGGCATTATGTACGAGCACCGCGGGCACCACATGTATCTATTTACTTTTTTTTTTTTTCCCTTTATTTTTAATAAACCCTCGCCATAGCGGCATGCGAGTACTGATATATAAAAAAAAAATATTGGAATGGCTGACAAGCGCATAATTAGTCGGCTGTTCCAATACTTTCTAAACGAGCGAGTACAGTAGTTTCGCTGATCGTGTGCCTCTGACATTCAGTTTGTGCTACTGGTACTAGTGTGCAGTGTCTTAAGCTATCATAGTAGCGACGCGACTTTATGCAGCACGTGAAACCCCGCTTTCTTGATCATGAGAAGTGACAGGGTACAGTTGTTGATGCATAACACGGGCAACAATTCAACACTCTCGGATTGTATATTGTCTGGTTTGACTTATTAATGGAGTTATATCCTAACCAGATACACCATCATCCTTTCTTAGACAAACAAGCAGATTAATTCTAGCTCTCGATCTGCTGGCACTGGTACGCGTACGCACATTCGGTCGACCTCACACTTCAGTCAAATTGTTCTCAACGATGACATCCAGAGCTCAATTATTCATAGCACTCCCCCTCGACATTACCCTAATCATTATACCATTCCTCGCGCCAAACGAAATCGTTGCCCTTCGACTCGTCAACCGCTCCCATCATGCCATATTCACCTCGGAGCCTGTTTGTAAGGTCTCAGTACGCGTGTGGTTCGGGCATGAACCCACCACATCGTCTCTGGAGGATGAGGGCCAAATCAGCTTCAGAAAACTTTTTGACACGATCTACCTCCGCCGCGAGCGGTTCCGTCGCGGCCGCCCAACATCCCTCTCAGAGATCCAAGCGGGGTCGCCGATTCAGATGCTTCCATATGTGTCCAGGTTCGATCCCGGCCGCACAGTGCTCGTGTCCGTACAAAACGGAACCATTCTGGCTATCTATCAGCTGGATCTGCAGAACGCGGGAGTAGTATGTGAGCAACGCGACAAGGACATTTCAGGTAGTGATGTTAATGCTGCCCATGTGCGGAGGATTGATATTGGGAGCGAGGTTGAGCAGCATCCTGGGCTGAGGACAACGCCTGGCAAGCGAATGCGAATTGGTAGGGTGCTGGCGGGGCAGGATGGCAAGCTGTTGCTGCTGTTATTGAAGTGCGTGAAATAAGGGAGAGCGTTCCTTGACCCATATGTCGACAGCTACAGAACAGTCAGTATGCTCAACGCTAACACAACGAGAGAATGTATATAGTGTTGCTGCAGTTGGCGATAACGACGACGAGCGCGCCAACAAGGATGACGCGCAGCCAGGGCGGTTCTGGCCCCATGAGGAGTGCCAGGAAATCATGCTAGCGGTTGTCGACATCGACGTCCCGTCGTCATCTAGTACCTCCTCACATCCAACGCATGTCAACAAAAGCTCCGCGTCCACCATCTGCCAGTTATGGCCCTGGACGTGTACGGACTTGTATCCATTCCACTACGCACCAAGATTTAGTCCCTGGACCTTCATGCTTCCAGCAGCCATAAACCGGCATTTTGCGGTATACATGTATCATGTTCCTAGCAGGGAACACCACTATAGTTTCGACTACAGGAGCACTTTTGTTGAAGACCGCAGTTTTGTCATTGACCGCAATTCTCCGGGTCTCCATCTCGCGGTCGTGCCGGTGCTGGGTCGCGGGCAGCTGCCAGTGACGCCCGTTCTAGGCAAATCCGCTCTACACCTGTTGGCCGATCCGGAGTTTGAGAAATGCGAAGCTCACGAGGCGGACATTGCTGTAGATCGGGCGGGAATATTCTTTTTCCACGCGATTAACAGGCGCAAGTTGATACGCCGGAGCACATTCCAATCGACCGCTAAACATGTAATGCCACCGTTTGCAACGATTTGCATCGATATCTACAAAGTCAAATATGGGGCGTCGACCTCGCTGGTGGAGAATGGAAGGGCCGATCAAATTGTAAGCGGTGTGGAAAGAGTTGCGACGGTGGCATTGGATGGGGACTTGTTGTGTGACGTTCCCGAGTGGCCGGTGCAGACTAGGCCGGTGAGTACATCTTCTGTGCCTGTTCCCACAAGATAAGCACTCACTAATGCAAATTGTGACTCGGACATATACTGCTTAAGCAGGAGTCCGCGGACAGCCTATCACTCAATCCTTCGTTCCATGCACCAACGCACCTGAAGCTTCCTGAAAGCAAACACCATATGACTCTGACCATGGTTTTTAAACGCACGCCAACACCCAAAAAGAAGGTAATTGTAGCAAGTTACACATTTCCCATGAGGGAGGGTGCCTTGCAAGATTTCCTCAGCCGGTGCAGCGATAATCGCTATGGGCTTTTAAGTGGAGACGAGGTGTTCGATCCCACCAAATTGCAATCGCCAGACCACCCCTTGACCAGCAAGCAGCTCACTCGGGGGGGGTATGTAACAGGTGATCCAGTGAATGTGTTGACTCCGGACCTGCTCTGGTATCCTTCCGACGCCAAGCGGAGGGCTGGTGCACCCCTCGCGGCCCCGCCTCCTGCAACACACCTGGCCGACTACGTCTTGCTGCCGCCAATCATAGCTAAATGGCCACCTTATGCAAAGCGCTCCCTGGATGCCGTGGAAATCCCGTTGTTCAACTGCACCCAGTTCCGCTATTTTAGGGACATGCGCTCGGAGGAAAATGGCTGGAGCCTATCTATGAAACCCAGCTGGTCCGTCCGGTTGAGGCTAGAGCGTCGAGTCCGTCTCATCATCGGCGATTGTGAAGTTCAGAATAGGCGGGGTAGGAGAGGTGGCAGGGCTAACAGCTTCGGGACCCAACTGGAGGTGCCGATATCGATGACAGGGTCACTTGATGTACTAGCTGCGGGCGACGGGTGGGTGCTCTGTGGAACGTCGAATTCGGTGGTAGGGCAGTTCGTTATAAGATTCGACTGATGGTGATAGCATGCTTCTGAGTGCTTCTAGCTAAATATATATATTCACTTTCGACTCTTTAGTTTTAATTATTATTTTATTTTTGTTTTTGTTGAGCGCTCGTATGTGTCCCTACTGCACCACGATGAGAGCTAATGAAGGTGATGCCGACAAGATCAAAGTACCACAGCGGCACGCGAGTTATGATATAAAAGAAACATCAAAGTAAAGTACAGTAGTACCTTACAATACCCAAATGAAAATTACCCCGTCCTGCTAGTTCAGGGCCGTCCTAAACGGCTTCTACGAGGATCAGCCTGATTTGTAATGATACAGTATACCTGAATGTATTAGACCCAAGAAAACACCGCTTGGGACCTGGGAGCCCAAAAAATGAACTATCTATCAATAACAAATTACACTTCCGCACATCCTGCATGTCTAGTCAAGAGCAACATGCACCAACACACAAGGGGAACCAGCAAAGAGATAGATATGACAATCCGGATGTAACGGCGGTCGTGGTCTAGAGCCCGTGGATGACGGCGATCTACGGAGCGCTGCGAGTAATGACATAAAAAAAAAAAAAAAAAAGATCTACGGAGCGCAGGCGGGCAGGAGGCAGCAGGCAACAGTTCAGCAGTTCGCAGCGGTAAGGCGGTTCAAAGCAGTACAGCAGTTCAGCGGGTTCGGCACAGCAGGTAACCACTCTACTTAGTAGAAACTAAATACAAGAGGTTGCGTAAAGAGAAAAGGAAAGGAGAACACGCAGCCATGAACACCACTTATATACACTTTTGAGACTGCAATACGCACTCAGGTTGCATCCTTTTTTACCCGTATACATTGTACCGACATCCCGAAATGCTTGTCAGAGGTCATCTTAGCGTGGCGTTATTTACCCGGCTCGCTATACAATATCCCGTTACACCGGAAGTGCCAGCGGCCACCACCTTCACGAGGCTGAGGGTAGGCAAGGGGATGACCAAAGACTAGGGAGTGAGGATAGGAAGGAGGGAGGGAGGTGCAGAGTATGTGTGTGGGGAAAGGCAAATGGTGGTCACTTGGCCTTCTAGTGTGAGGCAATGGAATACCCAGAAGGCGGGGGAAAGTGGGTCGATATGAATAAAGGCAGGTGGGTGGAAAGGCCAGAGGATGGTGAAGAGATGGACATCCCCGAACAACTGTTCATCGCCATAGCCCATAGGGCGGCATGCGATCAATGATATTAAAAAAAAAAAAAAAAAGAACAACTGTTCCACTACATCAAAGCGTAGGGAGCGAAGCGAGGCGGAGAAGGTGATGAGGAATGTAGATATTGGAACTGGGTTTTATGCTTGCCTCCGAGCAGCGAGGGCTCCGGCCCAGGGGCCCTTCCATGGCAAACAGCTGCAAGCGGGGCTATCTGATAGTTAAAAAAACAAAAAGAGAAAAAAAAAAACATTCGTAAGTATTAACGTATGTGCACCTGTCTTATAGGCCGGGTTCACAGGTTGCACTGCGTGCCGACAACTCCTCAACGGCGCAGCTGATAGTACAAACATGTTATACCCTGCTAGGCGTAGAGTGATCATGTCATGGCCTCAGATGGATACCTAACAAGCACACTTTGTCCTGCCTTTTTCAGGTCCGTTCAATAGCGGAGTGCATTACAAACAATCAAAGTCCAGTTCATGTTACTAGAGAATAACTATATGTACGTCCGCAGAGGACGGGGGACCCGGAATCATCTCTACCGAATGCGAAATGCATGAGGGTGTCAAGGTTTTTAATGATCATTTAGGAGGTTAATTGAGTTCACATATGCCGTACCAGAAGTTATATAAATGCATCATGATATGAATTTGAAAGATATTTTGTGACAACATGTGTATTTATGCTACGTGTTTGCCCTGCCATGGCGAACAGCTACAAGCGGGGTCACGTGAAATAAAAAAAAAAAAAAAAAAAAATGCTACGTGTTTTCACCCGCACCATGCTCGATCGTCGCGGGCAAAACATGTAATTAGACGTAGTTAACTTTTGTTTCCTTTCCTTTAAATAATAAACCCTCGCCATAGCCCACAGGGCGGCATGCGAGTATTGATATAGAAACAAAAAGAATATGCTACGTGTGAAAGTCTCAGCGTGACTGCGTACGAGTAATGAACCAAAAAAAAAAAAAAAAAAAATAACATGTGAAAGACTGAAATATTGCTACATCCATGACTATAGTAGCCTCAGCTTTTGTTATTCCGGCCCAGTCCCCAACAACGGCATCATAATTCGAAAGTTACACATATGAGATAGAAATTTCTTGCTGACCCCTCACTCCCTGAAGAGTAACAGTTTTCTCCTCAGCATCTAGGCTTAAATACCTACCCGGAAGTGCCGCTGGCTCGATTGCTACCAACCCCTGCAGTCCCAAAGGATGAATTCTAAACTTTTCTTGAATGCTACAACAGCCAGGACCTTCACTGATATATTGGCAATTTACCAGTGCACCTCCACCTGTTCTTCTATCTCCAGGGGATAGGTACCAAGGATTACTGGTAGCACGTAGATAGACATTCTGGAAACAGGTGGACTTGAATGCAACCATGCCATCAGGATAATACTCAAGCTCGAGTATTTCATGCGTCCTGATAAGCTGTTGCACATCAAGTTTGCCGCTGCCGTCGGGTTTATACGAAGACACGTCTGTGCCATCCATTTGGATGAAATGGGCAGGAAAATTGGCTGACATTATCGCCACACGGGGGCAGATGATGGCGCTGCTGTTTGAAGCTTGGTCTCCAATAATTGAATCTCATTGCCTTTATTCGTAAGGTCAGCATGAGCTTGCCGAAGTTGGTCTTTCAGTCCTTGGATCTGAGAATTTAAATCCTGTAAAGTCTCGTTCTCGTGCAGTTGGGACTCTCCCGGTGGTGCATGGTCCGAGTGTGTTATCGTGCACTCGCTTGGGGTGTACGAAGTACAAGTTCGAGGCAGGAACATGTTCCCAGTAAGATTGAGACGATTGAGATATGGTTTTCGCACCTGTTACTAGGAAATTCGGACTTGTTAATCAAGAAATGCTTAAGTGGCCCGTTGCTTCGCTATTAACCGGGATATATATACGGAACAACATCCAAAAACTCGCCATAGCCCCAAGGGCAGCATGCGAGTAATGATATCCCAAAAAAAAAAAGAAGAAAAAAACTCCAAAATTCACTGTCAAACATATGCATGGAATCGCACGCATGAGAAACTCTAAACCTGTTTTCATACAATCCCAGAGAATGAAGTATCGCTGAAAGTACCAAAGACCGAAACAGAAAACCCCTCCCCGGTGGCCCAAGATAATTCGACCAGGAAGAGGAGGGCAATGAATGAAAGGGCGCACCGACCGAATTGACTAGCTTGGCAAAAACAAACTGTCGATCCATATTAGTCTCAAGTGCGGAGGCAAACCAATCCCATAAGTTGTCGAAATGGGTGTCCGTCAAGATGTCATCTGGTATGAGAAGGTCTGGATCACGTTTGGGATGACTTGCAGAACCATGTCCTGAGGCCATAACGTTTGCTGTACTTGTATTGAAGACTGTGGGGTTGTTGGTATCAGAGCTTCGAACACTTACCTGCGAACACGACATGCGGATACATAGATGAAACAAAAGCGGGGAATGGCAGGCCAAGCTGATCCGGGATCCGGCGCCAAGAGACCATTGCTAACTTACATTCCGTGCCCTATTAAGTGCCAAGGCTTGCCTTGATACGGAGCGAAAAACAGCTTCAGAAATCTCTGGGGTGTAAAATGAATTGGTAACCTACATTTTTGCAGTGAATCATGTCTTTTGTGTTTTCTTATTTTTTGAGGGGATCGAGGAAGCTAGTATTTGTATTTATATTATTTCTGCATTTTTCTTTTTTCTTTTTTTTTTTTTTTTTGCTTTGTGATCATGTAACTCCGCATGCTGGCTACGACCCTAGCGCCTATGGCAGAGAATTATTTCTGCTTTTTTTTTTTTTTTTTCTTTTTTTTTTTTTTCATCACATAACCCCGCTTGTAGCACTTGGCCATGGCAGGGTCCCTGGGCAAGCCCTCATAGCCCGGAGACAGGCTAGACTAACTCTCTACGTACATGGCCCCCACGCGCCGTCGCCCCCGCTCTCCTAGCTTCTAGAACTTGACCCCGCATTCTCCTATCTTCTAGAACTTGACCCCAGCGAAGAAATTCTCCAAAACGTCATACTCCTCCCCATTCTCCGCCTTTCTCTTCCAATTCTTTTCCATGTCGCCCCACCTCTCAAAGCCTTCTGGACGGTTCTTCTGGTTTCTGCATCGGAAAGCGAGGTGCTCCCCGGTTTGCACCTCCCCGCACCTGCACATATCCGACTCAGCCGCCCCTATCCTCTTCAACCACACCGCACACCTCCCTCTCTCCAGGCGCAAGGCAGTGAAATTGGATACTGCTATCCTATTCCACTCCATGACCTTTCCTCCTCCAAAGCCGTCCACGTCTCTCTTCTCCTTCCTCCACGCCTTCACCCTCTGGCGCACCCCACTTCCGGTGGCCACCTCCTTCCCCTGCATCACCGTCCCCTTCTTCGCCCACTCATCCGCCTTCTCATTTCCTGCGATTCCGATGTGAGCCTTGACCCACATCAGCTTCGCATCCCCTCCCTTCTTCTTCCTCCTCGCTACGGCATCCACCACTCTCCTCACATCCTCGGTTTTCCCCTTTCCCTCCCTGCCTGCCTTCTGGATCGCCATGACGGCAGCCTCAGAATCTAAACAGATCAGTACAGGGACCTCCTCCTCCACACTCTCCAGCGCCTTTCTCACTCCCCTCACCTCCCCATCGAACACCGTCGCCGTTCTCCCCACCACCTCCGCCACGGCTGCCGACCTCCCCCACACCCCTGCTCCCACCTTGCTGTCCTCGATCTTGCTGCCGTCGGAGAAAAGGACTGCCCTTTTTCTTCCGGCTTCCCCGATCGCGGCTTCCCACTCCCCCCTCGTCTCCACTTCTCCTTTCCGCCTCTCCACCACTTCCACCTCCACCTTCTCACACCCCCCTCCCCACGAGATCTCCTCCCCCTCCTCCGAGAACCTCGCCCACTGACCTTGCCAGCGGTCCAGCACTGCTTCATACCCCTCATTCTCGACCACCGCCCACTGCACCCCCCAGTCTCTCCAGTTTCTCGCCTCCTCCTCTCTCTCCTCACTCCCTCCGAAGTCGCCCGTGCAAAGCTCCGCCAGCTCTGACGGCGCCTCCACCTCCCGGACGATCGCCCTCGCTTGCGCGCCATCCAGGACCGTCTCCACGTCCTCCACTCCACACACCGCACTCAACCCTCCTACCCCCGCTCCTCTCCCTCCTCCAGCCGCCTTCTTCAACACCTGCAGCTGAACTCTCTCCATCTCCTTCCTCCATTCCTTCTGTCCCCTCCACCCGATCTCGCTTCCCCACATTGCAACCGCCCTCACCATCCCCGTGTAGGCTTGCCTCCAGCTGCGTGGAGACATCCCCCAGTTCCGGTTGCCCAGTCCCGAGAGAGCCCCCGCCAGCCTCCGCGCTCGGCTCAGCCTGTTTCGCCAATGTGCGCCAAAGGTCAAGTTCTCATCGAAGATGACCCCTAACCACTTTAGCATCTCCCCCTCTTTCTTCCACCTCCTTCCCACCCCGAAGGTTATCATCTCCCACTTCGACTCCTCCAGCGGGATCTGGTCTTCCTCCGCCACCTCCGCCATCGCCACCTTCACCTTCTCCCTGAGCCGCCCCATATCCCAGTACCCGTGCCAGTCTAGGATCGTTGCTGCCAGGTCGTCAACATACGATGGCACTTCTACCTCCGCCCCCATCGCCACTTCCCTCAGCCTTCTCTCCATCTTCTCAATGGTGGGTGCCATGAAGATGAGGAAGATGACCGGTGACAGTGGTGACCCTTGCGGAACCCCCACGTTCGACCTGCACCTCCCTTTCTCCTCGCCGTCCCACCACACTCCGAACTCCCTGCCTCCCATAAACTCCTCCAGCCACCTCCGCTTCTTTCTCACCCCCTCGCTCCCCCTCTCCTCAATCCTTCTCAGGACCACCTCCTTCCTCACGATGTTAAAGCCTCCTTTAACATCCGCCGTCACCCACGCTGCTCTCCCCCCTGTGCAGGCACCTCTGCACCTTTGTTACCGCCCTCGCCATCGCCTGGATCGCATTCCTCCCCTTGCGTGCTCCTAGCTGGAGCCTGTGGAAGAGTCGGTCTTCTTTCTGTAGCCTGCTGGCCATGACTTTCTCCCCGATCTTCCCGATACAGTTAATCAGGTTGATTGGCCTCCACGCTTTCGCCGTCTTGATGTCCTTGCCCGGCTTCGGTATCATGACGACCCTCATCTCTCTCCACTCCGCTGGGGTCCTGTTCCGGATCCAGTTTTCGGCGATCTCCCTCACTAACTCATCCCCGATGGGAGTCTTCAGGGCAGCTTTGATCAATCGGTATCCGATTCCGTCGGGTCCCGGTGGCGAATTGTTTTTGGTGCCCTGCAACGCAGCCCTCACTTCTCCTTCTACTCTCTCCCTCTCCCTCTCATCCCCCTCCTCCTCCGCTTCCCCCTCCCCCACCTCCTCCCCCGCCTCTGCCTCCCCCTCTTCCCTCCACGCAAAATTCCTCTCCACCAGCGCCCTCACCTTCTCTCCGTCCCCCTCCAACTCCCTCCCCTCCTCATCTTTCAACCTTCCCAACCTCTCCTTTCCTCCGAAAGGGTCCTTCGCCACCCTCACCACCCTCCATGGGTCGCTATACCCTTCCTCTTCTACGAACTCCCTCCAGCACTTCTTCTTCTCCTCCCGGATTATTTCTGCTTTGACTGATTGAATTTTACTGTTTTTCCCATGACGGCATTAAATAACTATCATAAATCTTAGCAAGGGAATTCTTTGAATTTCCTATGAGAAGTAAACCACATATTGCTCATTATCGCCTTATATGGTAAGCGCCTTGATCAATACTGCACTGGTGCACGCATCCTTCTCGTAATCTCGATATGCTATGATACAGTACTTACTACAATGTAGCTTTTGCATTCAGAAGAGACAATTTTGAAGTACATAGATGAATCCGCTTAGCAGAATGGAACGGCAAGGCGGCAGCGATAGAGGTAACACTTGTGCGCATGCCGGTTTAACAGCTGGTGGAGGGTAAGCCTGCAGTTAAGGATAACTTGATATGGCAGCAAACAAGTCAGCAGCAGATGACATGACTTGTGGTCAACTAAGGCCATGCAGGCTGCATAGGCAATATATAATATGAACTTCCCTACATGAGAGGAGCTGCGGAGATCACCTGTACTAAAGAGGGAGAGATGGACAAGTTTAGGGAGTTTGTAGTAACCGTAACTCGGCCTGGACCGTAAAAATCTAGGCCTGGGCTTCGCTGTGAGTTTCAGGCTGGTCTAGGCCAGTCCAGGCTGTCCAGGCTAGTCTAGGCTATTGAGGGCAGGTTATGCCATTGGGGCCAGTCCAGAATAAAGAGTGAAATAATGTAGCTATGTACCTGAGAGATTAATAAGTAGTGAAATAAATATATGCGGTGTCTGAAACAATAGTGGGCAGCGAAATAAATAGACAGGGGGAACAAATGCGAGTTCTACTCCAGTACCAGCACTAGCACCACCAGTCGTTGGAAGAACACGCTGGCAGTGTGCAGGAAGAGGCACCAGTGGAGAGAGTGCATATACCAGGTGACGAGGGCCTACCAAAGGCAGAAACAGTAGAGAGCAGGTAGTAAGTCATGCCGGCAGTATGGCAGCATAGTGTATCAGCCAAGGGAATGTGCATCTGTATCTACTCGTATCGCCATAGCGCAAAGGGCGGCATGCGATAAATGAAATAAAAAAAATAAAAAAAAAAAGTATCTACTCGAGACTCTCTAAAGAGGCCAGAACTGATGGGTGATATATCAGCAGGGAAGCAGTTAAGATGGTGCTAGGGGCAAGTAGTACCAGGTGAGTCAGAAAGGTCCCAGTAGATAGACCTAAAGGCTACTATGTAGAACAGCAAGATCTTAGAATAGGAATGCCCTAGGAGCTGTTGGCAGTAGTATAAAAGAGCTATTACTTGCAGACTCTCAGGCAGCTATCAATACAGTTCAAAGAGTAGAAATAACTGGCAATGTAATGACTACATACCTAGTCTATATAGTAGAGGTAATTGTAAAAAGGCTGCTGCAGTAAAGCTTGCATCGGTCAAGGCTCACATGAGCTTCAAAGGCAATGAGAAGGCAGACAAGAAGACCAAAGAGAGGAGCAAGTATATGAGGTATGATGGGCAGGCCACTGAGAGCAGGCGGTATAAGGACTTAGTTGGAAAATAGGAAGGAGGAGAGAAAGCGAGCTAGGTTTGAGAAGGGTAAATTTGTGAAGTGGGACAGGAGAATACTTATGAATTACATCTGGCTGCAGACTGAAAAAGGCAAGACTATGTAGAAGAGGATAATCAGCGTTGAGGAGGTGCAATGCACATGTGGAGAGGCATGGAGTGCTGAGCATGTGGTGTTCAGGTGCACTGAACAGACAGCGAGCCTTTGGAAGCGACTCCGCAACCACAACGCCCCCCATAGCGAAACCTACATAGATCGAAAGCACTCAGCACACTGAGTATTTCTATCTAATTTTTATTCCAAAATACCTGCTCCCTTTTTTTGTTTTTCTTTTTGTTCTTTTCAGTACTTGCATGCCGCCCTAAGGGCTATTGAGGTTATACCTCCCTCAAATTTCCCCCGTAGGGTGAAGTTTTGCCAACACATCCACCGGTGCAAGACCTCATAGGAGACCCCGAATCACCACCCACTCGCCAATCAGATGCCGAAGGGTAAGAAGAAGCGGAGGACCGACTCCCCCCCGCCGGCTCCTCACCACCCTCCCCCTCCCCGCCTCCACCAATTTTTTTTTTTTTTTTTTTTTTTATATCATTACTTGCTTGCCGCCTGTCAGGCTATGGCGAGGTACCCAACATCTCCATCAGACTCTGGAGTTGATCTCCCTCTCCTTCTCTTGGTTTTGGGGGCTGCCGGATAGCTGCCATACCCCCAGGCCATCTCTTCTTCCATACCCTGCACTCCTCCAGTAGGTGTGTGGTCGTCTCCTCCGCCTCCCCACACCACCTACAGGCCGGGTCTGGTGCCTCCTGTATGTGATGCCTCCATGCCCGCAGGCCTTTCGCCCCTAACAGTCCCGCTAACCTTGTCGTTTTGGTTCCCAGTCTCTCCAGTGGTCGATATGTCAAGCCCAATCTGTTCCTTTCTCGTGCTCTCTCCCTCCTTGCTTCCTGTCTCATTCCTGCTTCTGTCACGATCTCTGGTGCTCGCTGCAGGGCGGTTCCCACTCTCGCCGCCATGTCTGCCGCCTCGTTGCCCGGTATACCCTTGTGGCTTTTCACCCACATCACTGCCATGTCTCGGTCCCCTCTGTCCAGTCTTCTCTGCCACGCGTCTCTAAGGCGCCTCGATGCTCCATCGGGTGTAGGTAGGCCCCCCGCTATAGCAACCATCCTGGAGATCGCGAATTTGGAGTCCGTAAGTATAAGCAGTTCGCCTTCTACTCTGTCTGCAGCTTCGCTAATTGCGTATAGTTCCGCGTTGTTGACCGTCGACTGTGACCCGAGGAATATTGAGACTGTCCCGCCCCCTGTCGCTACTCCCGCCGCCGCTATCTCTTCAATCATGCTGCCGTCAGTGTATGTCGGGGACCAGCCTTCATCCACGATGTCGTCTATATGTCTCATCCACTCCGCCGTCTCCGCGTCTCTGGGCAGGGTCGGTAGAATTGCTACCGGCATCCCCGGATTATGATCCAGCGATCCTCTCAAGTACACTTGCTCCTTCCACATACCTAGGGGAACAGACTACTGTCAATGATGCAGAACTCATTGCCATGAGCGAAGCATTACGCAATCAAGCTGGGGAACTCCTGATCATAACCGACTCTAAGGTATCGATATCCAAGCTCCTAAAGATCGCCCAGGGAGAGCCCACCCACAAAGGACCGGCAAAACTGGTTAGAGACGCCTGGAAAGCGAGAACAGACCGAGGTGACTGGGACGTTGCAGTGATGTGGGTCAAGTCCCATATAGGAGTCAAAGGGAACACCGAGGCAGACACAGCTGCGAAAATAGGCACATGCCTCCCCTACCAAGATGAAACCATAACAGAAGATGGGATACGACAAACCTCGAGACATCAGCGCGCCACAGAGAGAAACCGGCTAGGGCTCAGCTACCGTCCCTTGACAAGACTTGGAAGTCGACACATAGCCACACTAGCAGGAATACTGGGCGGCAAGTTACTACGGAAATGGCAGTACGAAATCGGGAAAGCAGACAGCCCAGAATGTCGATGGTGTGGGGAGGAGGAGGAGACTACTGAACATGTGCTCACTAGGTGCAGGACATGGAAACGAAAGTGGCCAGGAGGCATGCAAGACTTGGTCACTCCTCCGAAGAGCAAGGACACAGACCCACTTAGAGACATCTTGGAGTGGGCAGGGGCATAGGAGACACGCAGGATCTTTTCTTATTCCTTTTCTTCTACCTTCATATGTATCTAATCTTATGTAACTAATCTCGCCATAGCCCCCAGGGCGGCACGCGAGTAATGATATTAAAAAAAAAAAAAAAAAAAAAATACACTTGCTCCGGGTCCCTCTGCTGTAACCCTTCTCCTTCCCGCCCCCACCAAGACTGGAGCGCGGAAGAGATACCAGACTGGGAGACTCTGGAGGGGGTGCTGAGAAAGATAGACGTCCTATGGGGTGTGGTGATGTGGAAACTTAGGACAAGAAAAGAACACGCCCCAATGGAAGGGTCGTTCATAGCCATGAACTTCGGCGAGGGCACCACGATGCTGGTACACGAAGGAGGGCCAGACGTAGTGTTTGCATTGGTTACAAGTACTTGTCGGTTTAACTTGTCGGTTTTTTGGTACAAGTCGGGTTTTCTTCTAAAAAAAAAACCGACTTGGCCAGCAAGTTGGTTTTTTCCATATTAAAAAACTTGGACCGACAAGTTGAAACAGATACAAGTTGAAAATTGTATGTTTTACCATACAAATAATCCCTGTCCAAGTCGGTTTTTGGCTCTATTTTCAACTTGTTGGACAAGTTTTTCTAAAAAAAAAAAACCGACTTGTACCGACTTGGACCGATGCAAACACTAGCCAGACGACCCCCTCCCATGCTGGCTTGCCGCTCCCTCCCCTCTTCCCCCATCCGACAGTTCAGCTCCAATGCTCCATCACCAACATAGACATGGCACCGGTGCAGCCTGACACGGATATTCTAAGATTCAGCACCATCACCACCCAGAGGTCGGAATAGTCATCCACGGAGCAGACCCCGACACCGACGCCTACCACGGGACCTGCATCCAAGAAGCGCAAGGGCAAGACGGCGTCACCCCAAGACTCCTACGACTTCAAGCGCAGGTTGAACGACAAGGAGGCGGAGAAAATTGCGACGTCCCCATCAAGCAACCCACCTCAGCCAGCCCCACACAGCACAAGGCATGAAGGCGCAACAACCCCCGACACCTCCAGTGCCACAACCACGACCCCCCCACCAGAGACATCCAGACCCCCCGCCCCCCGGCGCCCGGAGCGGAAAAAACGGCAAAGCGACAGCCGCATCCCCCGGAACCCCCCTTCAACAACCAATACTACCACAAAGTTCAGCATCGTGGTGCGCAGTATACCCCTGAGAAAGAATTTGGGGAAAGTACGCAAATGGTTGGAAAGTACTAACAGGGAGCTGGGACAGGCTGTCAGAATTCGGTGGCTGAGTAAGAAGGAGACTCTCGTCAAGGAGGGAAAGGTCACATGCTCGATCGTGCTGTACCTGACGGAACGCACCGAGCCCACACCAGGAAGAGTGAGAATGGGGGGAAAATGGCTGAAGTCTTGCGAGTACGAATGGGACAGAGGATGGAGAAGTTGGTAGGTTTCTTGTTACTCGCACCTTTTCCTTCCCCCCTCCTTTCGCCTGTAACACTGATAGCCACGGGCACCCTGTTATTCATCCTTTCTTTTCTACTTATCTCATATGTAACTAAATCGCCATAGCCCAGAGGGCGGCATGCGATCACTGATACAAAAAATAAACAAAAAAAGAAAGTCTCATCATGACTGCATACGAGTAATGAACACACACAAAAACAAGAAATTTTTCTTGAAAGATTTTTAAACATTCATACATCTATGACCGTGAAAACCTCAGCTTTTGTTACTCATGGCCCATAAATCAACCGTATCCTCATTAGAAAGTCACAAATATGAGATACAAACTTTCCTGCTTACCCCTCACTCCCTGCAGACTAACAGTTTTCTTCTCGGCATCCAGGCTCAAATACCTACCCGGAAATGCCACCGGCTCAATTGCTACCCCACACGGCCCTCGCAAAGGATATATTCGAAACTTTTCTTCGACACTGCAGTGACCGGGACCTTCACTGATGTACTGGCAATTCACCACCCCCCCTCCACCCGCTTTTGTATCACCAGGGGCTAGGTCCAGTGGATTACAGGAAGCATGCAGGTAGACATTTTGGTAGGAGGTGGCCTTGAAAGCAATGACGCCATCAGGATAGTACTCGAGCTGGAATATCTCATCCCCTAGGATGTGGGGTTGCACACTAACATTGCCGCTGCCGTTGGGTTTATGCGAATACACTTGGCTGCCAGCCATTCTAACGAAGTTTCCGGGCATATCGGCTGACATTATCGCTACACGGGGCGCAGACACTGGCGATACTGCATCAAACTTTGTCTTCAACAAACGGATGTCTTTTCCTTTCTTTGCAAGATCAGCAGCGACGCCCCTAAATTGGAGTTTCAATCCTTCAATCTGTGAGTTCAAACCCGCTGAATTCTCATCCTCGTGTGGTTGGGACTCCCCAGATGTATCATCTGTTACCGTGCACTCGCTTGGGGTGTAGGAAGTTCCAGTAAGATGGAGATGACTTTGGTTGAGATATGGTTTTCGCACCTGTCACAGAGAGATTAAAAATGGTTAGTCAACCAACCCTTCAATCGGCCTGTTGTCATCGTATTAACCAACACATGAGTGTATGTAATAACATTGAGTTTCACCGTCAAACATGCGCACGGAATCCTACACCTAAACAGTTTGATACATTCCCGGACAATGAGGTGTCGCAAAGGCTGGATCAGAAAAACCCTCGCCATGGATTGATCAAGAAGGAAATTATTATGAGTGAAAGGCCACACCCACCGAATTGACTAGCTTGGCGAAAATAAACTGTCGATCCATATTAGTCTCAAGTGCGGAGGCAAACCAATCCCACAAGTTGTCGAAATGGGTGTCCGTCAGGATGTCATCTGGTATGAGAAGGTCTGGATCACGTTTGGGATGACTTGCGGAACCATGTCCTGCTGGTGATGAGGCCATATCGTTGGCTGTGCTTGTATTGAAGACTGTGGGCTTGTTGTATTAGATCTTCGAGCGCCTATCAATATGGAAATATTCACAGATGCTTGCGAACGAGACATGGATATGGAAGAAAAGCGGGGAATGCCAGGCCAAGCTGGTCCGGGCTGTTATCATAGGAGACTAGTCCAGGATCTGGCGCCAAGAGACTTCATTGCTACCTTTTATTCCGTGTCACATTAAGTGCCAAGGCTTGTTTTTTTTTTTTTTTTTGTTTTTTTTATATCATTATTCGCGTGCCGCTATGGCGAGGTTAGGTAAGTACAAGTTAGGCAATAATCTCCGTCCCTGATAATAACTAGTAGAAGACTGTAATAAGGAAGAGGGAATTTTTTTTTTTTTTTTTTTTTATATCATTACTCGCGTGCCGCCCTATGGGCTATAGCGAAAAGGAAGAGGGAAAAAGACTAAAGGCTTGTTTTGATACAGAGTAATGTCCTTTGTTTTCTTACCTTTTGAGGCCGTCGAGAAGTTGGTATTTGCATTTTATATTATTATTATTATTATTATTATCACGTAAATACAGGCTACCAGCCTATGGCAGGGAATTATTTCCAGTGTTTCCAACGGGCCGGCCAGGCCAGGCCAAGGGTATGGCCTGGGCCGGCCTGGACCGTGAAAATCTAGGCCTGGGCCTGGCCTGATCTTTCAGGCCGGCCATGAGGTCGGCCTGGGCCGGTCCAGGCCGCCTGAATGTTTCAGGCCGGTCCAGGCCGTCCAGGCGGGCCTAGGCCTGTCCAGGCCGGTCCAGGCCATTCAGGCCAGTCCAGAACAAAGAGTGAAAATAATGTCGCTATATACATGAGAGAATAAAAGATAGTGAAATAAATACGCGCGGTATCTGAAAGAATAATAGGTGGCGAAATAAATACACCTGGAAAGAATGGGAGATGGTGAAATAAACTCATGCGATATTTGACCTCAATCGGAGAGAAGAATAGACTGCGAAATAAATACACATAGAAAGAATAATAGTTGTAAAAAAATGGACGCGATATGTGACCTAAATTTGAAAAAGTAATAGCTGGGCGAAATGAACACACGCGGAAAGAATAATAGGTGGTGAATAAATACGCGCGATACGTGACCTCAATTTGAAAGAATAATAGGTGGGCAAAATAAATACACGTGGAAAGAATAATAGGTGGTGAGATGAATAGCCGGGTATGTGACCGCAGTCCCTACGCGTGGATATTTGTCAGGGTTTAAATACTAAAAAAGTATACCTAAATGGTCTGGACCGGTCTGGACCGGTCTGGACCGCCTGGACCGGCCTGAATAGCATCAACCAATCAGTAACTGCATTTTGGCCTTTGATCATCGAGATCAGCATATATCCCTGAAATCATGACAACCAATTAGCAGCCGAAGCACTGCCTTGGCCACATATCTATAATTTTAGACCATATAATGTACGTAATAGTTAACTAAATTGAGCAATTTCCATTATGATAGCTAGCAATAGGTGATCTTGCGACTGTGTGTATACATGTAAGATGGTCATGATAACCCTTAAATAGTTTTACAGAGTGTAGGTACTATAGGTGCGAAACTGAGAGGATGGAATTGCGAAGATATGGACTGCGAAAAGTGGAAGGAGAATGTAGTGCACTCTGCTATGGCAGGATATGTGAGTTAGATTCAGCGGGTGCCTACCTCTACATAGATGATTAGAATGAGAACACAGAACGCAGTTAAAACAGACAGCAAAGTGAACTGAAATCTCTAGTAAAATAATTCCCTTAGCACACAGGCTCAAACTGGTGATGCTATTGAGTATTTACGTGAGTATTTTTTTTTTTTTTTTTTTTAATATCATTAATCGCTTTACGTGAGTATGGCCTGAACCGGCCTGAATGGCCTGAACCGGCCTGAATGGCCTGAACCGGCCTGAATGGCCTGAACCGGCCTGAATGGCCTGAATCGGCCTGCATGTTTCAGGCCGGTCCAGGCCGGTCCAGGCCGGCCCAGGCCATCAGAAGCTCCGCCGGGGCCGCCCCAGGCGGTTTCAGGCCTGCCAAGCCAGGCCGCCGATCAGACCAGGCCAGGCGGCCTGATCGGCGGCCTGGCCGGTTGGGAACACTGATTATTTCTGCTTTGACTGATTACATTTTCCTCTCTTTCCCATGACAGCATTGAACATCTATCACAACTATTACCGAGGGATTTTTATAAATCGCGGATGAAAGGTAAATCGCGTGCTGCTCATTATCGCTTTTTCTAGTCGGCGCCTTGATCGATACTGCACTGGTGCTCGTACTCATTTTTTTTTTTTATATATATATCAATACTTGCATGCCGCCGTACGGGCTATGGCGAGGGTTTACTTAAGTAAAGGAAAAACAACAGATAGCTACATAAAACCACGGAGGTCGAGTACTCCTTAAAGTATCCTTTCGCGATATCGATACACTACAGTACTGACCACAATGTAGCTTTTGCATACAGGGGAACAATTTTGAAGTACATATATGGATCCGCTTAGCAGAACTGTATGGCAAGGCCGCAGCGATATAAGTAACACTCGCCCGCATACCGGTTTGACAGCTGGTGGAGAGTAAGCTGCAGTTGAGGGTAACCTGATACGGCAGCAAACAATCCAGCAGCAGACGACATGACTGTGAGGTCAACTAAGGCCATGCAGGCTGCATAGGCAATATACAATGGGAACCCCCCCTACGTGGGAGCAGCTACAAAGATCGCCTCCTCTGTAGAGGGAGAGGTGGACAAGTTCAGGGAGTTTGTAGTGACCGTGGGGGAGCCGTTAAGGTGCGAGAGTGGAGGAGAGCAATTCGCACTTGTTTTCCTTTTTCCGTTTTCCCTTTTGTCCTTTCTAGGTCTCGTCTTAGGATAGCAGCGCCGCACAGTAGTCATGAACAAAACCAAAAGAGAAAAAAAGAGTGCTAGGCGGATCAGATATCATGTGCCAGACGGTATTCTTTTTTTTTTTTTTTTTTTTATGTCATTACTCGCATGCCGCCTTGTAGGCTATGGCGAGGTGCCAGACGGTAGACAAGCTTAGAGGAGATATGCATAACATGGGCTTCTAAGTCCCTGTGTGCTTTGTGGACGCGGCAGTCAAAAGTCTGATCTAAGCTGGCGAGTATGATACATGATTGCGTATCACGCAACTACCTGGACAGTTGCAAGTCGAACATATAGTAATAGGCAGATCAGATGGAGGTGCTAAGCGGGATATTGGTTCCCGACCAGGGCCAGCTGCTCCGCGGAATCAAGAATCAATGATTCAAGAAAGCTCTGCCAGTTCGCTCACCAGTATGCTGTAGTTGGCGACGTCGTACGCCGTTGCGATACAATGCTTATCAAGGTGCGGAACCAGACAGAAAGTTACCTTAAGTATTCCACAGAGAAGATTAGTGTAGGCAGAAAGTCGGCACGTCGGCGCTACCTTGTCAAAAGATCCAAAGTGAATGGCACAGCAATTGCATTCATTGATTCTATTTACTTTAAGAGAGATAGCCAGACTTTCCAACGGAGGATCCCCTTCGAAATACCATGAAACCTCCTTCCGCTTAGTCGTGACCATATTCATAAAGCCTAACACAACCCAGCGTTCATCCAAGCACAAAGCATTTTGAACGTTAGCTTGTTTATCCGAGTGGCACCATTTCGTCGAACTTTGTGGCAGTTCCAGAAATCGGGGAAATTTGTGACGCATTTCTACAACCATTAGTTAGAATGGGAGCTTCCGCAAGGAAGCCTGGTCCTTCATCGGCCCTTTGAGAGCACTTACTTCGTGGTCATGTGAGTCAATGCCGTAAATAACTCGCTCGTCGTATCTCTTGCGGTATCGATAAACCCCACTTCCGCTTTGCTGAAAATATGAGTCGATCTTGTGATAGAATATGAAAGGCAACAAATTTGGGGCATCAACAACTGGTCCATAGCTGTGCCACATTGTACCCTCTGGCTTGTCATCTGGGAAACCATTAAGGTTCAGATCCCAGCTGGAAGACAGCCGACTGTTGTATCCAAAAGACATCCAAGGCTCAAAGGTGTCGTCGGCGGCTAGAGTAATCAGTGCAAAATCCCACAGGTAACTAGCTTTGAGGAGCCAGCCATCTGGGCAATGTCTTTGCAGTGGAGGTTTGGTTAGTTTGAGTTCTCAAATTGATGCTGGTGTGAAAGTGGTTCTACTAACACAGTTGAGTTTCGGAATGTAATGTTATGAAATCTCTCACCGTCGAAACCAGGACGATGATATAGCGTAAAATTTAGGTTGTCAAACCACTTGCCCCCCTTTCCACCTGAGTGAACACAGTGACCAGCCGTGAGCACATGACGAGGCCCAATGAGAGTCCCTTCAACAATGAGTTTTAGTGCTGAATTCTGCAATTTGCAAACAATGCACTTTGACCGAACGATTGCTCACCTGTGCAATGGTCTCCGACCATACCAACGGTGCTCCAAGGATACACCCGTGTGTTGAAGACCTCCTTTCTCGTATCTGGGGGAAAGATATATCGTGGCTCAGGTTTATGCTTGACAATCTCAGTTTCTCGCGGATTTTTTGGCCCCTCCTCATAATTAATGAGCCTGCCTCTCGTGATTTCACTGATATATCTATCATTAGGCCTCTCTTGCAACTGCTTGAATATGTCAAAACTGAAGCCGAAACGTTGGACGGTCCCATTTGGATAAAGGATTTGTGAAAAGGAGTTTTGATATTGGCTTTCGACGTCTGGGGATTGACCACATTCATTATCAGGATCAACCATCGCAGGTGGCGTGAAAGCAGCAAATGAAGCAGTTGAGGTGGGCCCAGGGATCAGCGCCCCAGGAATTAAAAATGGGTTGTCCTCTGGGTTCGCATATTTAACGCCTGGTTCGAGATGATGTTTTGGTTCAGGAATGGGAACTGGTGTACCCGTAGGATATTCGGTGCAAGTTGGGACCGGGTCATCGTCACCGGTAGCTGTGAGAACGGTAGCGGTGTGAAAAGCTATGCAGAGATAGAGAAAATAGAGCAATGAAGACATAATGATGCCTGTTGCTGGGAAGGGCTCGTCGCCAAGGATATACAATAATCCTCCTTTTCGATAAGTTTTGTGGAAGTTGGGGTGCGTCTATGGAAGGTAAATGAGGATGGAAGCTTGTACCCACTGAACAGAGGAGGTTAGGTGACAATGGAGAAATTAGGGGTGATATATACCACTCAGATGCCTGCTCCCCTCCAGAATATGAAGGTATCCCCGAATGTATAATATTTCATCCATTCCCATCACACTGAAGCAAGAGAGGAAGTGTTGACGACGCCAATAATAACGACAGTGCTGAGGAACATTACAGTACAGTTCGAAATGCTCAACCCTTGTCCAGATACATGCTCATGGGCTGGTCGCGGGCTTACCTTGGGTTGCCGGAATTAGAATAACAACGATGCGTTCGCTAGAGCGCAACGTGGGCATACTCCAGCATTGGGTCTGTTCCAGGGAAGTTTCTAATTCAGGAGGTTTCTAATTCAGGGAGGTTTCTAATCACCATTTTTTCTTTTTTTTTTAATATCATTACTCGCATGCCGCCTGAAAGGCTATGGCGAGGTTTTCTAATCACCAGAGGAATATTGTGGGAGCCATTATCATCAAGGTACAGCTGAGTGGAACTTTCCTTTGCCAATAATTGACCAAGCGGCAAATCTTGGCGTTGCTGAATGGCTATATGCATCTACTGTAGTGCACAAGTGCGTGCGGCGGCCCTGCATCCCAGGGCATATCGAGGCAACTGTTAAGGCTTTTTTATTATCGCGTAACCCCGCTTGCAGCTATTCGCCATGGCAGCAGGGATGACTTTTAAGGTTATCCAAATGCCACAGGAGTAAATATTAAAAAAGTCCCTGCCATAGGCCTGTAGCTTGTACGCGGGGTTACATAAACCAAAAAGAATAAAATAAAATAAGTAAATAAATAAATAAAAAACGTAATATCGTATGACATTGGTGCCTAAAATCTCGCCTAATTCGACACCAGTTGGTTGAGCACTGCAATCACTTTACCTTGAATGCACCAATACCATAAGCCAACAGCTTGTAAAAATCGGTCGCTATCCTCAGTGCCTCGTACCCACCCAAGGGATACTCCCATACCTAACACAAATTGTTCGATTGCAGATTGTAGTCTGCATCCAAGTATCGACGATATTCCTTAAATAGCTTTTGTCCCAGTTCGGGTACACCATTACCAATGAGTACTATATTTAGGACATCAGGGAATCACTAAATATCCGTGCTCAAGTATCTAATCACTGGATCTAATGGCAATGTACTTGGCCTGCGGATTCTACTCATACCTTTTATGTTGGACAAGCGTACCTAGTTAGCTCCTCCGCAGCAGAATGTTCCCGCAAGTATTTAGTGCGGATTACCACGCTAGCAGCATCTTCAGCCTTGACAGCTGTGCTCAGCCTTCGGTAGCGTTAGATAGCGGATTTCTCCGACTGCAGATGATACAGATATGCATGCATACATGTCATCACTACTGTACGTGACAAGTTTCACCCCAGCTGACCAAGTCGCGACGGTATATTAGCACACGCTTTCAATGTGAAGTACTTGCCTGTATGTGCAAAGTAGTCGCATAATCAGTGTGCAAAGATATTTGGTGCGCCAGACATCATTGCTCGCAACCTTATACTGTATTTCCAAGCGGTATGCATGAGTTAAAGTTTGCTTATGCACACGTAGAATGGTTAAACGTTCTCTTAGCAACCTGTATCTAAAAGTTGCTCAATACAGTAATTCGTGGAGGTAGTAATTGGCTCAAGAAAAATACAATAAAGTGCTCCAGTACATTAGAGCGAAATATTTTGCACCTAAGTACTCGTGCTTCGTGCTTTTTGTCTTATGCCTGCCTATACATATTATCATCCTGGTCTCTCTGTGGTTTCGTTATTTAAGTAGAATTTTGTTTCAAACGTATGCAGTCAACCCTTGCTACGAGTAAACTGGATGGCCTCTGCATGCGACCATTCAAATCGCCCAGATGCACTAATACTGATACGTCCAATCTTGGCTACCCCACCTTTACATACAACTGGAATACCATTATTATTGGTGAATTTTAGATTTTAGAACCTGGCGCTATCATAGGGGGCTGAGGTGTTTTTTTTGTTCGGCTTTTTTTTGTCACCTTACCCCGCTTGCAGCTATTCGCCGCGCGGGTGAGGTGTAGGTGAGGACACTACGTATGTATATGTCACTCTGCTTTGATTTCATATCATGCTTCATTCAGGTGTAGCATCATAACCCCTGCTACTTATATGCCAAACTGAGTTCAGTAGATTTTAACTATCTAGCGGGAGGTTCTAAATGGAAAGAATACGGTATGCTTACCTACTATTGCACAAACGAAGTGCCGCCGATGTCGATCTATTTCCAAAATAGGAGGCTTCCAGTGCATTTATGCCAAGCAATCTATTCTGTACCGAAACATTTGCTACAACGGACGCAAAAAGCCCGGATTTTGGCAATGCAGTATGGCAAGGGTGGACTGTATGTGTCTACCGTCGTACTCGGGTATGGGGCGAATACTGCGACTATGTAAAGCTTGTATTTTGGCCGTGAACAACAAGGAGTATGAATTACCCGATAAGAATTCTGAACTCACTTAGCTGTACTGCCAGTTCTCAAGCATTTTTCTATATGTCGGATGTTTGCTTCCTTCAATTGGCGAAAATTCTCTTGGTTCTCTTTACAGTTCTCGGATTGGGAGATGTAAGATACTGACTACTGGAGGGCACAGTTACCGTACAAGTTGACTCCTCTGAATCATGTAGTCTGGGCCAGCGCACTTTTTTCTTCCCTAAAGTTCTCATTACTCGCATGCCGGAACCTCTCCGAGTAAGCTGTGCTTAGCGTCAGGCCATAATTTTTACGTTACGATTGCAAGACAGATGAAACGCAGTTCGATTGTTGAAATGTCACACCGTCCCAATAACTGAATAACCAAACCTTCATTCCACGCCACACTACCGCACACCCTACCCAGACCGCCTGCGATCGCTTCCAGCATAATCTGCAGGATATGTATCAACCTCATCAGCTTCCACGACCAAAACCACGCGGTGCTCAATTCCTGGCTGCCCTCCATGCAGGTGACGTGTTACTCCAGTAATGGTCGAGGTTAAGCACGGAAGTGAGCTGTCGTGAAGTAATCAAGTCTGTGGTCACCGCGGCCTGGTATAGGTGCAGCTCATCCCGGTGGACAGAGAGGTGGTTGCCTACGTCAATCGCTAATCGCCCACTAACATTCGATGCCAACATATAGATGTGGTTTGGGATCCACAGTGCAGCCAATCGGCGCAGCAATCTGTAATTAAGACCCACCATTACGCGGCCACGTACGACATGCGCAAGAGGCACACGAAACTAAGCTATAGTATAAGGCATAGAACACGGGATTTCAATAGGGGCATCAAAACGCAGAACAATAAATAACTTGTCCCTTTCTTCTCTTGTAAACATTGCCAATTCCCCTCTTCAAGAGCCTCTAGTATCTTCAACGCATAGCTGCGTACGAAGCATATTTCATTTAAATTCCCCGCTCGCTGGGCAACCAGTCTTGGAAATTCGAATACTGTCCCAACTCCGTACCTCTATCCACACATGGCTCCGAAAAAACACAAGAAAAGATTAGCACATCCCCGTCCCGCAAGGTGTCGGGCAATAACACGGAGCAACGATGGTTGTATTTTCCCCGCAATCAACCACAAAGGGAAGCAACGTTTCTGCGCCCAACACACCGAGGAGTATAGGATTTTGTATTTGTAAGTACGAAGCTAATGTCTACGGAACCCAATAACACGTTTGAGAAACATACGAAAGATTATCTGCGGCCTCGTGAAATCGAAGAACTGGCTTATATTTTGCTGCTTTGTAGGAGGTATAAGGAGCTTCAGACGCAGTTGGAAGAACTCACGCCACCGGAGGTCCACTCCGTCGGCGGAACTGGTCGTGTCAAAGCGTTTCCAATCTCAAAAGCGGAGGTACAGGCATGCAGACAGAAACCGGTATTGGAGTCTTTACGGCAGTATTATCGGACAAGACATGGCCTGGTTAAAAGGAATATTGAAGCACGGAAGTGGTTTATGAAGCACTTTCACGCACAAGATGAGGATTGGGGTATGTATGCTTGAAAATACTAGCTGAAATTTATCTTTCGATTGCATTGGGTTATGCATAAGTTGAAGTCGAATACTAACAAACATGTTGTCGTTGTGCTTGTGCACGGCTTGTGGTATGGACTTTGAAGGACATAGGAAAGCTATACAAGACCTCCAGGTTCAGCGTGTCCAGATTGCGGACATCCTCTTTAGTGTTGAAAAGCAGTACAACAGCCTCAGTTTGCCACATCAAACAGGAGATCGTCTAGGAAAATGGCAGGATGCAGTGAAAGACAAAGTCAGGAGTCGAGAACAGGGAGTTGCGGATTCTTCAACCTCCGACCGTCATAAACATGGGCATGTAACTGCAGCAGAGGCAAAGCGAAAACAATCTACTACCTCCCCAGCAGAGACGCAGCACACGAGGTTTGTCAAGCCGATGGAGCAACTCACGGTGTTTATGATGCCTCCAGAGGAAGAACCTGATCCGCTGGCAGCTGCATTGGCGGCCAGAAGACAGGAGTTGTTGGGTGATTTTTGGTACTTTTTGAAATATCGCTTTTGCATAGAATTGGAGCCATGGTTGGATTTTATCCGTATTGCTGGTATGTTGTAGACATGGTTCCTTAACGTACCCTTAGATGAAGTACATTGCTGTGGTATCCTCATCTTGAAAGCTCTGGTGGGAGATAGTTCTGTTGCTAATACTATCGAATGGTTGACCTTAGAATGTATCTTTCGCCGAATCGTCCTTGCTACTCCAGGCGCATTAGAGCTGTCGCACTCTCATTCAGCTATCCGCAGTTTCCTCGAGGACGAAACCATCAGCATCGACATTCTGGACGAGCTTTGGGATCTCATGCAAGAATGCCCCCCAAGTCTAGTATGGGATGCTATCAGTGACTATCGGACCTTCATTAACACCCAGTTTGAGAACCACCGAGACGTCTCCGACGACGAAAAGGTCTTTCTCTTAGGGGGTTTTGTCCACCTTGCAGAGTCCTCGGGCGTTCCATCAAGCTCCCCAGCAATTTCCTGGTATTATCTATCACAGTTCTCATACTCTTGCTGCATCGCTGAGATTGTTGCCCTTGCACGGAGCTTCCAGGAGGCCTTGACGCTGCATAAAATGATGGAGATTGTACCGATGTGTGAGTGGACAGACTACTGGGAGATGATTCACGGCCCAAAAGGTAGTTAAGAAAGACGCCACTTCCGTCGGTTGTGCGCCGACTGTGATATCTTGATTAAATTGGACTACGCCCCGTCATTATCTGATATCAGCCTTAGCACTTCCGCAGTGCCTGGACCTATCCCGACAGTGACAGTGCTTCTCCCAACATGGACAGAGTATCAGTCACGGCCACTCGTGTTCTTCCAAGTGGGCATTGATGACCCTTATGCGTTGCCTTTGATAGAGGAATTCAGGAAGTCACCGCATATGCACAGAATCTGGGCCAAGAACGCGAAAACCAATGAAATAGTGTGCACCCCAGAGAACCCTCAAGAGTGGACAGACCGCACGAGGCAAGCATCGCGTAAGCCTGACCTAGCCACAGCAGAGTTCACTGTATTAGCAACACTGGCCGAGTCGCTCCCCTGGGCCGAGCAGCGGGCAATGGAAACAATTGGTGGACTGAAGCATCCAACGCTCAAGTCGAGAACATACGATGATCATTATGACGTTTTGTTCGTGGGCATAAAGGAGGACCGTGCTATAGAGACTTTACTATTGGATTTTCTGAACAAAGCTGCAATGGTGCGTGGGCATGATGGAGGCATTCTTGGATGGGATGGCATAAGACAGAAGGCGAATGATTTTTTAGATTCCCATCCGTTCATAGTGCGACATTCCTTAAATGATGAGCAGAGCAACCACAATGACGAAGCTAGGGAAAATTCTACGCCTTCCCTACGTCGATGCACGAGGTGGCCTGAGGAGGCGGAAGAGGTCTTTCGCATGTGGGACGACTGTGCATGTGAAACCAAGCCAGACGAGGCCACGCAGTGGCGAAAAGCTGAAATTCACCTCAAATGCTATTCCGCCGGTTGCCATATTTTGAAGCGTATGCTGGAAGATCAAGGGATTCTCGAAATTGACAAATCAGACGCAATGGACATGAACGTGCCAACCGGAGTGGTATTCACGCTCACTACACATTCAGGGCTCTACATCGATATCAGACACCAGATGATGTTCAAGCTAGACCATTCATTTATAAGACCGTGGAACTCTGACCTTCCCCCCGACAATCACGTCATGCACAATGCTACTCTATATCAGCACGACCATCCCAATGCATCATTCACATTGTTTATCCTCTGCTCTGGGGCGGTTCATTGGCCCTTCAAGTTCTGCAGCACCATGCCCTACTGGTTCAGAGTAAATGCGGATACAAAGGTCCACACTTCGCGCTTCCTCCTGAAGGACGCACCTGGGTCTGAAGTCGCTGTGCATGGATACATGAACTATACGTTCATGTGTCTCGAGGACTGCGTTATTTGGCGAGATTTAATTCTGTGCATGAAACCCAAGTCGGAGGAAATGATTACGCTTTCGAAGGGATTACCAGCGCGCAAGCAGGGAAGCCCGGACTTGGCCAAGGATTTACAGTCTCTTGCTGCGGAATCCGACAGGCACTGGAACGAGCATTTATGCTATCAGAGACGTGAACTGGGATATGATAAGAGGAGGTTTGAAATTATGCCCTTGAATTTCGAGGTGTATGGACCGTTGGATTTAGCAGGATTGAAGCAAGCCATAGATGAGTTTTGGATAAGGGAGTGGGAGTAGCCGGAGAAAGAGACGGATTTTTTTTTTTTTTTTTTATATCATTAATCGCTTGCCGCCCTGCGGGCTATGGCGATGTATTAGATACATGAGAAACTCCACGCCTCTACTTCTCTTCCCCTTCCCTAGCCTACTCCGTAAGAAATAAGACAAAAGCCTTGAATAACGGAAAATCAACCCGATTCGTCCAACATGTCTATCAGCTCTCTCAGCTGGTCTCCGTCCTTCGTCTTCTCCGGGGAAATGATGTCTTTTTCCCCCCTGGCCATCTTTTTCTCCATATCCTGCAGCTGCTCATTAGGTGAGTAAGCGTTTCGTCTCCCTCCCGCACTACCGACAGTCTGGGTCCGGTGCCTCACCTATCCTATATCTCCATGCCTTCAACCCTTTGTTACCCAGTAGGCCCGCTATTTTTGTCACGCCCCGTCCTAGTCTCTGTAACGGCAAAGAGACGGATGGTCGAGAGAGGTGAGACCCCGAGGATGAGGGCCTATGGTAATACGTAGTACTTTCGTCAACGAGCTGCAATATGCGGAGAGCTAAAGATGAAATCCATGTCATATAGTTCTTGTATTAAAAGAAACATGAAATCTGAGATTTATGTATTATAATTACTTGCGGTTAAGGAAACACATAAAATCTCAAGCTTGTGGGCTTCCATCTTGGAAACATGTACAGGCCAACAACCTGTTGCCACATCTGAATGCTTGAGATGTTCTGGCCCACCCATAAAGTTCTTGCTCGGGAAGAGGCCGGCCCATTTTCGGACATGTTGTACCACTCAAGGACACCACACATTCGAGCTTGGGTCTGCCAGGTCAGTTTAGTATTTCTTAATTGCATTATTAGGGTTTAATATAATATTTCAATAGTATATTTTACTGCAAACTTGAGAAAAGATATGTGACTAGAAATGATATAGTGAATATGCGATTATATTAAAGGTTCAATGGTTGCATATTTTACTATAAATGAGTAGAATTAAGGATTTCTTGCATTAGAGTACAATGCTATGTAATATTACTTATAGACTACTGTAAGTAAAATAGTGTTAATTGATCATTCACAACTTGAACAGGGGAAAAATCTCAGTGGCGTTATGAAAAGAGGGGGGAAAAAAGGTTTTCTCATTGCAGTAGTCCACTTTAATACTTGTCTTCCCATCTTCCTGTACGACAACAATCGATTTACCCGTCCCGCAATTCCCTACCATGGCGAACAGCTGCAAGGGGGGTTTCGTGATAATAATTCAAAAAATAAAAAAACAAAACGTCGCGCAATGTTGTTAGCGTTCTCGCAGTGTAATGGCGTAAAAATTAGCGTCTTGCGGTTCGGGAGCATCAGGAAGAAACTCCCTCTGCCGAGACGTTCAGCCACAGCAAGCGAGTCAAGGCGTTTGCCCCAATTCCAGTTACGGAACCATGAGTCGGTACTCCAGGCTCCAGCGTCGGATTCAATAGTTTCCACGACAGGGACACCAATGCCGGGAAGCTGCAGTGGAGTCAATGCTCAGGCTGAATAGACGGTTTGGGTTGACTGTGACAGTAATCAATATTCCTGCTCTGTCCTGCATCGTGTATCAGCAAAACATATTCTCGAACCCAAGTGGACTACTTTTGATGGTGGAGGGTGTAACGGTCTGCTTACGAAATTGAGCCAGCAGTTTCTATGGGATTCAGTGGTATACTCAGGCAGTTATACAACTCAGTCAGAATTTCTCCAATCCTCATTCAGCGGTCTTTTTTCTATTGCGTGCAGTGATACATATGCTCTTGGTTTGGGGACAAAAATTGAGACCGGTCTTGTGGACATCACAGTGCTATCCTATTGTGATTGGTTATTCTCGCGCCTCAGTGATTGAGGTGCATCACACCTACATTCAGCCATACCGCACTGTACTAAGAGATCAAACTGTTTAACTATCCTCTAGCCTCTGTATCTAGACGCCGCTTAATTCATTCACCGACCAAAATAAAAAATATCGACATTTTGTGATTGTCTTGTTGTATTATTTATAATCTTAAATTCTGTTAAATTTACCTCGCATGAGCAAATAATACGAAGTTCTATGAAGGCATACACCATCAGCAGGATCTCCTTCATTGAAATTCGTATGTCAAGAACCCATATTTGGGTATTTCTCGTGGATGGGGATGTACTTATGCAATCGTAATGCTTACCGTAATTGGATCGCTGCATTTTCCGTGACATGAATGGTTCGTTCACCCCCTCAACCATTATTGGGAAATTCGGCGCTCTTACCACATCGGGTTTGGCCCCAGCAAGGCAGCATGCGAGCAAGGAGAAATGAAAACAAGGGCTTCACATTTGAATGTGCTGAGAATCTGATAAAACAGGGTGCCAAGACTTTGTTCAATCAGATTCCTTTACACACCGGTCGGTTCTGCACGGCGGGGCCAGCTCATTGCAACGCGCTCTGTAATTAGACATGCCAAGAGGTATCCCACACCAGCTGTAGTGTGTTACCAAGGAGATCTATGATAGAATGAGAGGGAAAATGAAGCTCTCCGTGGAGCGCGGAGGATACGCCAAGAAATTTCAGTACTGCAGATCACCAAAGCGATGCCAGGCAATTTTACTGCAGCAAGTATGTGAGAGGCACTGCAAGGGCCGTTTAGAGTTACTACGGTTGGAAGCCTGTTTTCAATCTCGATCTTATTGCATCGTTGCCGTAGCAACTGTGACTACACCACATACCTACCCCGTAGGGTATAATTGGTGGATACCTCAGACCAACTTCTCCTGCAACCTACCCCATCCGACATCCACGACCTTGTTTAAAACTGTGCAAGTTGAGATTATCGTAATCGAGTTGGTCTACATTTTTTAGCGCGGGCTTGTCTATTGAATAGCGAGGCTCTATGGAAGCTCGTAGATAACGGGCATAAACCTTAAGCACTCAATTGCTAGGGACAAGAAATTGAAATAGAGTTGATGGAAGGCCTGAAAGCGACATTTCCCAAACGTGATGACCAAGACAATTGATCTATGCCCCACTTACCTCGGTTGAACAATCCCGCAGAATCAGCTAAATGCACCTAACAGTAGTCCGGATTCTTCTTGCAGAATTACAATATTCACATTGGTCTATCATTTGATGGCTGTTACCCAACAAATTGACAACTATTGAGTGCTACGGGGTGGGGGTCCGTTAGGGTTCGCTGCACAAGCTAGCACGGCAGCTTGTGTATTGTTACAGGGGAGAGAGACGCTTGCATGCCTACGCGACGCGCACTGTTCGCAGACATTGCAGCGTACGTGTCGTGACTCAATCGAATCGTGAATGATTCACACTATGTATAATAATAGCAGAGCATGTATAAATGTCGCTGTTCAGGTGACAGAATTCCGGTTCTCTCTTGATATCCTCTTCATTTCTCGAGTTGCCAACATGCCGAATTGCAAAAAATGCAACCGCAGTTTTGCTACCAGACGCTCGCTTGACCAGCACTTGAGCTCGGCAGCGCACAGGCCTTCATACTACTGCAACGACTGCGACCGCAGCTTCGGAAGCCACCATGCTCTCAGGCAGCACCTTAATTCCTCCATACACAGTCCCAGCTACTTGTGTCGGCAATGCAACCGCTATTTTTGGACGAACGCCGCGCTCAACGCGCATCGTGCAAATTCTCCAGCACATACCCGCAAGACACAATGTATTGGGGCTGGGTGTAGCAGGCATTTTGGGTCATGGTCGGCAATGATCCAACACTGGGAGAGTGGGGCATGTCGCTCTGGGATAACAAGGAGTCTGGTGGATAATATTGTTAGTATTGATGGCACGAATCTCTTTTCTGCCGGCGGAGGGCAGCTTCTTCTGCCACCGGTGGAGGAAGAGCGCATAGTCGAACTTCCTGATGATGAGGACGAGGAACTCAGTGGAGCAGGTGCTCCCACGCCGAATACTACCGCAAGTGCATCAAGCTCGGTGGTTATCCTCACGCCAGTTACGGAACCATCGGCATTCCAGACTCCAGGCTCAGCTGCTACAATTTTTACTCCAGGAACGCCAATGCCTGGAAGCTCCAGCGGAGTCAATCCTCAGACCTTAGCAGAAAGACTGGAACGGCTGTCCCCGAGAGTAATCCAAATTCCTCCTATTTACTTCTGCCCTTTCCCCTCTTGTCCATCGGGTAAGGTATTCTCGTCACTAAGTGGACTGTTCCAACATATGGAGAGCAGAGGGTGCAGAGGTCACCCTGGGAAATTCGCGAAGCAATTCTTGAAGCAGTTCAAACTTTTGAAATGAGATACTCCGCCCAAATAGCCCAGTTTACATTTCCCTCCTTGATACAGTCTGTGTTTTATGTTGCAAGGGATGACTTAGATTAGCTTTTTTTCAGAGTTTCTATGTATGTCGTTAAATGCTAAAAATGCTATGGGCGTGGTTGACTACCCCGGGGTGCTCGATGCCCACAACGTGTACATAGAGCCCAGTCCCTCATTGTTATTTTATACGCGTTGATTTTGTCTCATGGTGAGCGTCGGTCGTCCCTTAGCAGCGCGAAACCCAAAATCTATCATAATGCCAACGGAAACCGCCCGTGTATTCCATTGCAAACTGGCATAGTGATCTACCTCTACGCAGTCTTTGGGACCTGAAAATGGCACTAAGTTCTCAATCTAGGTAGCCGAGCCAACATCTCAGACTATACCATTTGAGTTGGTAGTGGGCACTGGCCGGCATTAGATTTTGAGGTTCCACGCTGCAGAGGGATAAGCCAACGAATCGAATACTATAAAATTGAAAAGACGCTAGCAATGCTATTGGTAAGATCCAAGTTGTAAGACCCTGTTACGATGCACTAGACGTCACACCTTTATGCGTGTCAGCAGGCCAAACAGACTAAAATCAGGCCTCCCGCAATCGGCGTCACTTCCGGATTAGCTTCCGACTTGGCATCGCACTACCAACGTCGTTGTAAGCGCCGATGGACCGAATGACATCGGCTTCCAAAATCGTTTCAATCCTCCGACAGCAAACACAGCTTGGTGAAAGCAGATTACGTTCCGCGTCTTGACCGGTATTTATCAGCTTCTTTTCACGACAAACAAAACTTGGATCGATTCCGAATCTTCACTCCCACTCGAGTAGGAAGTACTAGCCTAGAGATCTCAGCTCACTGAAGCTTCGTCGCAGTCCTCAGACAGATATAGAAGCTCGTGGCCTCCTCTGAATGACACCCACCGCCGGACACACAAAATGAGCTCCTCTACCGAACGAACCCCCCTCTCCTCTAGCGCCCGCGCAAAGCGGACTTACACCTACCAGCGCGAATACCAGTACCCCTGCGAGAAGGCGAAGACCTCCGGACGGGATGCCCCCCCTCCTTATAGCTTCTCCGAACAATGCCGCTCCCGAACCCGTGGGGGAAGTCCGGAAGGAGCATTTTTGCGGACATTGCTGTCCATGCTGGGTGTCGTGTTTTCGGTGCTTGGAATTATGACCCTGTGTGGTGCCGGACCGTGGGCGGTTGTGCCAAAGGGAATCACAAGGAAGGTTGCGATTATTGGTAAGAAATTCATCTGACTTTTGCTTACCTACCGTCCCGACATATTTTATTTCTAGACTGATTGACATCTCTTCCGGAGCAGGAGCCGGCGCCTCTGGTGTCTCCACCGCCTACTACCTGGCCGCTTCCCCCCCCCTTGACCCACTTGATACCCTTGAGATCACGGTGTTCGACCGCTCTCCTTCCCTAGGTGGTCGTTGCACCGCCATTCGCATTCCCGGGACTGACATGCATGTCGAGCTCGGAGCACCCTCGATCAACACGGCACATGATACAGAACTGATGGGACTTGTCAAAGACCTTAAGATGGAAGAAGACCTGGTTGCGGGGGGAAGATGGGCGCCTGTGGAGACGCGTATCGACGTCGGGATGTAAGTAGTATTCATGTGATACTTCCAACCTTCAGCCGGACGCTGATTGTATGGGCCTTTTGATATATTGCAGCTACGATGGCCACCACTTTGTTTACCGCCAGCCCTACCACCCCGACCTCATCTGGCGCTGGTGGGATTCCTTGTCCTACTTCGTCCACTACGGGTGGTCTCACAAGAACTTCGACTCCATGAACCGATGGCTTTTGCCACTCTGGAGAACATTCACCGGGGCTTTGAGGCTTCCTGGATCTTGGTCGGCCTCCTTCGCGTCTTCCAGTGACACCAAGAGCACTTCCGCATCTCCAAACCCCCCCGCATATCCCACCGAGTACCCCCCACCGTTGTTCAGAGCCGTCACCACACCTGCCAACACTTACCTATGGAATCACAACGTCAAGGCCCCCTTCTCGACGGAACAAATCCAAGCTCGACTTCGAGCGCGATACGGCGCGAATTTGGGTGTTGTGAGCGGTATGCACGCCGCCAAGGTTATGGGGGAGTCGGAACGAGCCAGCAACGCAATAGTCCGAGGCAACAGTGGGATTGCTGGGGTCTTTGAAAAGATTGTCGCCGCTGCTAATCGCCAACGGGCAAAGGTGAAGGTGGATGTCAAGCTCGCAACACCTGTCTGGGGAATCAGCAAGAACATCACTTACGATCCAAACGAGAATCCGACGGTTGTCGGTTGGACTGTTGCGTACGGAACCGACGACGGCGAACCAGAATTGGACGTGCATAAGACGCAATTCGCGATGGGGCCCTTCGATGACGTGATTGTTGCTGCACCGTGGCCCAGTACAAAGATGCTTATGGACCCGGAGTATTCGATGCCACACATGAGCTATGAGCATATGCACGTCACAGTGTTCACGACGCCGGGGCGTCTTGCGCCTGGGGTGTTTGGATTGGGAAAGGATGACACGAACGGGGTTCCTTCCCGGATATGGAGTACATTGGCAGGAGGCGAACAGGGTACGTTAGGAGGGGCTAGTGGAGAGAGTGGGGTTGGAGGCATAGGATGGTGGAGTGTGGAGCATGTGGGGAACGTAGTTAAGATAGTATGGGGTGGGGAGGTGGGTAAGGAAGAGGTCGAACAAGTGGAAAGGGTGTACAAGATATTGTCTCCACGAGAGATGAGCGATGAGGCTATTAAGGGGATGCTCGGAGGAGCAGAAATCACCTGGGTGCATAGGCATTACGTGAGTTGCTTTCTTCCTTTGATCTGTTAACTATCGTGGTCTTGTCGCTGACATCAGATGACATGTATAGTGGGAGTATGCGTTCGCAACACCAGTGTTTGACCAGCAGTCCGGATCCACCTACGACCTTGGCATCAAAGTCGACGATGGACTCTGGTACACGGGGAGTATGGAAGGAAAGTGGGGAGGTCTTGAGGCAGCAGTGGTAATGGGCAAGCGGGTGGCAGAGGATATTGTCGATGGCTGGAGGGTAGGGAAGCTCGGGGTTAAGACGGCGAAGGGGACGAGGAAGTTGGGGGAGAGTGCATAGGTAGGTTGGGGGCGATAAAAATTCGAACTTGGATACCTATGGAGTGGATATTAGGCGGCCGAAGTTGGTATATTCTTAGCATCAACCGTGTTTTCGCAAACTGGCGAGTTGCGTATGTATCGTTGCTGAGCGAAAGTCCAAGTTTTGATTTTGATGTGCGAAGAAATCTGATAGCATCTGTTTTGTCTATCGTGATGGAAATCCTTACGCAAAGATGTTTATTTGTTTCTTCGGAAGAGCTCCACGGGTAATGAGGTGCAACATTGTCCCTATCACTAGCTTGTCGCTTTTCATGTTCTCCACGTTGTCTGATGTGAAGGAAGGCATAATTGTGACCTCTGCCCATAGCACCTCAGATAGTTCGAGCAGAGTTTTTTTTTTTTTTTTTTTTTTATATCATTACTCGCATGCCTTTGAGCAGAGTTGAAAGGTTCATTACTGCACACTGCATGGTCCCAATAACGTTGTCGGTGGTGAATGCGAGGGGCTGCAAAAGGCGAAGTAGTGTTAACTTCGTCTCTTTGTGAAACCATGCCTTTTTCCGGGGAAGATATAGAGATACCGTTGAGTCTATTGACCTAAGAGTCGTCAGAACAGCAGGTTTGTATACATGAGAAAGCAGAGCATGACGTGGCTAGAGAGCCATAACGACATCCCACATCTGGAAGAGATGCAGGGTCTGGAAACGGAGGTGGCCGGGTAGCAGGGCGGCGATGGAAGCCGGACGAGGAGGACCAAGGGGACGCGCTGGCGGCCATGTTGACATGAGCGAAAGAAGAGTATATAGGGACGAAGGGGCGGGACAGGATTTTCAGCTTGATTTTCTTATTTACTTTGGGTTTGAAGGGGATTCTTTGTTACATGTATCTCATATGTACCTAATACCTAGCCATAGCCGGGCCCACAGGGCGGCACGAGTAATGATATAAAAAAATAAAAAAAAATATAAAAATAGAGATCCATAACTGAATAGAAACTATATCATATCAGGAAGGTGAAAGGGTCACCAAATGCCTGGCTTGCAAAGCAAATGGCCGTCGCGTATACTAGGTGTAGTGAGCACAAAGTGCGCGTTATGGCATGATTCATGTACAGTCAGTGGACAAAAAGCCTTTGGTGAAAGGGGGCTGAGAACCCCGTGGCGACAGGGTTGACATGAACAAAAATTTGACATATCTCAGCAAACGAGAAACCCAGTTGACCTATAACTTGAACTGGTGATTAGTATAGATGATGCAGAATATGTTACAATACAGCGATAGAGCAGTGGAAGCATTTTTGGGCTCGAATGGCTAGAGTCTCTTATTGATGGCCATGGATCCAGTTACTTGAAAACCATATGATTCTGATGAACTATACCTTTGTCCTACTACAATTAATGACAATGGGGATTTTGTTTTTTCTATAATAGACATGACTGCAAACGTTACGGGTTTAATCGTAGAAGAGCTGCCAGCTTTTTGTGGAAAAAAATAAACTTGGAGGAATACCAAGACTACTATTTTCCCATACAAATTGCCTTATTTGAGGCTTCTAAAAATAAAAAGTATTAGAGAATGTACAATACTAGGTAAAAAATAATTAAAAAATACAAGAAAATTTATTGAGTAGCTATATTTATAAAAGAAACTACTAACCTACAAAAAATTTTTCTGCAAGAGAATTATCGCTTTGAAAAAGTACAATTTTGATCTTGAAATATATTTTCTATGATACTTGTTTTGTTATAGCTACCTACGCACGCATGCTTTTCAGGAGCGGACATGTCAAGACGGGTGAGACCTTACTAATAGCCGACTCGGAAAGGCCTGACGAGTCTGGTTGATTTGCCCTCTTTTATTTTTTATTTTTTTTATCACGTGACCCCGCGTGCAGCTGTTCGCCCTGGCAGGGCGATTTGCCCTCTGACAGCTCATTGATATGCCTTCCAATATTAGCATTACATTCCTTATACTATTGTCGCTCTTGCATTTCGGATTCTCTTTCTCGTATTGTTATAGTCGTATTCCTTTTCTACGTCAATTCCCACGCACATAAGGGCCCCAGGTCCGCCTCTGTAGATAGCTGTTCTTCTCCTCGTCCATTGTCTTTTTTTTTTTTTTTTTTTTTTAGTTCATTACTCGCATGCCGTCTGATCGTCCATTGTCTTGTTGATCAATAGACCCAAGGATGAAGGGGATAGCCAGGGGGGACCTAACCCCAGGAGGAGCAGAGGAGTGGGTAAGGAGAAGGTGGGATGAAAGGATGTCGAGGGGGGATCGAGATCTGGCGATTCTGTGGGTAAAAGCACACAGAGATATAGCCGGTAACACCGAGGCGGACACCGGAACCTCTCCGGACAGGCAGATTCTGCCTGCCGCTCTCGGACCTCATCAGACGATAAACTTTACGCCATGACACTGTGACACAGGTACCAACATTGTGGGGTAGGTAGATCAAATGTTGGTACTTGTTACCAGCATTTAGTGATGCAGACTAGAGGCTGGGCATAGACCGTGCGAGAGGTCAGTGACCTGGTGTGGCAACAGGGTATCTTCTCTGTTGAGAGGACAGTTTTGTAGGGAAAACAGCAGCGTTTCTCTTGGGAGCCTGGGTAAATAGCAATGTAGCCACAGCCTTTCAACCAACGCATGCTATTACAGCAACAAATGCTGGTAACGAGTAGTATCACTTACTGTACCAATACACGTTTCCATGTCACAACAAGCTTGGACCATTGTTTGAATTGCAGACAATTCCAATCACTTTAATTCATCCTAGGTGGCTATTAACTACATCAACCTAACCTACAGCATCAATGTCTCAAGCTGCCGGATTGAGATCATTGCGAATGGCTGGAATATTGACCCATAGTCAAACGGCACCAGCTGGATTCTCAACTTCACATATTCTAGTGAGGTAACCTATTTTTTTTTTGTCTCTGCCATAGGATTGTAGCTTCTATGCGGAACAAAATTATTTAAACAGAGCAATATCATGCCAATCTTTCTAGAGAAGAATTCAAGCCTGTCAAGCGGCGTAGCTCATCCAGCGGTTTCAAAATTGTCAGGCTTTGCAGGATATCTTAAAGCTTTTACTACATACACGTGCACCTCAATTGCACACCCTCATAATGCTCTGCACTGCAAATGAATAAGCTCTTGTCCATCTGGAGTAGTGTGCTCCTAATGTAAGATCCTACGAGCACGAGGCAGCGCAAGACGAAGCCTACCAGCAGTGACCGAACTGATAAGCAAGTAATATGACAGAGTGAGGTACTACAGGAAACCCAAAATTTCATTTTTGTTTCTTCATCTGCGCATTAATTCAGATCTATTTTTCCATTTTTCATTTTTTACTTAACTGAGTAATCATGCATTCAAACTAGTAGATCACAGCATGGGCCGACATTTGGTAGCCAGTGGGCACGGTACGCACTTACGTCACTAGTCCACTGTAAAACTTGGTTTGCCATATGCCTGTACCAACAATTGATCATACCTACCCATAATGTTGGTACCTGTGTCACAGTGTCATGGCAAGTTTATCGTCTGATGAGGTCCGAGAGCGGCAGGCAGAATCTGCCTGTCCGGAGAGGTTCCGGGCGGACACGGCGGCCAAAATAGCCACGGCGCTACAATACCAGGACGAGACGGTGACAGAAGCGGGCATCCGACAAGAGGCGAAGGCTAGTAGAGGGGTGGAGAGAAAGAGACTACAGCTGACGTACAGGCCACTCGAATACCTGGGGACCAGAAGGAGGGTAGCCACACTCGCAGGTATCATGGGGGACAAAGGATTGAGACAATGGAGACACCAGATAGGGAAGGAGGATTCACCGGAGTGCAGGTGGTGTGGAAAGGCCCTCGAGAATTACAGACATATATCGAGAGAGTGCGAGGCATGGAAGAATAGACTACCGGGAGGAGAGACGGGGCTGAAGATGCCAATAGGAGTGGAGAAAGGGAAGGGGAAGGGGAAGGAAGAGGGGGAGAAGAAGGGGATGAAAGAGGGGGAGAAGAAGGGGATGACACTGGCCGAGGTGCTGGACTGGGCAGCGAGTTAGCTGTTTTTTATTCGACCATTATTTTTCCTTTACGCTCTTTTCTTATCTATCATCTGCGATTCACACATTCTGTACTTAACACCTCGCCGTAGCCTGATAGGCGGTATGCGAGTAATGAAATAAAAAAAAAAAAAGATCAATAGACCCGTCTGGTTTCTCACGCTCCTCCGCCGCTGCCATCGCTATAGTCTGTGATCCATAGCCGCTGAACCGCCACCGCCGCCGCCGCCGTAGTCCTCGATCCATAGCCGCCGGCGCCCAAGCTAACCGTACCCCTTGGCAAGACTTCCGCCCAAGACCCGCGCCGAACGTTACACTACAACGGACCCGCCCACCCGCCAACCGGTACAATCAGCATCCATGCCTTCCATTGGCCTGCCTGCTTCTGATGCATTATCCTCTTCAGCTCCGACGCGCTCCTCCAATGCCGCCGACTTTGTCACCCGCCTGCAAGCTTGGGAACTTTTTTTTTTTTTTTTTTTTATCACGTGACCCCGCTTTTTTTTTTTTTTTTAATATCATTAATCGCTTGCCGCCCTATTGGCTATGGCGATGTCCTAGATACATAATGAAAAGAGTAAAATAGCTCTCCCCTTGTCGTCCCCTCTACTACATGAAAGGAAAAATTCTCCGCGTTCTGGACTCACTCCCCCAACATGTCTATCATCGCCCTCAGCGGGTCCCCCTCCCCCTCCTTTCCCCGTGGTGGTCTCCTTATATGCTCCTCCCCTCCTGGCCACCGCCGCCTCCATACCCTACACCCCCCTAGCAAATGTCTCGTCGTCTCTTCCTCTTCTCCGCACCACCTGCACTCTGGGCCGTCCCCTTCGCCTAAATGCCGCCTCCAGGCCCTCAGCCCCTTGGCCCCCCAGGAGCCTCGCCAACCGTCCTATCCCATTGCCGCACCCCTCTAGCGGCTTGTATGTCAATCCCAACCGGTTCCTCTCCTCTGCTCTCTCTCCTCCCCCTCTGTCTCAATCCGGCCTCTGTTACCATCTCCGACTTGTACTGCAAAGCGGTACCCGTTCTCGCTGCCTTGTCAGCCCTCTCGTTGCCGGAAATCCCCCTATGCGCCTTAACCCATAGTGCGGCTATGTCCCAGTCTCCTCTCATGATCCTCTTTTCCCAGGCTTCCCTGAGCCGCCTCGTCGCCCCGTCGTGAGCGAGCTCCCCCCTTGAAACCGCCGTCATCCTCTGGATTGCGTATCTGGAGTCCGTTATGATCAATAGCTCCCCTTCCACTCTCTCCATCGCCTCACTGATCGCCATCAGTTCCGCATCGTTCACTGTCGCATCCTCCCCTAGATATATTGATGTCGAAATCCCCCCCAAAACATCCCCGCTCCCGCCTTCTCCTCCCTCACGCTCCCGTCTGTGTATGCTGGAACCCACCCCTCATCCGTAACATCATCTATATGTCTCTCCCACTCCCCCCCTTCCGCATCCCGGTGTAACGTCTGTAAGACTGCCAGAGGCAATTCCCTGTTATGTGTCAACGACCCTCTCAGATACACTTTCTCCTCGTCCCCTTCTTTCAGCTTCTCCCCCTCAAACCTCAATGCTCTCGCCTCCACTCGCGTCGCCTCCCATCTCACAAACGTCTCCACCGACTCCAAGTTTGCTAATCCTTCCACCACGTCCCGCCTCGTCCCCCACGGGGCCTGCGTGCTCCCCCTCGCCACCGTGTACTGCCATTTCTCCAACTCCCTCAGCTTCTTCTCTCTTGGAGCCCCATGAGCATACTCGTGCCACGCCCACGCCCCCCAGGTCGCGATGGTGCGTGCGATGCTTGTATATAACTGTCGCCGTTTCGCCGGTGCCATTCGAGTGAGACGTGCCGCTGTGGCCCATGCTGCCTTTCCTAGGCTCAGCCGGTGGGTGTGATGCTCATTGAGTGACCCCGCTTGTAGCTGTTCGCCATGGCAGGGCAAGCTTGGGAACATAAGCCCATGCCTCATAGTCGATACGACAACAACTTTTCCAGGACGAGTGCTTGGTCGTAACTCCACGACCAGACGCTCCCCCGAGACCTAAATTACACCAAAGCGAAGCCCAGGACCGCCTGGCACAGAATATCGACTTTGTTTGACAGATTTCGAACTCTCAAGACCTTTCCCCCACGAAAAACGCTTTTGGCGACTTCGTGAGAGGAATCCTCATCAAAACCATCACGACCCGGGGGCCTTGCACCATTGGTGCCAACGCACCCGGATTCTAGGACAACACTCTTAGGAGGTGTGGATACACGGCAGGCGATCTTTACCGTTTTCGGACACCGGCAGGAGAGATCGGAGCGATCGGCACAGCCGCACGGGAAACACGTCCCGGGGAATCGGACCTATAAGCAACATCAAGGCTTCAGCCACAGGCTGAGGCGCAGCATAGGAAAAACACAACGAAGGAAGGGTAGAGGAAGTGTCGGGGATAGGAATAGACATGCTGGCGGGATTCGGAAAAAAGAAGGGGGGTCTGAAGGGGTACAAGGGGAAGGGCATCGGACTGTTTGGGCCATGTCCAGTAGGACAATGGGGAAAGAAGAGTGTGGCGATACACGGGGAGCACCAATATACCTTGGAGGAGGTGTCGGGTTGGGAGAAGGAAGATTTCTTCAAAAGAAAAGGGGAGGCGGGGGAACCAGGGGAAGGAAAAACGATTGGGGAGTTGCTGGTTGAAGCAACTCAGAGAACGAGCGTGTGGGAAGGAAAGAGGGTGGAAGAAGGGGAGGTCCTGTCCTTAATGAACCTAATGGTGGAGGCAGAAAAGAAGATGACAGAAAAGGGGGAAGAAACGATAACGTTTGGGAGTCAGGATTTGAGGGATCCGGTGAAAAGGAAATTCATCAGGCACTTACTGACGGAGTGCATGTTGGGAGCCGAGGCGGACGAGGAAGCGCTGGACAAAGAGCTAAAGGAAAGGGAAATGGAGATGGTACAGATATGGGAGGAAGTGGGGGAAGAGTGTGTGGGAACAATTACGGTGAAGAACCTGAGCACGGGGGTAGAGGCCAGAAGGGTCATCAACACACCGAGGAAAGAGAAAAGGGGACGAAGGTTCGTGAGGGAGGAAGGGTCACCTTCGAGGAAGGGGGGCACGAGCAGGTGGGGCCCAACGCTTCCGGAGGTGCTGGAGGGAACACATGGAGTGAGCCCGCTTTGGGAGGAGGAATTGGAACCGAGAGGCAACCTGTTCGGCACACCGGCACCGGGCAAGAGGGGGTTCTTGAGCTTGGAAATGATTCAGGACTCACAGCCGGAGGGAGAAACCCCGGAGCCGAGAGTGGAGGTGGCAGCGACACAAAAGGTGGCACCGGCAGTGCCAGTGATACCGGTCGTGGACCTGACAGAGGTCACGCAGACCCAGGAAGAGGGAATAGGAGAGACACAGACAGGGGAAATGGAGATGGGGAACGAAGGGGAGGAGATGGAAGAAGAGGAGGAGGGGGAGGAGGACGAAGAGATGAGGGAAGAAGAAGAGGCGAGCGTGGAAGAAGAGCTGGTGGACGCGGCGATCCTGTTCCTGAGAAAAGCCCAGATGTGGGAGGTCGCGGAAAAAGAAAAGGGGAAGAGAATGAGGGGGAAAGTCATGAAGAAGGTCCGGAAGGCAGAAGGGGGGTAGCGAAATTGATGGACGGATGCCTCGGATACACGTGGCAGGAGTTCATAAAGGACGCGGGTGAATACGATAGAAAGGGTCAGGGGTTGTGGGTAGCGGAGGAACAACTGACAGAGAACAAGGCGAAGGGGATGAAGATGTCGGCGGAGGACGTGCAAAAGAACGTCAATTCCGGCGAGGAAAAGGGGATGGCGGAGAGAGTGAAGAGGTTGGAGGATATGGTCGTCAGTATACATGCGCACATGGGACTGGCAACAACTGAAGAGAAGGACAGGGCTGAAAAGAAGAGAAGGCAGGTGGAAAGGGAAAACAGAGAGAAGGAGATGGAGAGGGAAAGGCAGGCGGAGGCGAGAAGGATAGCGAAGAAGGCAGAAGAGCAAAGGAAGGCGGAAGAGGAGGAAGAGCGCAAACAGAAGGCAGCGATCGAGGCCCACATCAACCTAGACGCACAACAGAAGCTGAGGAAGAGGGAGCTTCTGATGGCCCAAGAACGCGCGAGCAAGCTGGAGAGGGAAGCGTTGGAATCCAGCAAGGCGGAGGATGAAAAAAAGGCAAGGGAGGCAAAGGAAGAAGCCGAGAGGATCGAGAGGGAGAATAGGGGATTCCTCACGGCGGAAGTGAAACAAGAAGGGGAGGGATGGCAAATCGTGTGGCAAAAGGGGACGGGTGGGAGAGAGAGAAAGAAAAGGGGATGAAGGTGTTCGAACAGGCGAGGCGGGACTGGGAGGCGACGGAGAAAAGACCCATGTTCCGAGTCAGAAAACTGGACATCCATGGGGAGGTGAACGTCATGGAGAGAGTGTGGGAGATTGAGGAGATACCTGCGGGGATGAGGGATGAGGAGGTGTTGAAGAAGTGCGACGACGTCATAAGGGCAATGTATGGGGACACGATTAGGGTATGGGTGGAGAACAAGAAGACGGTGAGACTGGTAATAAAGGGGGTACCGGTACAGAAGGGGGCGGTGACGGACAGGGAGGTTGCGGAGATAATAAAGAAAGAAAACCCGGCGCTGAGAGCAGGGAACCGGGGACCGCAGAGGTTTGCCTGGGCACCGAACCTACAGACGGCAAGATCAAGTTCGGTGACGTTTGAGGTAGCGGATGCGGAGGAAGCAGAGAGATTGTGCAGAGAGAGGGTGATGATTTTTGGAAAACCGAGATGGGTGCAGCTCTGGAACCCAAAGGGGAGGCAACAACAAGGGAGGAGACCGGAGATCAGGCAGAATTGGAGAAGAGAGGAGGTAATGCCGGAAGGGATTGTGAAGACAGCACCACCAGTGAATGCCCCAAAAGGACCAAAAGGGAAGGGAGCGCATACACAGGGAGGAGGCCAGGGGGGAGGAGCACGAACACAAGGAACACAAGGACAGCAGGGGATGGGGGGGATTGTGTGCCTGGTGTGCAAGAGGAAGGGTCATGTCGCCAAGGAATGCAATGATGAGAAGGCGAGGGAGGCATTCAGAGCGCTGACGGAGAAAAGAAAGGGAGCGGAGGGGGGAGCAAGCGGGGGCATGAAAAGGAAGAAGACAGGAGACGAAGGGGAAGGGGGGTGGTATTCAACGCCGGAAGCCGGAGGGAAGCAGAGGAGATAAGTGAAATCTTGCGGAAGGCGAAGACGAAGGCAAAGGGGAAGGAGAGAGAAGGGAGCTGGGATGAGGGGGCTGAATGGATGCAGGGGGTAAAGAAGGACGTGGAAGGTATCGAAGATTCCGCCTGGGCACCGAGCCCAGATGAGAGGACCGAAGCCCCGAAGTCCACATGGTAGAGTGGAAAGTCGGATGTCAAAACGTGCAGGGCGGGGTGGCCAACACGCACGTGGCGTTGGAGTGGGCGAGCAGGGAGGGGTTTCATATCTTTTTTGTTTTGGAAGCATGGGTGGAAAAGAGGGGGGGAGCTGGGTGACAACGACTCATCCATCTTTCGACATAAAGTCGGAGGTGAGAGAGGGGACGAGGGTAGTGTTGCACGTCAGCAAGGGGAGGGCGGAGAAGGTGAAGGTGAGAGAGGAGGAGAAAAATTGGGTCTGGGCGGCGGTGGGGGAGAAAAGGGTAGGGGGTATATACGTACAGCCCAATTGGAAAAAGGAGGAGATGGAAGAGGTGTTGGTAAAAATAGAAAGGCAGTGGGAAGGAAAAAGGGGAATCATCGTGGGGGACTGGAACGCCCACCACCAAGCGTGGGGAGGGGCAGGGAAGCAAAGCAATGGGATGGGAGTGATGGTGAAGGATTTCTTGGAAGGAGAAGGGTGGGAGTTGGTCAACACGGAAGGGGAGGCAACTTGGAGGCGACAGAGACGGGGAGAGGTCCAGGAGTCGGTCATTGATCTGTGTTGGCAGAAGGGGATGGGGGAGGAGGTGAAGGAGAAGTGGCAACAGGTTTTCCTGGGTTCGGATCACGCAGCCATAGGAACGGCGTGGGAAGACGGGGAGGAGGGGCGGGGAGAGAAGAGAAGAAGGGTGAATTTCGAGGAGGTGGAGGATCTTGTGGAAGATATGAAGGAGTGGGACGGGGAAAAGAAAGGGGAGTGGCTCGGAGGACTACCGGGGGAGACCCCGTATGAGAAGCTCTTGAGCTTGAAGGAGAGGCACAGCCGGGAGGTGAGAGTATGCAGAAGGAGTAAAAAGTGGTGGTCCAAGAAGTTAACGGGCCTCCGGAAGAAGGTGTCGGCAGAGGGGAGAGGGGGGTGGGTCAAGGGGCGAAGGGGATGGACCCAGAGAGATATGAGAGGTGGAAGGAGGCGAAGAGGACCCTCAAGGCGAACATTAGGAAAGAAAAGGAGGAGTGTTGGAGGGCCTTCGCAGAGGAGATGGGGGAGAAAGACCCGTGGGCAGTTGCCAGGGTAGCAAAGGACCCGTGGAGGTTGAAGGCAACAATGGGGAAGCTAACAGGGGAGGAGGGGGAGGAGCTGAGGACGGATCGAGACAAGTGCTCCGCACTGGTCTCGAGGAACTTTCAGTGGGAAGAGAGGCGGAATGGGGAGGAGGGAGAGGAGGAGAGGGGGGAGGGAGAAGGACCGGGATATGAAGTGGAAAAGATTGTGGGTATGCTAGAGGATGCCCTCAGGGGGACGAGCAACGTGTCGGCGCCGGGACCCGATGGAGTCTCATACAAGCTCTTGAAGCTGGTGATGAAGACGCCATTAGGAAGAGAGCTAACGACACAGATGGCGGAAGAGATGGCGGCGGGGAGGACCCCGGAAGAGTGGCAGTTAAGCAAGGTAGTCATGATTCCGAAGCCGGGGAAGGACAAGTCCCAGGTGAGGAGTTGGAGACCGATAAACCTGATTAACTGCGTGGCGAAGTTGGGAGAGAAAGTGGTAGCGAACGAGTTGCAGAAAGCAGACCAGCTCTTCCACCGACATCAATTTGGCGGCAGAAAAGGGCGAAATGCTGCGGAAGCAATGATGAGAGCGGTTACCAAAACCCAGCGGTGCCTGGCAAGGAAGGGGGGGTCGGTGTGGAGCCTAGACGACGTAAGGGGGGGCTTCAACAATGTGAAAGGGGAGGAGGTGTTGAGAAGGATACAGGGAGACAGGATGGCTAGGAGGTGGGGAGGGTGGTTAAAGGGTTTTTTCAGGAGAAGAAGGTTCACAGTGGAATGGGATGGGGTGATTAGGGGGGAGGGGAGAGCGAACGTGGGGGTGCCACAGGGTTCGCCGTTGTCACCGGTCATTTTTCTCATATGGCTGGCGCCGATGCTGGAGGACCTGGAGGAGACGTTGAGAAGAGAATGTCCGGAGGTAGAGTGCGAGGTCCCATCATACGTGGATGACATCAATGTGACGGCGTGGGACTGGGAAGGGACGAGGGACCTAGAGAGATTAAGGGTAAAGCTGGGGAGGATCACGGGGGAGGTGGCGGAGAGGTGGGGGGTGCCTTTGGAAAAAACGAAGCATGAGGCTATCGTGTTTGGTAAGGGGAAGAGAAGGAGAAAGGAGGTGGAGAGAGTGAAGTGGCTGGGAGTGATCTTTGACTCGACTCTAGACTTCGACTTCCACTGGAAGGCGAGGATAGAGAAGGCAAGGAAACTAACAGGCGCGATGATGGGGCTGGGTGCAGGGCAGTGGGGGATGAGCCCGCGCAGCTGGAGACAGATGTACACGGGGATGATAAGGGCGGTGATGATGTGGGGGTCGGAGATAGGGTGGCGGGGACAGAAGGAGTGGAGGAGAGAGATGGAGAAGATTCAGTATCAGGTACTGAAGAAGGCTACGGGCGCTGTCCACGGAGCAGCGATGCAGAAAGTCAACTGGATCGCCGGAGTGGAGAGTGCGGAGACGGCATTAGACGCGCACAGGCGGTTCGTAGCGAGGAGTATGGGGGACCCGAAGGGTTGCGGAGACATCTGGACCGCGGACTTCAGGGGAGAGGGGGACGTGGAGGAGCGGGGGCGGGACTGGAAGGACTGGAGTGTGGGGTGGGCGACGCAGAAGAAGGATGGGTTCGAGTCGGTGGCAGGGAGGGTACAGAGCACAGTTAGCTTCGTCATGCCGGAGGGGGTGGACGAGGTGTCATGGGGGGGGGGCTGTGCGAGAACGGAGGTGGAAGAAGTGACGAGAGAAGGACGCAGAGGGGGAAGCGCGGAGGAATGGGAGTCGTCAATCTTCTGGGCAACGCAAGGGGGGGGGGCGGTGTACACAGATGGTAGCATGAACGAGAAGGGGAGAGTAGGAGGAGGATTCTGGAAGTGGGACGGCGGGGGGGGAGAGGAAATGGGGACGGGGGCGACGGTGTGGGATGGGGAGGTGAGGGGGATGAGGATGGGGATAGAGAAGGCGGTCCCAGCACCGGCAAACCTGGTCATCCTGACAGACTCACAGGCAGCAATCGCGGCGGTGAGGAAGGCGGGGAGATTGGGGAAAGCACGAACCGGAGACCTGAGGAGGGTGGTGGATGCAGTCGCGGAGAGAAAGAAAAAAGGGGGGACGTTAAGCTGATGTGGGTGAAGGCGCACATCGGTATCGCCGGCAATGAGGCGGCGGACGTCGAAGCGAAGAGGGCGGCGGACAGGGTAGGGAGGTCGGTGGTAACAGAAGGGGGGCTGCGGCAGAAGTGGAAGCGACTGCGCGCGGCGGAGAGAAAAGAAAGGGGGTACGGGGGGGGCGTAGTGATGGAGTGGAGAAGGGGGGCCGCAACGGCGTATACGAGATTGAGAACGGGAAAGGGGATGGGGAAGGAGTGGGAGGTAAGGATCGGGAAGGCGATGGAGGGGAGCAAATGTGAATGCGGGGAAAGGCAGACGGCGGACCACCTGGCGTTCAGGTGTGAGGAGGTGGAGTACTTGGAAGGATGGGGAAGGTGGGAGGATACTGATGACAAAAAGTGGATGGTGGAACAGGAGAATGGGGAGATGGTGAATACGCTGGAAGAGTTTTTCGGGTCGCTGAAGGTGTAGGGGGAGGGGGCGAATTTCCGTTTGTTAGTGGGTGGCGGGGGAAGAGGAATGTAGCAATTTTTTTAAGTGCCTCGGGGAAGTGGGGCGGGGAGGGGTCGATGTTTTCGTTTGTAGAGATGGCGGTGGAAGATTTAGGTAGATAAGCCTGCCTCCGGGCTTTGAGGGTCTAGACCCAGGGCCCTGCCATGGCGAACAGCTACAAGCGGGGTCACGTGAAATAAAAAAAAAAAAAAAAAAAAAAAAAAGCCCATGCCTGACAATTCAACTAAAAAATAACCTAAAGTACTACAGGTGCTTTGAATTCAGAATGGGTAATGAAATTAGACCTCGGCTTCTATCAACAGTATTCGATTGTAAAACAATGCATAAATGGATGGAACAAATATAAACTAAAAGTGCCGCAGGTGGTTTCAATTCAGAAACGGTAATGAAATAGACCCCAGCTTCCTTCAACACCATTCGATTTTTAAAAGAATCAACCCCAAACACTTCGTATTTCCCTCGCAAACTACTCTCCAAACAGGTTCGCAACCTCGTTTTTTTTTTTTTTTTTTTTTCTCTATCAGTACTCGCATGCCGCTCTATGGGCTATGGCGAGGTGTAGTTACATGATAAAGTAAACAGTTGTGTAGTCAAGGAAATGAAAAATGAAAAGAATGATACAGGCTCCGTCTCCCCTAACGTCCCATCCACCCAAGGAAGTGATTATATTTCCATCCACTCCATCAATGCTACGAAGGGGTCTCCTTGCTCTTGACCCGAGTTGTCCGGTTCGCAGTATATATAGGTAGAACTTGTTGGAGTGAAGGATAAGTAGATACAGAATCAACTACCCTCAGTAGACGTGCTACCGCCCTGGACAGGCTTCTTGGAAGATAACCCGAATCTCACTGCACCCTGCACTGGAATCGGAGTAATCATCTGCGTTATCTTTGCTTTTGCACGTTCCTCTCTGTCACATGTGCGCTTTACTCTGATTTGCTGTAGACGTGAAGTACCACAGTGTACCTTGCTCAGCTTCGTACCATTCAGGGACAGAGATGCCTGTTGCGTGCACTGTGCAAAAGGCTCTCCAGTAACTTCCCATTCAAGCGTTCCACAGATTGCTCTCACATGTTTGCAATTCATCCATTCATCAGGTGACGTTTTGCTTGCACGTTGGATATCTGTAGTCATGCAAGTCAAGATTCCACTCAGACACCCAGAGTGGCCTTGGCAAAATAGGCAACCATTCTGCATCGGCAATATTAAATCCCCAATTCCATTACAGAAAATGAGAAAGAATTCTCGGTTGAGTGACTTCCAGGCATTGGATGATGGGAACTTCGCACATTGGACTTCCTTGAGCTCAAAACTTCCATCTAGAATGATATTATGTAGCTCAATGCCAACAATCACTCCTTCGAGCAAGTTTGAATCGGCCGTACCCTCCATGAATAGGGCGTTTGCGGTTGCTGTTTTTTTGCCAAATTCGCTGTACAATATCCTCCATCGTTATCTCAGGCTGGCCATCTTTCGTGAAGCGGAAGTCTGGAGATCTTAGGATGTGTCGGATGCTCGCTTCAACCTCCTCTACTTTATGCAGTTCGGAACTGTAAAATGGATAGGGCTCATCGTATCCATGGCCATGCAGGTAGCACGCCACTGCGAAAATGAGAAAGTTCAATGCAGGAACAAACCAAGATTGGCCGCTCTTGGTGTCAAAGAAAATAAAATACATTTTTGAGGCCTCATTCAGGATCCCAGGAAGGCTCGATGAGGCACTAAATGCTGCACGGCAAGGCAATTGTTTGTGCAAGTCTTTTTGTGACGACTGAAGGTGAAGTTCAAGGAGAGCAACGGAAGGCGCATCTGCATTGTATTAAGGATAGGTCTTCTCCATACAGTAGTTTTGACGCCTTGAGCGAGTGTTCCAGCTCTCACTGCTGCACTTGCGCTGGCAGTAATGAGATCAACCGAGATTCTCTCTGACCCGAGAAGCATAATTGCATGGTCAGTCCACCCTACCCAAGCCTTAGTGTTGAAGAGGGTATCGCTATCGTGGACTTTGAGTCGCGAAGAGACGTCAACAAGGCGGTAGTCAATTTGTGTACCCGGAATGCTGGAACAGATAAAATGCCAGCGGGTTACCCCAGTCGGTTGGTGTGAAATCGCCTGCATAGGAATCAACGCAGTCTCAAACCCTACAAAAACTATACCTCCATCATACTCAATCTCATGTGTCATGGCCTCTAACACTAGCAGAGTTCTCAAATGCATCAGGATGCCAGGCCGTTTAGGAAGAGTTTCAGAGTCCTGCATGGTGTTGCTGGTGAAAATGTCAATATTGCTGGGACTGGTCACTAGTGTATCAAACAGTTTGGTCCAGCAACAGGAATCATCCTGAGTTTGGACATTGACGTTGCTCATCCTATGGGTGAGAATTGGAACGTTCTGGGCTCTCAATTTACGGTCTTTGAACCTGCGGATTTTGGCTTCCGCTGGTGAATTCAGAACTGGATGAACATTTTTGATTAATCCATTTGGTGTTTCGTGGGTATCCGGTACTGACTGAAGTGCTGTGAGTAACTAAACGACGCAGTTCGCGGCATTAGGTACTAGGTCAAATGTTGCCCCAGAAATCTGAAGGTATATCTGTGAATCAAAGCGGACTTCAATGGTCAAATCGTCTTCTTGTGCAATGGAGAATCTCCTGACAATAAGATTCTCATTGGTTCCTCTTGGCTTCTCTGCCATGCGGGATATTTGCTCCCCGTATCTTGAAGGAACTGGAGGACGACCTCTCCAACTTTTTTTTTTTTTTTTTTTTTTTATTTCATTTATCGCTTGCCGCCCTAAGAGCTATGGCGATTTTATATCTGGGCTAGACAGTAACTACAGGTTAATCATCCACGCTCTCTCTCCCCCCCGCCCTCCCCTTCCGGGCCTACTCCCTCAGGATCTCCAACAACACTTCTATCCGATCTTTCCCCCCCTCCCCTGACTTCGGCGGACGTCTTATATGCTCCTCCCCCCCGGCCACCTCCTCTTCCACACCCGGCACTCTTTCATCAAATGATCGGTCGTCTCCTCCCTTTCTCCGCACCATCTGCACTCCGGACCGTCCCCCTCCCCTATTTTCCACCTCCACGCCCTCAGTCCCTTCCCCCCAGCAGGCCCGCTAATCGTCCTATCTCTCTCCCCGCCTTCTCCAGTGGTCTATATGTCATGCCTAACCTGTTTCTCTCCGCCGCTCTCTCCTCCCTCGCTTTCTGTCTCTGGCCTGCCTCCGTGACTACTTCCGCTTTATATTGTAACGCCGTCCCCCACCCCGCCGCCCTGTCCGCCCTCTCGTTTCCCTCTATGCCCACATGCGCCTTAACCCACATCACCGCCACGTCCAGATCTCCCCTCCCCACCTTCTCCTCCCACGCTTTCCTCATCTTATTCGTAGCCCCGTCATGTGCCGCGTCTCCTCCCGCCACCGCCCTCATCCTCCGGATCGCATGCTTCGAGTCAGTCAGTATCATCACCTCCCCTTCCACCCTCCCCAAAACCTCACCTCTCCAACTTGCCCCAGGCGTTGCGAACATGGTTACCGCATGTGAGTGCCTCATAGCAGTCATTGGGCTTATTGATTACAACGAGGATGTTCGGCATGTTGCTATAATGTTCAACTGTCAACGCAATGTCGCAATCAATTTGAAGGATTGTGTAAATGTCGTTTTTATTATCCTATTGAGCGAATACACCATGAGCAAGTTTACGGTCATTCAATTACTGTTCGTTTGAATACCTTTTTCTTGGTTAATTTCGCCACTCGCTCCTGCAACATCAGCGCCTTGTCCGACTGCCCAATTGCTTTGAGTAACTCGGCCATGTGTCTGATGGTGGTAAGGGTATCTGGTGGTACGCGCCTAGCGGCTTTTCCTGCCCAGCCAATGCCCGCTCAAGCAGTGGCAGTGCTTTAGTATATTGCCCTTGATCGTAAACCACCATTGCGATGTTATGGACTGTAGTAAGGGTGCTTGGGTGCTCTATGCCGAGTGCCTTTTCTTGTCCCACCAGTGCCCTCTCAAGCAGCTGCAGCGCTTTTGTATATTGCCCTTGATCGTGAAGCACCATTGCTAGATTTTTGACCGTAGTAAGCGTCTCTGGATGGTCTGTGCCGAGTGCCTTTTCTTGTCCTGCCAACGCTCGCTCAAGCAGATTCAGTGCTTTGGTATATTGCCCTTGATCGTGAAATACCGTTGCTAGATTCTTGACCGTAGTAAGCGTCTCTGGATGGTCTGTACCGAGTGCCTTTTCTTGTCCTGTCAACGGTCGCTCAAGCAGATCCAGTGCTTTGGTATATTGCCCTTGATCGTGAAATACCATTGCTAGATTCTTGACCGTAGTAAGCGTCTCTGGATGGTCTACCCCAAGTGCTCTTTCTTGACTAGGCAATGCTTGCTGAAACCACTCCAGTGCCTTGTCGTATTGCCCTCGCCGATGAAATACCTTTGCCATGCTGTTGACTCTGGCAATAGTGTCGAGATGCTCTTCACCCTGTAACTTCACGCTTCCTGCCAATACAGCCATACCCATCTCTTCGGTCTTCTTATAATAACCATACTTCATACAAACTCTGCACAGAGTATCTATTGCCTCCAGGATCTCCGTGTGTTCAAGAATTAGTGGATTCGTCTGCCTTTCTACGGCAAATATATGCGGTAGAATCCGCCGCTCAAAAACCCAGTCTTCTACCGCATACTGTCTGGTAGCATTACTCAGAACTCGCCATAGCCCCAGGGCGGCACGCGAGTAATGATATAAAAAAAAAAAAAAAAAAAAAATATTACTCAGAATTGCGGATGCAACCATAAGTAATGCCTCGATTGCCTTTATCGTATGTCTTTCAGGTTCCGCCTTAAGTTTCCATTGAACCCACGTATGAACTAGTGGGTGAATGCAAAAACTATCGTCTCTATCCCTTCGCTTTACCATTGAGTGCATGAAGAGAGTCTGAATTGCTCGTTGCAAACATGCATCTGTAGAGAGGTATGAGAAAGACTGTTTTGAGTTTACAGTACGAGCCATATTGCTTGGAAAGTAGTTGTACATACCATCTATAAGTGATTTCATTCCATGCCGCAACAACTCTTCGCAAATATCATTATGGTCAAGAATTCCGCATAACAATAGGATCTCGGCAGCTCCAGGATTTTGGAGTTGGATTGCATCGAACGACAGGTCCCATGCAGCAAAGACAGATCTATCGTCACGCTTTCCAACGCTCCATCGCGTGCTCAAGAGGTGAATAGCATTTTCCTGATACTCTCTGAGATAATGACTAAATAAACACTGAGAATTACGGATATATGCTCCAGCCTGCGCTATAGCAAGTGGCAGGTATCCAAGTTTCTGCACAATTGCCGCAGCAGCTTCCTTCTCGCGATCGTGCTCTATATATCCTACATTAGTACTTGTAGCCATAGCGAGGGACTCGGAGGGAGGCAGGATGTTGAATAGGGTTTCACTAGGGTTTTACCTACGTTCGGAGGTCAGGCTAAGCTTCTGATAAGACACCTTCGCGCTCTTGAATAGTAGCTCCTCTGCCTCAGTACTTCACATTTGCTCTACCTCTAATGCCCTTCGCCCCAATATGCTCTCACGTCTTCTGCTGGTAATAATCACAGTCCCATGAGGTGTAGAAGGAATATAGTCATTCATATCGAAGGATTCAAAATCATTAACATTCTCAAAGACAAGTAGCCAGTTAGCGTTGCCCTCTGCAGCAAACCATTCCTTTACAGCATTGACAACTTCGTGTTCATGCCCTGCCATGGCGAGGAGCTACAAGCGGGGTCACGTGAAAAAAAAAAAAAAAAAAAAAAAAAAAAAAAAAACTTCGTGTTCATCGCTAGGCTGCTGTACTGTAAACAATCCTGCCGGATCGAGTTCGCCAGCCATGCCTAGCATTCGGCCAACTTGTGTGTAGTCTAGTTCGTCGAAGTATTTAGCATAATGCTCGATAAGCCGCTCCACGATGTAAGTGAAACCGATCTTCAGAGTTGCTTCAGTAGCTGCATTGATCCAGAACACAGATGAGTAGTCTTCACAATGGCGATAAACGTATTCCAATACCAGTTGTGTCTTCCCTATACCGCCCATCCCATAAAGCACTACGTGGATAATATCCTTTGTGGCCACACCTTCTTCTATTGCTTGCTTTAGTTGTTCGAGAAAGTATTCTCTCCCGACGAAATCTGAATTCCTTTGAATGTTAGGAAGGTCGAACGGGATGTCAAAGGATACATACGCTGATCCAGCATGGGGCATTTTGGCAACAGTGACACTTGGTGGCAATACATCGAAGAGGCTGTCGATATAATTTTTCAGCTGGCCTAGTAGTTCCGCACATTTCATCTTGTCTTTGCTTGCCCAACGCAGCTCCCGATATAAAAGCACAGACTGGTATACCTTTTGTACAACTTTACTGAGAGAAGCAATTCCTTTGCTGATTCCTACAAGGAGTTTCGGATTGGTGAGGACATTGGGATTTTCTAAAAGTTTGAAGTCGATGTCATCAGGATCGAGACTAGAAATTGAGGACAGAGTGGTAGGACTTTCGGGTTGACCGGGACCTCTTTGGGCAGGCCAGTCTGGCCTGCCCGCATGCAGGGGTCTCGACAGGGGACTGTAAACTAGCCTGCCCGGTTGCGGTGGTATCTACTAGCCAAAAAATATGATAAGTATCCCCATCCGCCACAACCCCCGAACCCGAACCAACGACACCCGCCGCCACCCCGGCCCCTATCCCACGCAAAACCAGACCCCAGCCCCCGACCCGCCCCACTGCGAGGCAAGGCATCGTTATACACGGAATAGCCCTGAGGAAAGACTTGGGGAACGTCCACAGATGGTTGGAGGCGTCCAACGATATAGGCAAGATCACAGGGATAAGGTGGCTACGCAAAAAGACAATCCTACTCGAGGAAGGCAAGCAGACGAGTTCCGTGGTAGCTTACCTGGAGACACCAAAGGACATCCGGAAAGTCAGACTCGGAGGAAGGTGGTTGAAGGCAGACGTGTATGAGACAAACAGGGGAAGGAAGTAGACAGGTCTTAGACACGGCTCTGGGTGGAATCTACCCGCATCACGAAGGACACGCGGGAAACACATGTATTTAGTGAATTCCTTTTCTCTAGTTAATATATACCTCGCCATAGCCCATAGGGCGGCACGCGAGTAATGAAAAAAAAAAAAAAAAAAATGATAAGTATCCGGACAGGGGATAAATGCATATCATGCGCTATGCAGTAGTTGGCATAAATTAGCATATTTTCGTATGCTTGGCTGTAGATGTTTATGAGACCAGTCCAAATCTCGGATAGTGTCCAATTTTATTATGTCAGAAGTATCCGGACTGCTGCCATACTAGCCAGTAAAATATGTATTCGGACAGGGGTACTAATGCACATTCTGCGCTATGTCCGAATACATATTTTACTAGCTAGTAATGAATCTGGACTTGCAACACCAACAGTCCTATACCTACGTATCAGGACAAGGAAAATAGATATAAGCCCTCTACTAGAAATATAAAAATGCAACCATGATAAGCACCATTTCAGACATTATAATGATCAAAACTTACTATTCTGATAGGTCTTAAGATTATGAGACTGCTCTTTAGGGCTTTTCTAGAAGCTTTTCCAAGGCTATTCCAAGAGCTGTTCCAGAGGCTGTTCCAGATGCCATTGAAATATTGTTCGAGAGGTTGTTCGAGCTCAAACGGCCTCGAAACGGCCTCCGAAGTCGCCTCCGGAACAACCTCTGGAACGACCTCCGGAACAGCCTTAGAACAGCCTCTGAACAGCCTCCGGGATACCCTCTTGAACAGCTGCTCGTAGCGTGTCAACAGCTACTCAAACAGCGCTCCGGAACAGCCTCCGCAAAAGCTTCCAGAAAATCCTCTAGACAGGCTACAGAAAAGCACTGCAATAGCAGTCTCGCCATAGCCCGTAGGGCAGCACGCGAGTAATGATATTAAGAAAAAAAAAAAAAAAAAAAAACTGCAATAGCAGTGAAAACAAGCAGTAGTGACCTATCTCAATGTAGGCCCCAATAGCCACGTTTTTCTGGGGGATTATTTCAGCACCTATGAGAATATTATTATCTTACTAAGTAGCATACTTTTGTTTTTATCTGGACCTTTTTTGCCTGCCGTCCTTATATATACTACCTTGTTCTTGTGTTCATTCTGCTGCTGTATAATAGGCCCAAATTCATTATGTCAGCTGTCCAGATACTTCAACATAATAACATTTAGACAATCTATCACGAAATTGGACTGGTCTCATCGATATCGCATACGAACATATGCTTGTTTAGACTAAATGCTACGTATCACATAATATGCATTTATCCCCTGTCCGGATACTGATTTTTTCGGCTAGTACAGGAGACGGCACAGGTCTTCAGATTGCATACTAGACTCAAGGTGTATTTATGTTGTCTATAAAACCAATATAGGAGTGTCTACATACCTCGCCTCTCACGCATATGCATAAGCCTGGCATGCGATCTGAGGACCTGTGCCGTCCCCCCTGTAGATACCTCTGCAACCGGGCAGGCTAGTCTACAGTCCCCTGTCGATACCCCTGCATGCGGGCAGGCCACTCTGGCCTGCCCGGAGAGGTCCCGCGGGTTGACTGGGGTTGGAAGACCCCGGACGTGGAGATTTGGACCGAAACCTGGAGAACAGACGCCCAACCCTGAGATTGTTGTGTGTGCCATGCTTGTCGTCCTTCTCTGACTTCCTTTCACTTCGTGCTTGCAATTCCGCAACCTTTCCAAATACAGCAACTATCTTCACTAAAGTAGCCACTGCATGTCTATACCGTTCGTCGGTCGGATCAAGGTGTTGCCTTAGCTGGTTAGAACTATTGCCATCTACCAGGCTTGCGCCCACCGCAAGTCCTTCTGCCCAGAGATCATGCAACACGGGGTCATGGGCATAGCCGATTTCCTTCATTTCTGAAAAAATCGTGTAACACATTCTACTGACTTTGGCCAGCTGTACTAACAGTCCGCCAATCCCGATAGTAATACCTGCTGATTCCATGACTGATGAGGATAAAAACAGTTTCGACCTAAATTATGTATCATTGTCAGTCTCCATAGGGATGATGAAGAGTAAAATCTGATCCTATCACATGGGGTATTGTTACTCAATATTCCGTGTTTAAGGAGTTCGAGACTGGCGTCTGGATATAAGGTTACGCAATTTCAGTTGGAAACACAAGCCCCTCAAGCGCTTCGAGGATAAGATCAAGAGATTAGGAACTTTCAGTGTAAAAATTTCGGTTCAGAGGTACGAAAGGATATTGAGGCTTGACGTTCATGTAGAGAAAAACTATTGCGATGGTGTGGGGATCGGAAAGACCATTCCAATTCGGATTAATAATCTGTCTGCGGCTGCCCTGCCATGGCGAATAGCTGCATGCGGGGTCACGTGATAAGGAAAAAAAACTGTCTGCGGCTGAACAGTATGAATGGTAAGCAACAAACCGAGTCACATTTAGCTAAACATACATATGCTAGCAGTAGTCATCAATTATCTACAGTAAGGTAAGTGGAGTTTGTTATTGTTTTACATCCCCGACGGTGCCTATTGCACCTTTTCCAGGACCATACGCGGCAACAAAGGGAACGGGGTTTCCCCCTCTATGTAGAAAAAAAAAAAAAGGAACAAAGAAAGAAATAAACTCCGTAACATTCGTACATTACCCGCGTCATGGCAACTACGCCCATTGGCTTGGTTCCGCCCTGAAATGTACGTTATCACCGTAGATTTCTGAAAAATCTACAGCACGAAATAAATTGGCTCAAACCGCCCCCACTCAACGCTACCCCACACTGCACCGCACCGCACCGCACACATTAAGGGGTAAAACACAAAACGCGCGCTAGTGTGGTCTTGGCAGAACTTCGGGCCCTTCTTTGGTGCAATATATGTTTGTTTTTTGTTTTTTTTAATATCAATACTCGCAGGCCGCCCAAAGGGCTATGGCAAGGGTTTATTATAACAGAAAAAGAAAGAAGTCAACAGCTGCGTCTAACTACCCCTAACTACATGTAATGCTCGCGAAACTCCTTCATGGTGCGGGTGACAGGCCCGGTATGTCCTATTTCCGTCCCCTCCCTGATTCATACCGGTCCGACCTTAGTCAACGTACCCCGAGCCTCACCCTCCCAACCTCGGTCTCCTTCTCCAAGTAAACTACCGCCGAGCTAGTTTTCTTTCCTTCCTCAACCAGCGTGGGTCTTCTTCCTTAGCCAGCGAATTCCGGTGATCTTTCCCAATTCCTTATTCGCTGCCTCCAACCATTGTCTGACCTTCCCTAGGTCCTTCCGTAGGGCGATCCCGTGTACTACGATGCCGGTTTTAAGTCTGGTGGTGGCATCGGGGTTGGTTGGTGGGGAGGTGGAGGTGCTCTTGGGGCGGGGAGAGGGACCTTTGCATGAGGTGGCTGCCAGGTGGCGCTTGAAGGCTTCGTCTTGGCTCGGCAACTTTCCTTTGCCCTTCCTGGCGGTGGGGGGAGGTGGAGTCGCGCTCGGAGGCTCCTCTACGTGGGGTGGTGCTCCCATGGCTGTGGTGTCGACCGAAGAGGACGACGCGATCTTTCTGGCCTCCTCATCGCTGAGTTGGCGCTTGATCTCATCTGGCTGGTTGGGAGTTGGGGTTTTCCCCTTTCTCTTCTTCGTTCGAGCGGGGGTGGGGTCCCGGTGGGTAGGCACAAAGGCAACTGTGTGGGACGGTGAGGTCTCAGGAATGAGGGGTGCCCTTGAAGCAGTTGATGGCAGTGCAAAAGTACTACTACTCGCAGACTCTCAGGCAGCTATCAGTGCAGTCCAGAAAGCAGGAAAAACTGGCAAGGCAAGAACCGCAGACCTAGCGCGGGTGATAGAGCTGATTGCAGAGAGGCGGCGGAGGCCAGTGTTCCCAACCGGCCAGGCCGCCGATCAGGCCGCCTGGCCTGGTCTGATCGGCGGCCTGGCTTGGCAGGCCTGAAACCGCCTGGGGCGGCCCCGGCGGAGCTTCTGATGGCCTGGGCCGGCCTGGACCGGCCTGGACCGGCCTGAAACATGCAGGCCGATTCAGGCCATACTCACGTAAAGCGATTAATGATATAAAAAAAAAAAAAAAATACTCACGTAAATGCTCAATAGCATCACCAGTTTGAGCCTGTGTGCTAAGGGAATTATTTTACTAGAGATTTCAGTTCACTTTGCTGTCTGTTTTAACTGCGTTCTGGGGTGGAGACTGGGAAAGTCAGACTCGGGGGGAAATGGCTGAGATCGGAGAAGTACGAGCCAGACAGGAAAAGGGAATAGATAGGCTCGGACCCCGATCCAAACACCTGTACTTAGTTCCTCTTCTTTAGTTAGTTAGTTTTTACATATATACCTCGCCATAGCCCACAGGGCGGCATGCGAGTAATGAAACAAAAAAAAAAAAAAAAAAAAAAAAAAATAACTGCGTTCTGTGTTCTCATTCTAATCATCTATGTAGAGGTAGGCACCCGCTGAATCTAACTCCCGCACCTAACTCACACATCCTGTCACCTCGCCGTAGCCTGATAGGCGGTATGCGAGTAATGAAATAAAAAAAAAAAAAAAAAAAAAATCACACATCCTGCCATAGCAGAGTGCACTACATTCTCCTTCCACTTTTCGCAGTCCATATCTTCTCAATTCCATCCTCTCAGTTTCGCACCTATACTGTAGTTCACCACTTTCCCGGACACACCACTTTCCCGGACACATTTACCACCAAAACTGCGCAACTTTCGCACTCAATATCTCAACAACCATAACAGCATTTGTGAATGCGCTTTGTATAGCTATTAGACAAACTGTAATTCTTGCTATCTAGCACTTTTTCTTCATCAAAAATTGTGGGTGCAAAGGGATTATGGCTTGTCGCATTTTTGTTGGAAGGATTGGCATTTATTTGTATGGGATCTCCATACAAATGTCACCGCCCCGGAATTCTGCATGCTACACATGCAATCAATTCATGAAAAAAACTCAGACACTCACATTCAATAGGATCACTCAGTTGGAAACTATGAGCAACGTAGTTAGGTAATACCTGTAGTGGTTGTGAAATCATTCACAATATTCATATTTCCCATAGAAACCATTTGTATGAGAAACTAGATAGTTGTACACCAACTCTACAATTCAACAAATGAAAGTAAACTAAATGCAGCACCTTACTATAACTCTTCAGGTGATTCTGGACATATACTATCATAGCTATTGTAATTAGCGTTGAAGAGTAGGACTATATTCAAGTCTTATGAACGTTTTGTATGGAGATCCCATATAAATAAATGCCAAGCCTTCCAACAAAAATGCGACAAGCCATAATCCCTTTGCACCCACAATTTTTGATGAAGAAAAAGTGCTAGATAGCAAGAATTACAGTTTGTCTAATAGCTATACAAAGCGCATTCACAAATGCTGTTATGGTTGTTGAGATATTGAGTGCGAAAGTTGCGCAGTTTTGGTGGTAAATGTGTCCGGGAAAGTGGTGTGTCCGGGAAAGTGGTGAACTACAGTAGTACCTACACTCTGTAAAACTATTTAAGGGTTATCATGGCCATCTTACATGTATACGCACAGTCGCAAGATCACCTATTGCTAGCTATAATAATGGAAATTGCTCAATTCAGTTAACTATTACGTACATTATATGGTCTAAAATTATAGATATGTGGCCAAGGCAGTGCTTCGGCTGCTAATTGGTTGTCATGATTTCAGGGATATATGCTGATCTCGATGATCAAAGGCCAAAATGCAGTTACTGATTGGTTGATGCTATTCAGGCCGTTTCAGACGGTTCAGGCTGGTCCAGACCGGTCCAGGCGGTCCAGGCTGGTCCAGACCAGTCCAGGCGGTCCAGGCCGGTCCAGGCGGTCCAGACCATTTAGGTATACTTTTTTAGTATTTAAACCCCGACAAATATCCACGCGTAGGGACTGCGGTCACATACCCGGCTATTCATCTCACCACCTATTATTCTTTCCACGTGTATTTATTTTGCCCACCTATTATTCTTTCAAATTGAGGTCACGTATCGCGCGTATTTATTCACCACCTATTATTCTTTCCGCGTGTGTTCATTTCGCCCAGCTATTACTTTTTCAAATTTAGGTCACATATCGCGTCCATTTATTTACAAATATTATTCTTTCTATGTGTATTTATTTCGCAGTCTATTCTTCTCTCCGATTGAGGTCAAATATCGCATGAGTTTATTTCACCATCTCCCATTCTTTCCAGGTGTATTTATTTCGCCACCTATTATTCTTTCAGATACCGCGCGTATTTATTTCACTATCTTTTATTCTCTCATGTATATAGCAACATTATTTTCACTCTTTGTTCTGGACTGGCCTGAATGGCCTGGACCGGCCTGGACCGGCCTGGACTAGCCCAGGCCGACCTCATGGCCGGCCTGAAAGATCAGGCCAGGCCCAGGCCTAGATTTTCACGGTCCAGGCCAGCCCAGGCCATACCCTTGGCCTGGCCTGGCCGGCCCGTTGGAAACACTGGCGGAGGCTAAGGAAGGCAGATGCAGTGAAGCTGGCATGGGTCAAGGCCCACGTGGGGATAGAAGGCAATGAGAAGGCGGATGAGTTGGCCAAAGAGGGGGCCAAGGGCATGAGGTATGATGGGCAGGCCACTGAGGGTGGGCTGCTTCAAGAGTTAGTTCGAAAAGAAAAGAGGAGAGGGAGCGTGCAGGGTTTGGGAAGGGCAAATTCGCAAAGTGGGGCAGGAGAGCACTCACAAATTACACATGGCTGCGGACTGGAAAAGGCGGAGCTATGTGGAGGAGGATGGTCAGTGGCGAGGAGGTACGATGCACATGTGGTGAGGCATGGAGTGCTGAGCATGTGGTGTTCAGATGCACAGAACTGGAGCGGCCCCAGAGGAAGAACAAAAACGGGGCACATGTCACCTGGCAGTCCTGGGAGGACCTAGAGGAGAAAGGATGGAAGCAAGAAGGCGTGGAAGGTGACCCGGTCGAGTACTGGTTTGCCTGCCTCGATCTGGGGTAGCCGGGGACGGGGACCGGGGGACGGAGGGCACTGGGTGTGCAAGGGTGTATGTAGATTCCGTAGTTAGTTGTCTCAAACCTGGCCCGGGTATATGGGTCCCTGCCATAGGCTGGTAGCCTGTATGCGGGGTTACGTGAATAAAAAAAAAAAAAAGAGCGGGGGTGGGGGTGGTGTTGTTGACCTTGCGTTGTGGCGGCGGTGGCGGTGGTGGTGGTGGCGGCGGTGGCGGGTGCAATAGATCGACGAGGTTTTTTTTTTTTTATATATCACGTTGCCCCGCTTGCAGCTGTTCGCCATGGCAGAGATCGACGAGTAACTACTTTTTTTTTTTTTTTTTTTTTATCATTACTCGCATGCCGCCTGTTAGGCTATGGCGAGGTGTTTTTTAGTTACATGTAAATTAGATAAGAGAGAGAGTAGATAGGAAAAAGGAAAATTAAGCCGTCATTCTTGTCCTGCCCATTCCAGCATCTCCGAGATGTTTGTTCCCTTCTCCGGCTTTCTCAATCCGCCTGCTCCGCCGTTCAGTTTATTCTTCCATGGCTGGCAAGACGAGTAACTACATTTAGGCTACATATTCCAACAGAGAGGAAACTTGAGGAGTTTAGTATTTCGCAATAAAAGGTAGCCTAACAGACTCAGTGCACTGAGAGCTTTCAATCTGTGGACATAGGTTTCTGTGGGACGGGGGGCGTTGTGGCGGCGACGTGGCTTTCGCGCGCTCCTTCTGTTGAAGTGGTTTTTTTTTTTTTTTTTTTTTTTTTTCATTTCATTAATCGCGTGCTGCTATGGCGATGAAGTGGTTGTTGCTGTCTCTTGGTTTCTGTGTGCATGTTGTAGGCCAGAGATCCAATACAGTATAAATACCAGCATTCACGAGCACAGAGAGGCTTTGCAAAGGCCATTTGGCTGTGCATTGTGGGAACTGCCTGTAAGGCCAGAATCTCACCACTTAGTTGATACGCTCTCTAATTGCCCACCTCGCCATAGCCCCAGGGCGGCATGCGAGTAATGAAAAAAAAAAAAATCTCTAATTGCTCAAGTTTTTACCTGTGCGCCCTCTGCTCCAGGCGCATGGGGAGATTTTTTCGTTGTCGCTCATGGATAGAACATCATGATATTGTAGCATAGACAGACAATAGATGGAAGGCAAGCAGAATTGATTTTTTTTTTATATCATTACTCGCGTGCCGCCCTATGGGCTATGGCGAGGCTTAAGTACACAAGGGGAAAGTTGAATTCAAAGAAAAAGAAAGAAATATGTCTGAGAACAAGGAAAAGGAAAAGGGAAGTATGTCTGGGAGCGAGGAAAAGAGAAGTGTAGTACGTCTGAACGCTGAACCGAAGTTACTGAGTAGTAAGTACCAGCAGACCGAGCAAGATCTGCCCTTCGAAAGGTCAAGCACCAAGCGTTGTCCTGAGTTACAATCTCCAACTTATCGCCATGGCCCATAGGGCAGCATGCGATCAATGATTTAAAAAAAAGAAAAAAAAAAAAACTCTCCAATTTGCTACATCATCGTAGAACTATAACAATGTCCCTCTCCACTGATCTCCCTGCTCCACAACCCACCGTCTTCCCAAGTATGCACCTAGCAAGGTACATAAAAGAAATCACATCACTAACAACGTTTCATGTATGTAAAACGACAATAAGAAAACCACATAGCCGCATGTTCACAGTCTGCTCATTCCCAGAAAAAGGGAAAAGTGATGCATGGCATATTTAACCCAATCCCCGCGTTGTCCTGGTAGCATCAAGAATAAAGAAGGAAATATAAAGAACGCGAAAGAAAACAGGTAAAAACTATACCATCGTCACTGACTGAGGTATAGTTGTATCGTACCTGGTTACATCAGTGATCCACGATTTGCGCACCCAGAAGTAAACCAACACGACGTTCAGAAACGCTGCCAGCACGGTTGCCCCATCTAGTTGAATCTCCCCATTGTGCGCTGTGCCTCCTTCCGGTCTCGCTGCATCTTCGTTTACGCCGCTCTCATCCTTTTCTGTTCTTGTTCGAAGTTTACTCGCCACGAGCGGGATTAAGTGTTTTCCATCAGTCAATGGTCTCATTGAGGTTTGCGGGCGCGAAATCTGCGTGCAGTCTATCTCCCCATGGTTTGTTTTCGTATCCATCCTCAACACGACAGCAGACTTCATTTTCAGTAATTCATCGAAGCTGAAGTCCTGGCACTGGAGCCGACGCATCAGGTCCTGAAACAACTTGGGCGAGTAAATGAGGGCCCACTCCAGATCCGTTCCTCCATCACTAAGGGCTTTCCCGAGAATCTTGGATAGCTCTTCTGATGCTATGTACATAATTTGGAGGTCTTCAACAGAGACGTGGGTTCGCCCAACCTTCAGTAATCGCTGCATTTCGTTTACTACCACCGTCGCATGGTATATAATCTTACGGTTTTCATACCCAACCTCTCCGTAACGTTTAGGCATGTTGTCAGGACATTTACAGATATATTTATTTTTAGACTCCTCGATCCGATGTGTGATATGCTCGAAAATCTCATTCAGGTCCTTTTTCATATGCGACGATGGGCAGAAATAGAAACCGTCTGGCTTAAGCTGGCTCAAAGCAGATTTGATGAGCTTCAGCAGTTCTTCGTCCATGCGCAAATCACCCATACCGTAGGGATAATTTATCTCGCGAACTTCGCCGCTGTCCTTGTACTGGCGGTCATACTCGTACACCTTGTGGCGCCAGTCAAGGCCCCGTGTCTCTGCCCAACCACCGTCCGCCACTGTGTGAAGCAGCCCAGGACACTCCTTCAGGACCTCCAAGGTGCGCTTCCTTCCATTCCGCTCGCGTTGAAGCCTAGATATGTCGAATAGGTCGGAGGGGAGCAACTGCGACAGCCCATCCCCATCGTGCTTGACTTGCTCGGGCCACTGCGACCGCTGGCTGCCCCAGGCATACTCCCGCAAGTCGTCTTCTGAGACATTGTTGGGCATGTCCATCACATCTCGCACTACCTCCTCCGTCCTGCGCGCTGGCCGTCGTGGTCCCTGTCCACAGTTGGCGCCCCCGAGGAACAGAGCATATCCATTAGGCAGATAGAACCCGCCAATGGACTGCCACAGCCGCTGTGGCAGGTAATGCTTCGGCTTCGGTGCACATGGAACTGGGCGCTTCATGTAGTAGTCGAGTGTTTCTTTTGGAAGAACCATTGCGAGCACTTCAACGTGCTTCAGTCTAAATTCGGCGATGCATCCACCATCGGAGCTCGACCGGAACTGCAACCATCCAAGCGGACCCGACCACTGCGTTGGCAGCGGCATGGGCTTCGTGAAGCTGGGCTCTTTCTCCGTCGCTTGGAAGCCGATCATTGAGGCAATGGCAACCAAGTCCCGCCCTTTCCAGCGCATCGGCACAATTCCGTTGATCAACTCAGTCTCCGACTGTAGCGCGTAGTGTCGGTCCTGGACGGGAACGTTATTTTGTGGTTTCATTCCTATTGCGCAGAGAAAGTTGACCCAGCTTGCTTCCGCTAATTGGGCCTCGGTGTCGAGAGGCGAGCTCTCACCCGGCTCTTTTAATTCCCCTTTCATGGAGAAACTCCATTTTGAGTGTGCATTACGATTCGGGACGATTGGTTGCAACTGGGGACAACGGGCAATCTTCGGCTCCCAGTGATCTCTGACGAGCTTTGACACGGTGATTGTGGGCGTGTGGATGTCTGTGCGGAGCCGGTGCCATTTGTCGTCAACCACAATGGGCTTCCAGGGGCCGAGGGCATTCTTGGAGAGGCCGTGTTGAAGCAGTCGATGCCGAGAGTATAGCTGAGTCGCGGCGACATAGACAGTGAGGAGGGTCGCAACACCGATGACGGTAGCAACGACCGCGCAGACAGCGCCAATCCAAGCTGCGGTATCCCCCATGGTGAAGTGGCTTACGTCTTCTAGCCCAAATGGTGTTGCTGTCAGATGTCAGTGGGGACCTCAAGCCAATTAGTACCTCAGCCCAAGAATGAGTAGTGTTGAACTTGCTTTGATGCAAATGTTGTCGCAGCCGTGAATTAAGGCAGTTTGGAATCAGGTATCGAAATCTATACTGTAGCAAGGTGTTCCCGCTGGGGTTTCTAAAAGTTATCAACCCTATTCCGGTTACACTTGGTGTTCAAATTTTGGACGTGGGAAGGTCACGATTAAATTTTATGGACTTAACATTACGCGTGGCTTGTGTTCTTATTTGGGACGTGCTCTTCGCAATATCTTAGGTGGTTATGAGCTGAGTACATTAACCGCATCAATTAAGTGTGTACAAACAAACCAATCTCAGTTAAAGCTGCTGCAGAACTTAAGGTTTGAGCAGAGGGCGCTCAGCTCCCTGAGTGCTGATCATTTCTGTTTGTATAACTGAGTAGAAGCGCCTCATGTGAAAGCTTTATTATACAAGTAGCAAAGCTGACCTGCTTGCGAGTGCCTCATGGGCTGCTTGCTCCGCTGCCTCAAGCCAGCAAGCGCACGAATATCACCCACCTCCAACGCTGCACTTTGATCTGATAGCGAATTTGTAATATTACATAGAGTAGCATAGTGTGGGTGAGTGTTTAGACCCCGAAGATCTTTGCCTTCACATAATACATAGTTGTACGGCTCTCTTTTCTGCATTCTGATGACGCAATATGAGCAGGTTCAAGAGCCTCTACGAGTGGCTGAGGCTGAGACACTTCACACAATGTGTTCTCTGCTTTCCGTGACTTCTCGTCCACACGAGCAGGGGTTCAACACTAATATCCTATATCTCCAGCTCCCCCGTCCAGTCGTTACGGAGCGATCGCAAACCGTAGAGTCTAACTGAGACAACACTAGTGGATACTAGGTTGGCAGATGTATTCAAGTTAAACGAGGCCATCGTTTATCAGGAACCCCAGTCGGCGGTGGGCCGCTCCCCGTTTGGCCATAGTGGACGTCCCTGGGTAAGGCAATTTCGACTGTAAACGTATGGGCTTGCTCAAAGATATGCAGATGATGTTTCAATCATGTGCCAACATCGCCTGCAAAATTCTTGTCTAAACAGAATCACACTTTACAGTGACTCTTGAAGATGGTGCGCAGAAAAGTCCTGGTGTGGGGGGTGTGGGGGGTGTGGGCAGTTGTATATGGTAGGTGATCGATAGAATGACAATGCGAGGCAGGAGTGTCCTTGCTGGTGTCATATTTCATTCTGTGTTATTGGATGACCTCTTATCCCTTGGTTTGGTGAGACATGCAGCCGAACGACCACTCCCACCCGTGTCCCTATGCATTGCGCATCAGAAGCTGAACCCCGAAAATCGCAAAATGCTCAAATGATTGCTAAAAAGTGGAGTAATGTAACTTGCGAAGAGGTATGCTGGACCTGGATGAATCAGAGTCTTTTGAGATAAATTTTGGGCTCAAGAATGTTCTTACATCTTTGTCATAGGTTGATAGCCGTATGCGGTTAATTTACTCCCCCCCGCGAAAAAGAAAAAATTTCTACCAATGGGGATGGAGGGTGTGGGGACCTCACCTGCATATCTCATAATCCCAAGAAAGAGCATTGCACAGTTCCAAGGTTCTTCACGTACTGTTTTTTACCATATCGCAACGTATATTTGACACCAATGGGCATCTATTTCTACAACGACATTAGGGTTTCCTATGCTCTTTTCAGCGAAATTTATGAAGCTTTATTCTTCGCGTATAATAACTCTCCTTACCTATCAAAGATTATTGCATAATATGGCAATAGCCCGTAGGGTGGCATGCGAGTAATGATATTAAAAACGGAACAGAAAAAACTACGATAACATTTTCATTGATGTCTTGGCATGGCTACATCCCAGATCCTATACAAAGTAGTTCAAATTTTTTTTTTTTTTTTTTTATATCAATACTCGCATGCCGCCCTATGGGCTATGGCGAGGGTTTATTAAAACGAAAAGGAACTAAAAACAGCCGATAAGTACATGTAGTGCCCGCGGTGCTCGTACATGATGCGGGTGAACTGTCAATACAGTACGGGATGGTGTCCTTCACTTCCGTCCTCTATCCCATTCGTATTGTCCTGCTCGCAGCCATCTTCCTCCCAGTCTCACCCTGTCTACTTTCGATGCCTCCTCCAAGTACACCACCACCGAGCTTGTCTTTTTTCCCTCCTCTATCAAAGTTGTCTTCTTCCTCAGCCATCGAATCCCCGTGATCTTTCCTAGGTCCTGGTTGGCTGCCTCCATCCATCGTCGGACGTTCCCGAGGTCTTTCCTCAGGGCTATCCCGTGGACTACGATGCCGGTCTTTGGGGTGTTGGCATCGGGAGTGGTTGGAGGTGGGGATTTGGCTTTGGGGATGTGGGGGTTTTTTTTCTTAGGCGTGGGCTCTGGGGTGGGAGTCGGCTTGGGTGTGGGGGTCGGCAAAAGTAGTTCAAAGGCAGAATGCACTGCTTTTCTTTAATCGTCCTTTCTAGTAGCTATAATTGTAGCTAGAGTGTTTCTACCACACCTATCGACAATAAAATATTTTCTTTGCCTTTTTGCTGTTGAAATCTTAGCTTAAGTTTCAATTTGGCATTTTAGGTAATTTTTTTTATCATTTCTATATAAATCTTAACTTTGTTAAATAATTATACCACTTTCTGAAATATTTTCGTCGTGTATCCGCACCTGTAAACAACTTACTTACACTTATGTCGCAATGAGTAGAATTTTTTTTTTCCTTTTTTTTTTTTTTGTCACGAAACCCCGCATATAGGCTACCAGCCCATTGCAGGGACAGCAAGGACAATTCAATAATAACGATATATAGGAAAGTATATGCTAAGACAAGTACCACAATGAAAAAACGTAGACAGGGAAATTTGAAGAATAATCCTTTATTTTGACAAGCTACCGGCAGGTCTAAACATTCCATTCTCTAATAATTGAGAATTGTTGTTGTATGTGGTTATAAAATAATCTGCATCAGATGATGACCTACGTTGACTAAAATACTAGCGTATCTTCATTTACTAGCATATTTACCAGCTGCCCTCCTGTGTATTTATCTACGTACATTGCTTCCCTGTTCGTCAGTTTGCCAATGAATCCCAAGCTCACATACTGCATACAGAATGTTACGTTGTCGGATACCCTACCCAGAACTGTTCCATGCACTATGATCGGCACTTTAACTGAGAGATCGACAAAATTGAAATCTACATGCCTCATTGTATCCTATGATATTTTTTTCCTTCTTTTTTTTTTTTTTTTTTTTTTTCCCCACATAACCCCGCTTGCAGCTGTTCGCCATGGCAGGGACCTTCTGAAACAATTACTCTCGTATACATGCGCCTCTACCCCGGGCCAACATGTGAATGCCACTAGCGTGTCATTACGACGATCTCCACCTAGGCCTGCACTACGAGCTGCTGTGTTGTCTGAGGATAATTTAACAGGTCATGATCCTGTGTGTACGAATTCGACTTCCCCACCCCACCAATTAACAGCACATACACCCTGCTAGCCGATGGGTATCCAGATACCCGGGCTGCGTGCTCCCTCTCCAAGTCTTCCCAAGGAAAACGATATGGCCCGGGGGATGAGGAGGACATAGCCAATCCCCCGGAGGGCAACGAAAGAGACAGGGATCCGATGTTAACATTGTTGGGACGGATGGAGGGGTGACTCGGAGGCAGATCACTATGTTTACCGTCACTTTTACTTTTACTTACATCTTTATCTCTATTTTTCACTATCCATTTATATCCTATGTAACTAAACACCTCCATAGCCCTTAGGGCAGCATGCGATTACTGATATTAAAAAAAAAAAAAAAGAGTCTTCCCAACTCCATTATTCTTCCTCTTAGGCCTCTCTAGTTCGCACTCGAGTGCCACGTGTGTAGCGCTCCACTCGTCCCCGCATGTGCACCTCCCCACCGCTGACCTTCCTCCTGTGACCGCAGCTAGGTGTAGTTCGACGGTGCACTCCTTCCCCACTTCACGAGTTTCCGTTTCCCGAAGCTTGCTCGTTCTCTCAAACGCTAATTCGCTTAGCTGTTGCTCAGCTTCATCTGTTTCGCATAGCTGCCACGTCGCAGCATCAATGCCAATGATCACGTCAACCACACCCCTCGTGGCAGGTTGCTTTCAGGCCAATTGCATGGTCGTATTAGCATGAAGCGAAGGCAATGAATTCCCTGCCACTCTAAGCAGCGTGCGTTTGCGACCAGGAGGTTGAAAATTCCTTGTTTCAACGTGCAACTGGTCGTTCCGTGCTCTGCGCGCATAAGACGTACTGTACGCGAAGCTCGATCCTGTATTACGGCCTGCGAGTCCGTACAGTCTCGCCATAGCCCGAAGGGCGGCATGCGAGTATTGATATTAAAAAAAAAAAAAAAAAAGAGTCCGTACAGTATTGTGGCCTGCCAGCTCCTGTTTAGTGCCCTCTGTAAGGTGTTTCTTTTTTTTGGCAACCGTTCATAGCAGAAAATGGTATGATTTAGCACACCTCTTTCTATGCGGTAGAATAAAAAACATATATTCTGTATTAACGTTCCCTTTTCTTGTATAACCCTCTTGCAGTTGCAACCGAATGTGATGTTCGTGCCCAGCAAACCCAGCTAACCACGGAATACCATCTTCGGAATAGAGAGAATCGCCTTTTGTCTGTTTTGTAGAACCTCGCCAACGTTTGCTATCCAAGTATGATGCCCCCCTCTAGCTCCTTGACATGACCCTTCTGCTAGTGGGGACACAGCCCTGTACCATTCTGAAAGCTGGTCGTGAATAATAGGAATGCTAACACAATTTTGTGGCATCATTAGTGGCACCGATGGTGCGGAATAGTGAATCATTGGCAACCATGCCGATGATCAAGCGCCTACCGAGTGGTACCATTGCTCTTCCACGAGGCAAATACCCGCAGCAGCGAAAGAAAAAAAGGAAAAACAATAATGCTCCTCGTGCACATGTCATTACCACGGGGACAGCTGTGTTATCCACACCGCATGCTGGCCGAAAGGTGCATAAAAGGAAGAAATCGGACTCTGCCCAATATCAAGAGACTCAACCACAGACAATTGCCAGGGATGGGAGTCCCCCAAGGCCTCCATCGCCGAACAACCCCACCCCGGACCCCAATCCCGTGGACGAAGGAAAGCGCTTCGAGCGCAAGGATTCGCCGGCAGCACGCGAATGGATGCGTCTGAAATCAGTCGATGGTGCGCAGAGCGATGCGATAGATGAGTTGATGCAGCTCACGGGACTTGAGAAGGTCAAGGACTGGTTTCTGGGAATGTGGGCCAAAGTGCAGGTGTGCAAAGTGCAAGGAGTCGCACTGGAGCGGGAGAGATTCCATGCTATATTTCAGGGGAATCCGGGGACAGGTATATACTTAGCCCCTTCCATAAGAGCCTTTTCATTTTTCTTTCGCTCCATGTTCCGGTTTGTATTATGAACGTATGCCGAATTTCACTTGTGATTTCCTACAAGCGGCCTAACGTGAGGTACGGTTGGCAATAGGAAAAACCACGGTCGCACGCTTATATGCTAGATTCCTTCATTCTATCGGCAAACTCGCCTCCTCAACCGTTGTCGAAACCTCCGGAGCTAAGCTCGCATACGATGGTCCTGATGGGCTGGATAAGATGATTGAACTCCTGCTCAGGAACGAACCACCAGGTGGGGTGATTTTTGTCGATGAAGCCTACCAACTGACCGCAACTCATTCTTCACTGCAGGGCCGGCAGTGCTTGGATGTGTTGCTCACGCAAATGGAAAACAACCTCGACAAGCTGGTGTTCATATTTGTCGGGTACCATAAGGAGATGGAATCGTTCTTTGAACATAACCCTGGGTTGACGAGTAGGATAACATATAACATCGACTTTGATGATTTCGAGGACTGGGAGCTATGTGAGATCATGAAAGGCATGATCCACCGGCGGTACGATGGAAAGTTGAAGGTGGAAGGCGGGATCGATGGGCTATACATGCGGATCTGCATTCGCAGGCTGGGGCGGCAAAGGGGCTTCAAGGGCTTCGGCAACGCCACGGCGGTAGAAACGACATTGCAAAATATCACGGACCGACAAGCACGGCGGATCCAGGCGGCAAAGCGTGAGGCCACCTCAGAGAGCGAGCTAGGATACTTCCTTTTCACTAAAGAGGACCTCATCGGCAGAGAACCTTCCACAGTATGGACCTCGTCTGCGTGGCAAAGGTTGCAGAGCATGATTGGACTCGACGCGGTGAAAAAGAGCGCCGCTAGTTTCATCAGGACCATCCAGACGAACTATCAACGGGAAATCGCAGAGTATAAGCCGCTACAGTTCTCGCTCAACAGGATTTTTGTGGGCAACCCAGGCACTGGCAAGACGACTGTAGCAAAATTATATGGGCAAATATTAGCGGATTTGGGGTTCTTAACAAATGGTGAAGGTAAGGGAACTGAAAATGTATTTTGATGATTGTTAGCATTGAACTCACTGGCATTCTGAGCAGTTGTGATCAAGAGCGCAGCCGACTTTATTGGCGCGTGCCTCGGAAAGTCAGAGTCTCAAACGAAAGCAATCCTAGCGGCGACAATTGGCAATTTTTTTTTTTTTTTTTTTTTTTTTTTATTTCATTACTCGCATGCCGCCCTAAGGGCTATGGCGAGGTATAAATAAACTAGTTAATTACAGGTATAACGAATAAAATAAATGCTAATAATCACTCCTGCCCTGCCCATTCCAGTATCTCCCCGATGTTCGTATCCTTGTCTGGTTGTCTTAATCCTCCCGCTCCGTCTTTCATCTTTCCCTTCCATGTCTGACATTCGTTGGTTATGTGGGCTAGGTTCTCGGGTGCTCTCCCACACCATCGGCATTCCGGGGAGTCCGTCTTTCCTATGGTGTGTCTCCATTCTTTGAGTCCCTTGTTCCCTAGGATACCGGCCAGGGTTGCGATTCTCCTGCGGTTGTCTATTCTTTGAAGGGGTCGGTAGGACATACGGAGGCGGTCCCTTTCGTCGGCTCGGAGGTTTTTGGCTTCCTGTCTGATGCCTGCTTCTGTAGCAATGTCCTCTTCGTACTGTAGTGCCGTGCCTATCTTAGCCGCCGTGTCCGCCTTGGTGTTGCCTTCTACCCCTTTGTGTGCTTTGATCCACATTATTGCGATGTCTTGGTCCCCCCTTGCGACTCGTCTCTCCCATCGTTCTCGTACTTCTCGGGACGAGCCTTCTGCGTTCGGGTCGCCGTTGGCTATCTTTCGGATCCTGGCGATTGCAGTGCGGGAGTCGGAGACGACCATTACTTCTCCCTCTTGTTCGAGAGCCTGGCCAATTGCGATCAGCTCTCCGTCGTTCACGGTGCATCTTCGTCCCAGGTAGATGGACTCGTCCCTGCCCTGGCAGTATATTCCCGCTCCCGTTGAGTTGTCCACCCGGCTCCCGTCGGTGTATGCGCTCTTCCAACCTTCGTCCTCCTCCTTCGCGATGGCTTCTTCCCATTCCTCCTTGCTTGTGTCGCTTGGTCTGAAGGGGAAAAAGTGTATCGGAAGAGGGTCTCGGTGTGACAGATCGCCCCTCAGGTACGTGGTGTCCGGTAACGGGTCTTGTATTGGTTCGTTGTTGAACCTCAGTGTTCGTGCCTCCACTCGTACTTTCTCCCCGTGCGTGAAGGTCTCTACCGATTCTAGGTTGGATATTCCTTCCACGATGTCTCTTCTGGTTCCCCAGGGGGCTCCGGTGATGTCCCTGGCAACCGTGTACTGCCATTTCTCGAGTAGTCTTAGCTTTTTTCCCTTCGGTGCTCCCTTCGCGTAGGTTTGCCACGCCCAGCATCCGTAGGTGGCTATGTTCCTGGCTATGCCTGTGTAGAGTTGTCTTCTCTTGCTCGGTGGTATCTTTGTGAGTCTTTGCGCGACCCCCCACGCCGCCTTCCCTAGGTGTAGTCTCTTCTGGAAGTGTTCGTCGAACTTGAGTTCCCAGTCCACCGTTAGTCCCACCAGCCGGTAGCTTTCCCCTTTGGTGCCGATTATTAGGGTCTCTGATTTCCGTGGGTCCAGATCGAACCCCTCTTCCTTGGCTTCTTGGGCTAGCAGTTTCCGGTGTTGGTCTATGTCTTTTCGTAGTTGCTTCATTGACTTGTTGGAGATGACGCTGTGGAAGTCGTCTACGTACGATCGTGTGAACTGTCGTCTGTCGGCTTTCTCCGCTAGGGGAGCGACTCCCACCAGGAATAGGACCGGAGACAGCGGTGATCCTTGCGGCGCCCCATCCGTCATCGTGCCTTTTCCTCGAACTTTCCCATCCCATGAGATCGAAAACTGGTTCGGTTGTAGGAATCCTTGTACGAAGCTGGCTATGTTCCGATTGGTGCTTTCCAGTCTCTTGACTACCCTTTCTCGTCTTACATGGTTAAACGCCGCCTTGATGTCGTCCCCGACTAGTGCCGTCCACTCCCCCCTTCCTAGTCGGCGGTCCGCTTCTTTCAGAATTTGTCTCTGCAAGTCCTCGCTCCGACAATTGGCAAGGTGCTCATTATCGACGAAGCATACATGTTCTATAACAACGCAACCGATAAACAAGACCAGTATCGCACGGCAGTAGTCGATACACTCGTCGCGGAGGTGCAGAGCGTTCCTGGGGACAACAGATGTGTTCTATTGTTAGGCTACGAGGACAAGATGCGCGACATGTTCTTGAACGTTAACCCCGGGCTCGGGCGCAGGTTCCAGATCGACGACCCATTCAAATTCGAGGACTACACACTCCCAGAGCTGCTTGAAATCTTGCAGCACAAGATGGCAGAACAGGACCTCACAGCCACTCCGTTAGCGCTACAAGTGGCCTCCGACATTCTCCAGCGCACAAAAATGCGACCAAATTTCTCCAACGCCGGCGAGGTCGAGATGCTTCTTTCGTCTGCCAAACTCAACTGCCAGGAGCGACTGTCCAAGCTGCCTCCAGAGGATAGGATGGGGGACCCAGAGCTGCGCCCTGAGGACTTTGACCCGCAGTGGACCAGGCAGGAAAATGCCATACAGAAATGTAGGGAGCTTTTGAAAGGGCAGGTGGGGGACAACATTATTCAGAAGCTTGAGCATCTCCAGTTACGGGCGAAGAACGCAACTTTAAGAGGCCATGACCCACGCAAAGTGGTGCCCACCAACTTTATCTTTCTTGGTAACCCAGGTGGGTGCGAGATACTTCCTGCTTATTACCAGCTTCTTTATTGTTCACGGACGACTGACGGATTATATAACACGCTACAGGCACAGGGAAGACCACCACGGCACGCAACATGGGCCAGATCTTCTACGATATGGGCTTCCTGTCCACGTCCGAAGTCGTCGAGTGCTCCGCCTCGGAGCTGATTGGTCAGTACGTGGGCCAGACGGGGCCTAAGACGCGCCTGCAGCTGGAGCGCGGCCTTGGAAAGGTGCTTCTGGTCGACGAGGCGTACCGCCTGACCAACGGGCAGTACGCCACGGAGGCATGCAACGAGCTCATCCACCAGCTGTCGCAGGCGCGCTTCAATGGCAAGATGGTGATCATCCTGGCGGGATACCCAGCGGACATGCGGGAGCTGCTAAGGCTGCGACCAGGGCTGGCAGGGCACTTCCCCGAGGTCATCGAGTTCCATAACATCCCGCCCGAAGACTGCCTGCGCCTGCTCGCGCGTGAACTGGCCGCCATGGGAGTACACGCGAGATTCCTCAGCGACCAGGACTGCGAGGAGTACATGAAGCTGTGCAACCTGTTTAAGTTCGTGTCCATCTTCCCGTCGTGGCACAACGCCCGCGACATCAAGAACCTTGCGAAGCGCATGGGGGGCTTCGTGCAGCTGGGGACCCCCAAGCCGCCCGCGCCTGCCCCGTTGACCTGCAGGGAGCCCGGCGGGGATGCGGAGATGCTGGATTTGAAGTGGGAGCAGGCGCTGCAATGCATGAAGGCGGTGGTACACGAGCATCGCCTGCGGTACGGGAGGGACTTGGACCCGGATGACGATGACTACACGCTGCCGCAGCCGGGCGCGTTTGGCGAAATCTCCGCGCTGTCCGGCGTCAGTGCCCCTGGTTGCGCAGATCAGATCGCGGAGGCCCCCCAAGAGCAGACGGCTGCAGACGCAGCGACGATGACTCAAAGCGGGACGAGCGCGGGCGTGGACGTCGAGGTGGCGGCCGGCCCGGAGGCACAGCGCGCGCAGCGGGCACCGGTGCCACCCCCTCCCGTGCTGCCACCTCTGCCCCCCAATTACAGCAACGGCCCAGGCCCGGACAGCCCAACGGCTGGTGAGAGGGCGGGGCACGGCGGCGCCGCGCAGGAGGCAGAGGCAGAGGCAGAGAATATCCCACACTGCGTGCGCATCGCCATCTCTGCGTCGGATGAGCACGCAGAAGGAAGCCGCAACCATTCGAATGCCGTTCTACCGCCGCGCTCAATTCCCGCGCCGCCCGTGCACCACAATCTGGCAACCCACCCCCTCGTCAGTGCTGACCCGAGCCCTCCACCGTCCCCCGCGGGAGCCGCTGCTAGCAACGACATTGACGAAACCGCCACCGACGCTGACGGGACTCAGGAGGCTGAAGCCACGCTTAGACCTCACTGCCTCCGTACCGAGGTGACACGACCGCAGGACGAGGAGACGCCGCGAGCGCGCAGCCGTACTCGACGCGCCTCGCTCCACCCACCAATGAAACACCAACAAGGATCACGATTTCGCTCCCGGTCGCTCTCCCCCTTCACGCGTGAGGGACGCAGGGCCATCTCAGCATTCTTTCGTGACGGAGTCGCACCTGTACGCCACCGCAGCCCATCCGCCAGCACAGTGGTCTCCGCGACCGAAAGCCGGCCCTCCACTGAGTTCACCGTACCAACAGAGCACGAGATCAGCCGGCCACAATCGAGCTCGAGTGGCTCCGACCCACAAGAACGCAGCCAGCACCAAATCTTGCCGCCCCCTACGGCCCAGAAATCATCTCCTGATCACGACACTGGTGCAAACTCCAGGGCCACGAAACGCGATCGCATCAAGTCTCTTTTCAGGGTACGGTCAAAATCTGCAAGTCCACCCATGAAACCTTCCTTTTTCGATGATCTTATAAAGTCAAATTTTAGAACAGACGAGACGGTAGCACACCAGTACGGCCCTCCCACAAAATGCCCCGAAAACTTCGCTTGGGATCCACTGGGGGATGGTACTTGGCAATGTCAGGGAGGGTCACACTTCTGGAAGGACGGGAACATTAGCATGGACTGGTAGATGTGGGTTTGCACTGAGTGGATGCATACGGAGAATAGGCAATGGAATTGATGCTGAACATCCCATATTAGTTTCTCTCGTTTTTGATGGCTAGTTGCCTCTTATGATTTTATGCACTTCAAAGTTTATGTTGGAGGTCCTTATTAGTTTCCCTCGTTTTTGATGGCTAGTTGCCTCTTTTGATTGTATGCACTTCAATTTTATGTTGGAGGTAGTCTACATAGTGGTACTTGTGTACAGCAATAGTATGGTTCCCAAAGTAAGCTGCTCTTCTAAAGCGATAGTGATTCGCTGAGTTAGGTGGTGAACGGGAAAAATTGGGCCGCCCTGCTCAGATATCAGCCTACGAGCAGGTTGGCCGACCCGCGAACCGGAACTGTTCGCAGGTAGGCTGCAGAACCTGTACCATACATCACCATTAAGAAAAATATCGCCTAGAGCATAGTGCTTACGGGAAAAGAACTGGGGAACATGTTACAACGCAACCCTTTCGTGTGCGCCATGTTACAGCCCGTCGCTCATGGATCGCCCTGAGAGACAAGACCGTGCTGTCGGATGTAGGGGCGCACTGATCTATTGCTTGGGTGCTGGCGTGTACTAGGTGGTTACGGGCGAACGTGTACGAGGCAGAAAGAGGGAGGAAGTAGACAGGTCATGGATATGATTCTGGAATTACCTACCCACATCACGCATGAACACCGTGGGCAATGCATGTACTTACTGCTGATTTTTTTCCTTTATTCTAATAAAACACCTCGCCATAGCCCATAGGGCCGCATGCGAGTATTGATATATATAAAAAAAAAAAAAAAAATACTAGATGCAGGCTGACACTTTAATGATGCAACACTTGAAATAACTACTACCTAGGGTGCTGCCTTGACAATCTTAGCATCCAAGATTCGTGCATTCTATTATAGTTCATATCAACTAGGTATAAAACAATCACAGTTTCTTTTTTTTTTTACAATATCAGCAACCGCGTGCCGCCCCATGGGCTATGATACTATGTTACGTAAATAAGGGATAATGGAGAGAAATAACCCAGACACAGATGAAAATAACAGAAAACGGCCTAAGGAATAAATGACAGAAGAGGAGGACACCCAGATCAGTCCTTCTGGGCCCACCTAAGTCATTCACGCTCCACCCATCTCAGCAGTGCCGGCAATGGGTCCCCTGCGTCTTCGCCCCCCTCCGGAGCTCTGAGAAGCGATTCTCTGCTCCCCGGCCACCTCCTTTCCCCATTCCCGGCACCTGTCCCAGAGGTGTGTTGTCGTTTCTTGCTCCTCCCCACACCATCTGCACTCCAGCCCGTCCTCGTTGCCTATCCTGTCACCGACAACAACCTTTTCAGAGCGATGCAAGAATACTCCATTGATTTACAGAATTCACAAGTTTAGGACTCGTTTCCTCAAGGTCAAGATTTCTAAAGTTTTTCAGAGAATTCACACACAAATCTCAAGAGGCAGGGACCTGCACCTAGGATCACGTGATCGCTTCGGAGATCAGCTGATCAGCTGCAGAAGGGATGACCGAGAACAGCAACAGCCCAAATGAGCAACAACTTTCCCTTTTCAGTCTTAGTGACAAGAGCTAGGACTGAAGCGGCGCATGGCCCGAAAAGGCAGGACCAAGCAAAGGTCACGAGAAGATAAGCAAGTCAGAGAGCAGAATGTGAGTGGAGTAGCAAAAACCAAAGATAAAGTTGTTGGGACTAGTAGGAGGTAAATAGACAGGAGAGATATATGTAATAGAGAGGAATATAGAATAAGTAATAAATACTATTCATGTATAGGAGAGGAAGAATTGGTAGCTAGTGAGGCTAGAAGAGGAAGAAGACATAATCATAATAAAAGAAAAGGTAAAAAGAGTATATAGAAAGGGAGAAAAATATAATGAAAAGTTAAATATAATTGAAGAGATTAGAAAGGAGGTAGAGAGGTAGTAGTAAGAAAAAAAGTAGAAGAAATAGAGTAAGTAAAGATAGAGAAGGGAGTGGAGAGAGATGAGGGTCGTCATGATACCGAAGCCGGGCAAGGACATCAAGACGGCGAAAGCGTGGAGGCCAATCAACCTGATCAATTGTATCGGGAAGATCGGGGAGAAAGTCATGGCCAGCAGGCTGCAGAAAGAAGACCGACTCTTCCACAGGCTCCAGCTGGGAGCACGCAAGGGGAGGAATGCGATCCAGGCGATGGCGAGGGCGGTAACAAAGGTGCAGAGGTGCCTGCACAGGGGGGGGAGAGCAGCGTGGGTGACGGCGGATGTTAAAGGAGGCTTTAACATCGTGAGGAAGGAGGTGGTCCTGAGAAGGATTGAGGAGAGGGGGAGCGAGGGGGTGAGAAAGAAGCGGAGGTGGCTGGAGGAGTTTATGGGAGGCAGGGAGTTTGGAGTGTGGTGGGACGGCGAGGAGAAAGGGAGGGGCAGGTCGAACGTGGGGGTTCCGCAAGGGTCACCACTGTCACCGGTCATCTTCCTCATCTTCATGGCACCCACCATTGAGAAGATTGAGAGAAGGCTGAGAGGGGTGGCGATGGGGGCGGAGGTAGAAGTGCCATCGTACGTCGACGACCTGGCAGCAACGATCCTGGACTGGCACGGGTACTGGGATATGGGGCGGCTCAGGGAGAAAGTGAAGGTGGCAATGGCGGAGGTGGCGGAAGAAGATCAGATCCCGCTGGAGGAGTCGGAGTGGGGAAAAGGTGGAAGAAGGAGGGGGAGATGCTGAAGTGGCTGGGAGTCATTTTTGACGAGAAGCTGACCTTCAGTGCGCATTGGCGAAATAGGCTGAGTAGGGCGAGGAGGCTGGCGGGGGCACTCTCAGGACTGGGAAACCGGGACTGGGGGATGTCACCACGGAGCTGGCGGCAGGCGTATACAGGGATGGTGAGGGCGGTGGCGATGTGGGGGAGTGAGATCGGGTGGAGGGGCCAGAAGGAGTGGAAGAAGGAGATGGAGCTATTACAGCTGCAAGTTTTGAAGAGAGCAGCTGGAGGGGGGAGAGGTGCCGGGGTGGAAGGGGTGAATGCGGTTTGCGGAGTGGAAGACGTGGAGACGGTCCTGGATGGCGCGCAAGCGAGGGCGATCGTCCGGGAGGTGGAGGCGCCGTCAGAGCTGGCGGAGCTTTGCACGGGCGACTTCGGAGGGAGTGAGGAGAGAGAGGAGGAGGCAAGAAACTGGAGAGACTGGGGGTGCAGTGGGCGGTGGTCGAGAATGAGGGGTATGAAGCGCCGAAGCGGTGCTGGACCGCTGGCAAGGTCAGTGGGCGAGGTTCTCGGAGGAGGGGGAGGAGATCTCGTGGGGAGGGGGGTGTGAGAAGGTGGAGGTGGAAGTGGTGGAGAGGCGGAAAGGAGAAGTGGAGACGAGGGGGGAGTGGGAAGCCGCGATCGGGGAAGCCGGAAGAAAAAGGGCAGTCCTTTTCTCCGACGGCAGCAAGATCGAGGACAGCAAGGTGGGAGCAGGAGTGTGGGGGAGGTCGGCAGCCGTGGCGGAGGTGGTGGGGAGAACGGCGACGGTGTGCGATGGGGAGGTGAGGGGAGTGAGAAAGGCGCTGGAGTGTGTGGAGGAGGAGGTCCCTGTACTGATCTGTTTAGACTCTGAGGCTGCCGTCATGGCGATCCAGAAGGCAGGCAGGGAGGGAAAGGGGAAAACCGAGGATGTGCGGAGAGTGGTGGATGCCGTTTTTTTTTTTTTTTTTATTTCACTGGTGGATGCCGTGGCGAGGAGGAAAAAGAAGGGAGGGGACGCGAAACTGATGTGGGTCAAGGCTCACATTGGGATTGCAGGAAATGAGAAGGCGGATGAGTGGGCGAAGAAGGGGACGGTGATGCAGGGGAAGGAGGTGGCCACCGGAAGTGGGGTGCGCCAGAGGGTGAAGGCGTGGAGGAAGGAGAAGAGAGAAGTGGAGGGCTTTGGAGGAGGAAAGGTAATGGAGTGGAGTAGGGTGGCGACATCAAACTTCACTGCATTGCGACTGGAGCGAGGAAGGTGTTTTTTTTTTTTTTTTTATTTCATTACTCGCATGCCGCCCTAAGGGCTATGGCGAGGTATAAATAAACTAGTTAATTACAGGTATAACGAATAAAATAAATGCTAATAATCACTCCTGCCCTGCCCATTCCAGTATCTCCCCGATGTTCGTATCCTTGTCTGGTTGTCTTAATCCTCCCGCTCCGTCTTTCATCTTTCCCTTCCATGTCTGACATTGCGAGGAAGGTGTGCTAGGTGGTTGAAGAAGCTAGGGGGGCGGAATCGGATAGGTGCAGGTGTGGGGAGGTGCAAACGGGGGAGCATCTCGCTTTCCGATGCAGAAGTCAGGAGAACCGCCCAGAAGGTTTTGAGAGGTAGGGCGACATGGGGAAGGATTGGAAAAGAAGGCGGAGAATGGGGAGGAGTATGACGTTTTAGAGAATTTCTTCGCTGGGGTCAAGTTCTACAAGCGGGGTTATGTGATTAAAAAAAAATAAAAAAAAAAAAACTGCTGTAGTAAAGAATAATAGATTTGTTATCATAGCTAAATTATTATTAATAGGATAACTAAAAACATCAGCAAATAGACTTCTAGTATTCTTCTTGCTCTAAGTGAACCTTTGTAGTTATCTTCTTAGGTAGAGAGATCCGGATTCCTCCGCCGTTTCTAGTAATATCTTGTGGTAGCAACAAGATGCCAAGAATTAGAATTTTGGTAGTTGTATTGCCAGAAACGGCACTTAATAGAATCCCTTACAACGCCAAGCGGCTCTATCCCACTTGTACTGGCAGGACTTCAGCCATTTCCCTCCTAATCTCACTCTCGCTGGTATTGAATCTGCTCCCGGTATACTTTGCTCCTGTAGGTATCACAACTGAGGTGGTGATTTTCTCCTCAACCCCTTTTATTACGTATCTAACGCACCAATTCATATGTTACGATATGTAACAAAATCGCCCAGGGCGGCACGCGATCAATGATAAAAAAAGTAAAAAAAATAAAAAAAAAGGCCCAATTATGACTCATGTGCTGGCCCAGTGACGAACATTGTGGTTCGCAAAACTGGGCATATATATACATATAGGTACATAGAGGTACATTCATGTTCGCCGCTAGGCCAGGTGTTCGTGGCTGGGCTGGCCCCGTGAAAAACACCATATGTTTTTCAGGGGGCCGGCCGATTCGCGAATCGACTGCCCGGTTCGTGAACCGGAAAATGTTCGTCGGTGGGCCAGAACACCGGTCGACACCACAGCAGCACCACCCGGAGAAAACACTCCTGCTGCAAGCACCACAACCCAAACCCCCGAACCCCCAAATCGCGGCCCAAGACCCAGGGACACCACATCTAGCCCCAACACAAGACGCGCTCCCCCACCCAGTCCCGTTGCCACCACCAAGAAACCAGGCATCGTTGTGCACGGAATAGCCCTAAGGAAGGACCTGGGGAAAGTCTAAAGATGGTTGGAGGAAACGAATAGAGAACTAGGAAAGACGGTTGGGATTAGATGGCTAAGACGCAAGCAGACGCTGATAGATGAGTCAAAAGTGACTAGCTCAGCTTTGGTATACTTGGAGGAAGAGACCGAAATCCAGAGAGTGCGATTGGGAGGGAAATGGTTAAGGGGATCTAAGTACGAGTCAGATAGGGGCAGGAGATAGGACTCGTCTGTTGTTTTGGCCTTTTGCCCATATCATCATCACATACCGCGGGCCCCACTGTAACTTACTGTCCCTTTTCCTTTGCTCTCATGCACTTAAATCGCCATAGCCCATAGGGCGGCATGCGATAAATGATATAAAAAAATAAAAATAAAAATAACGCAGGTAACTAGCCAGCATAGTTGCCTCTCGCACTCTCAGCTAAATTACCTCTCTCGAGCTTCCTCCTGCACAGCATATCGGATGCTCATTACTAGTGAGCGGCACGAGCCGAGCCAGCTCGAGCTCAAACGTGCCAAGATCATGCTTGTGTTTTTCTTGACAGCTCGCTAAAATGCTTAGCCAGTGCAAGGTTTCATAAACTGTAAATACCTAATATAGTAATAATTAGAGACTTGGAGCTCATTCTGACCTACCAACAACTTCGAAATGCTCAATTTAGCTGATAGTAGTGAGAAAGATGAAAATTTAGCTTAGTTTATTTTAGTTTGTCAATATTATGTATATAATCAATCCAGACTCGAGCTAGCTCGTGCCGCTCACTACTCATTACAGGTCACTGGTTGCTCCAAGTTCTTTTCCACTTTCCTTTTACATTTTCAGATTCAATAAAACCGCGATCGGTAACAGATAGGCCTTTGGAATCAGTGATTGGCGAGCTATGAGGTCTATTTGGATTACTCAAAGTAGCTACCTTGTTCGAAACCGTAGCGACCAGACTGGAAATGTAAGATGACAGATATGTTAATACTACCAGTTCGTTGCATACTCTCGTTCTATGATTGTCTTATTGATGAGATTTCCCTGCTTACGCGTAAATCTTGGAGGTTAACATACTTTGTTTCCTTTTCTGCCTGTAACACAGAGAGATTTATGAGAATTACGTTGGTTGTCCTGGATTTTGCATTTACTTTCAGTTCGTTTGTTTTCACCTGCCTTACTACTTAGGGTCGTGGGTCTGCACGCTGTGTTTTTGCCTCTTTATCTTTATTTCATTATTTCCTTCGTACTATTCTCGCCAAAGCGCCTAGGGCGATATACGAGTAATGATATATATACAGAAAAGGCCTGTATCATTCTTTTTTCCATTTTTTTTTTTACCAAATCAGGTTATCCCACTTGCAGCTGTTTACCATGGCAGGGTCTCTGCACCAAAGTCCTTGTGGTCCGGAGACAAGCACCTCTGCAACTATCTAGATCAAACTTAAACACAAAAAAAAGCCCGTAAGCTTCTGAGGATGCGGAGAAACGAAGAGCAGTGGCCTTATTACGCAAGAAAAATCCAGCAGTCATGTCCACCTCCTCAATATCTGTCCCATTCTCCTTTCTGTCTACTTTTGTAGTTCTGTCCTAGTCATTCAGAAATGAGTGATGCCGCTTGCTTCATAAGTTACTTTCACTGGTGTTTGACTACCGCAACAATCTTTCCCATCCGTGGGTTTGCCTTTTCCATCCAATCTCCTACTTTTTTCCCAAGTTTTCTTGTTACGACTATTCCATATACCACAACTGCGCGGCAAAATTGTTGGAGTGTTTTTTTCCTTTGGTGTTGGTGTTGGTGTCGGAGATAGTATCAGAGAGTATTTATCCTTTGCCCACTTCGATGTATTCTATATGAGAAATAGCATTCAGTCCCATGTCAGATTTTTTCAAGAAATGCATGTATCTTAAAATTATCTAGTCAGTACAAAAATAAAACAAAATCTCTAAAGCCAAGTTATCGATTGGCGAATCCGGTCATGAATGGCCTCGCCATTCAGCAGTCTGGACGATCAGACAAGTGACCCAGCTGTGTTGAGTCTGCGAGTTTACAAAAATTCTCTTATTCCAAATACCTTGTTGGAACAAAGGGGATTGCACCTATGCGCATCTAAAAGTTGCATCCACCAACAGAAAACCCGTCATTGACACATGTATGTCTTTGACGCGCGTCGTCCTAGACCAACTATTTCTTGAGGTCAGCCAATACCATTTGATGCTGGCGAAATTCCAATCCTTGTCAATGTCTCATGTAGCACAATGACTGCCGTGGGCCGTCGAAAGAAATGAGTGCCGTGGAGATTGTACGGCTTCGTCATTGGAAATTGAAGCGCCAGACCGATATAGACACATGAGCTAGGCCTCTTTAGCTTGCCGCCTTTAGCGTTCTCCTGGTACAGCAGCCACGTGACGCAATGAGAAAGTACGGAAATTTCTAACTGATATACACAATAAACACAAGACAGCGTGAGGGCTGAGATGCTTCAACGTTCCACTGTCCTGTTGCGGAGCACCCATGTGACAGTTCCAGAGATGGTTTTATTGCTCTCTCCTGTGAAGGCTCTCCTCAACAGAGGAGAAAAAAACTCTGTTGATTTGCAACACTGCAGGGCAACCTACCGCTGGTCTCACATACTAAATTCCAAGAACCGTGACATCGTACACCAAATACGCTCTTACAGACCCAGGTTGGCCAGGAAATAATCCCTCTCTACCGGCCTGGGCATTATTTTCACTCACAGATTGTTGTCTGCATTGATTATCCACATTAGTACTATGTCTAAGTCTAGCCCAAACTAACTACATGTGTGCATTAAGTGCCAGGTAGTTGCTTTGCCTGACCTGGGTTTATGAGTCCCTGGCATAGACTAGTAGCTGTTATGTGACTCAAAGAAAAGGCAGATTGCAAGGCTTGTTTGCAGTGCATATACACGGGCGACAACCTGGATATGTTTGCTCTATTTATAGTTGGTACGAGGTTACATCTCATTGTCATCATTTTGCATTTTGAGTCCCTGTCAGAACAATGTTGTCGCTAAAGATTACGGCTTTCAATCAGGCTCAGTCTATGACTGTCCATTATCGTTTGCTAGAGCTAGCACTGTGGAATGATGCCTGCACGAGTAGCAAGCTTTGGTCAAGGTTCTTTGTCTCAATTTCAATTTGTATCTTACCAGATTGTCTACATATAGTACGTCCTTTTACTCAATCCTTTGGCCTTCAAGTATCGACTCTACTGCTCCGACCATAAACTTCGCTAACCTACTGAAATATAAACCCAAAACACACTACACTTCCCCAAATTGCTCTAAGAATGACATGCCAATCCACCTCTTCCTCGCGCGTCGTTCCATCCCGTTTCATCCTCCTCCTGCTAGTGATTGCTCTCTTCTTTTCATACCCCACTGAAAGTACCAGAATTTCGAAGAATATGGTAAATGCATCCACCAGAGGAAAATCGAATTCGAGGGGCTCTGCCATTGAAAATTCTGCCCACACGCCAGGCAAGGAAGCAGCAACAAACAGAGCACTTGGCATTCAGCCTCTTACACCAAGAATGCCTGGTTGCGGATGGGGTCGCTTCAAGTGTGGGGAGTTCAATTGCTGTGATCTGGGTGAAAAATGTATGTCCACGGGAGAATGTTGCGATGGTACACTTTGCGCTTCCAAGTGCTGCGATGTCGGCTTCAAATGTCTGTCAGGAGAATGTTGCCCATATAACAAAACTTGCGGGCCTCGTTGCTGCGCTCAGGGCGAGGTTTGCCAAAACTCGGGCCAAGGAAAATGTTGTCCTCTTGCGAGAAGCTGTGGGGCTGTTTGCTGCCCTGACGGCGAAGTATGTCAAACAAACGAGGCCACAGGAATTCGGGGATGTTGCGCGAGTAATCAGCTTTGCGGCATGGCTTGTTGTGGAAGGGTTGGTGAAGGGTTGGTCCTGGAAAAGTTTTGCCTCGATCCTCTCAAGGGCCTCTGCTGTGACTATGATCAATTTGTATGCGGTGGAAAGTGCTGTCCGAAAGGGATGTTATGCAGTGCTGGGGCATGTTCGCAACCGACAAAAACACCGCAGCAATGCAACATTGAGCAACCATGGGATGGATCAGTTTGTAAGACCACAGCCGAGTGCCCGCAGATTCCTGGGAGATCCGAGCCTGTTTGTCACCTCGGCTGCTGTTCTAGCTTGAAAATACCGACGGTCATGTAACAGCGGTCCACCTGGGGAGAAAGGGACTGAGAGTGCGGATGACCAGAATAGAGAAAGCGGAAGGCCCGGTGTGTTTTTTTTTTTTGTTTTTTTTTATTTCATTACTCGCGTGCCGCCCTGGGGGCTATGGCGAGGTTATTTAGGTACATGTGGGGATGTATGAAAAACAAAATTAAACTAAAAGAAACCCATTACTCCTGCCCTGCCCATTCCAGTATCTCCGCGACGTTCCATGGCCCGGAGTGTGGATGGCGCGAATGGAAGAGGAGATAGCAGCAGCACACGTCTGGACGAGAAGGTGACTGGGGGGGCTGGAGGCGGTGAGACAGTTTCCGGCCGGTAAGAAGGGTAAACAGGACGCAGGGCGCAGCTATTGAAGTGGGTTGAGAGATAATGGCGGCTTATCTTTAGCATACTTTGGAATGTGCTCGTCTGCTTGTTTCTTTTTTCTTAGCTCATTTGTATTTATTCTGATCATAGCCGATATGGCAGTATACGAGTAATGATTTGTTTTTCTAAAAAAAGAGAGCCGTCCACGGTCGAGCTCCTTTGTTGACGCAACAAGGGATATCTGCAGTTCACGGAGCAGAACAGAGCGACCCACCGGGCAAGGTTCTCAATAACTAGCTGAATTTTGAACCTCATGCCAGGAGTGGAGAGTGTGTAGTTAGACTTTATAATAGTTCTTATCGACTTACAACCAGCATAAAACAGTCGACCGCGAGAGCTGAGTCATAGGTTCCTTGGTGGAATGAACATGTACAGTAGAATAACTCTTGTCACAGAGTTAACTCACCGATATGCTGTGCAACCATCCTGTTCCACAACTAAACGCTCCAGACGTACCTAGGGGGGTTTTTTTTTTTTTTTTTTGAATCACGTAACCCCGTATAGAGGCTCTCAGCCTATAGCAGGACCCCTTTATTGCCGGGAGGCAGGTCTGTGACACCGGATTGTGGGCCTGATCACTCATACTAGGTATCTACACCTCACCGTGGCTGAAGATCAACAAATTGATGGACCAAGCACAACACTACACACAATGGGTGTCACAGACTAGCCAAGCAGGAATGGTCCACATCAAGGAAATAAAGCCCCGGACGCCGCGGCTCATAAGATATGCCCCTCGCCCCAATGAATAAGTCACCGCTTAGGAAATAAACCACCGTCCAGCAGTGTTCCCAACGGGCCGGCCCGGGCCATACAAATCTAGGCCTGGGCCGGTCCAGGCGATTCAGGCCATTCAGGCCATTCAGGCCATTCAGGCCATTCAGGCCGGTCCAGGCCATTGAGGCCATTCAGGCTACAGTGTGAGTTAAGTTATACAGTAGCTATATACAGAACGTACTCTAAATTCTACTCTAATGTTTAGGATTTTGCTTGCTGATTTTACACCGCCAGTATCGCTTTCCATTAGCCATGCACAGCTTCACCATAGTGTCAAATCCAACTTTGTCGCACCAGATTTTTGTAACCCAAATTCCAGAAGACTCTTTTTTTTTTTTTTTTTTTAATTTCACGTAACCCCGCTTGCAGCTGTTCGCCATGGCAGGGTCCCTGGACCGAAGTCCTTATGGCCCGGAGACAGGCACCTGTGCAACTACATACAAACACATCCCCTGATATGACATCAACGAAATGGCGTGATGTAAGAACGTCCATGTCTTGGGCAGTTGATTTCGTAGCTAAAGAGGTTACCGCAGATGATCCTCCCTTCGCATCTGTCGGAGCACTCTTCCTTCTCCTCTACCACTGCTTCATCCATGTCCATCCTGTCATCTCGCTCCTTCCCCTTCTCTCTTGTACCCACTCTATTCCACTCGTACAATTCCGAGTGTAGCCATCTCCCAGACAACCTTACCTTCGCTAGTTTTTGACCATCCGACTCTACCTCCCCTTTTAGGTAGATTACAACCGAGCTGGTCTTCTTCCCTTCCCTCCTCTCCTTCTTCAACAACCATCGGGCTGCAACTATACTCCCCATCCATGGGTTCGCCTTCTCCATCCAGTCCCTAACCTTTCCCAGCTTTTTGGTTGTTGCAATTCCATGTACCACAATTGCGCGACCGGACTGAGGCAGGCTCAACTGTCGCTTCCCGGTCTGTGGTTTGTTGACTTCTTGCGTGGGAGGTAATTTTTGGTTTTGTATGGAGATGGGAGGTGTCATCTTTTCTGTAGCCTTCTCCGAAGCTTTTGAGGGCTTCGAAGACTGCCCATTTGTTGGAATGGGGGCCGTGGGTACCTTCTTGCCCTTCATTAATGGTTGCGCTGAGGGGGTGGAAGACTTTTTAGGGGCCGGTGGTGTTGGTGGAATGTTTTGAGAGATAATTGCTGCATATGACAGCCGTGGTGGTATCTCTGGTTCGGTTTGTGTTTCCCTTTCCTTGGAGTCATGCTTCACAATATCTGCATGCCGGTCTGTACATGTGTACCCTCCTACCCTTGTTGCAAGGACGTTGGTATACCCGTGTAAGACTCGGAGTTCCTCCAGGAACCTGTCCGTTGGTTCGAAGTTTGGTCTTGTCATTTGGTCTTCTATACATTGGTCAATGTGGTCAATGACTTCTCTCACTGCTTCAAGCATATAGGTCATGTTGACTCCACCAAGTCGTTCGCTAATAGACTTGTATAGTGAGGCCTCGAGACGGGTACTTCTGGCCAGAGTTATTTTGGCACCTGCGGGTATGTTTTTTGGTGCTGGGCTGCCCAATGCCATGAATCTATTGGTCCGATCCATGGTGGGAGTGCCAAGAAGTCAGGGATGTTGGTGTGCTGGCAACGGAGTGGGGAGCTGAATATGTCCTCGAAACTTCACCCCAAGGGGGAAACTTGAGGAGTTGGGTATTTTGGAATGAAAATTAGATCAAAAGACTCAGCGCACTGAGCACTTTCGATCTATGTAGGTTTCGCTGGGGGGACGTTGTATTTGCGGAGTGGCTTCCAAGTGCTCGTCCTGTCAAAGTGGTTGTCGCGTCGCATGTTCCAGAAGACTCGATATCGGCACCAGATGGGACTGCAGGGAATCGTCGATGCAAGATCAAAACTTGAACTGCAGTATGGAGAGTGAAGAATAGTAGAATACTAAAGGAATCATCATCGCCAGAACCGGTGGTTGGAATGTCTGTCTCCCTGCAGTACTAATAAGAAATTAGTATATAGTCAAGCGATACAAAAAAAAATTACTTACCTGAATACCTGCGAAAAGCGCTGCTCAATAAAAAAAAAAGTCTAGATAGTTATCCGAAAATATTGAAAGGTTCATATTAAATCCGTGTCCAAGTAACCTGAAGGTGGCCCCTGAAATAGCCTCATAACCAGCCCTCCTGCCCCTGAAATTGCTTAAACGGCCTGAATGGCCTGGACCGGCCTGGACCGGCCTGGGCCATCTGGAACTGTTGAAGATTATGCAATACATATGAACCGAGACTATGAACCGAGACTATGAACCGAGATTATGGTATAAGGTTATTCCATGTGATGAGGAATCTAAGTTGTGGATACGTGTTGTGATGATGAGCAACCTTAATACTCGCACAATTTGCTAGCAGCTCATGTCTATAAATAGGTGGATGTTAGGAGCACATACTGTACGTTGAATACATAAGACATAAGAGTGAACAATACTATACAATCCCTGTGCATCTTTTCCGCATATGTTGCTACAGGAACCTTGGCCTGGCCGGCCTGGGCTGTTTCAGGCCTGGCCGGGATACATTGGACAGTTACCGGGACCCCGAGCCACCCATCGCCTGGGGAAGTAGTGAATCTGAGAAAGAAGACTTCCCACCATCCCAAACACCAAGGCTCACAACCTCAGAATCCACAACCATGGCCGTTACCATGACAAAGGAGCAACTTCAGCAGTTGCTAAAGGCCTTTAATGACAAAACCAATGCCTCCAAGATTAAGGAACCAGACACATTTTCGGAAGACTGCTCAAAGCTTCTAGAATTCCTGCGACAACTTGCCCTATAGTTGGAAAATGATACTACCAAGTTTAAAACCGAAGTCTCTAAAATCCTGTCATCACCTCATACCTCCATGACCTACCAGCAAAATGGTATGAGCTATACCGATATAACCCCACAGCTTGAGAAAAGGCCTTTCCTACATATAAAGACTTCACGTAAAAGATTACGGCTGCTTTTGACAATGCCGATAAGAAAGGAATGACTCAGCAAGAACTAGGGAACTTAATATAAGGAGATAACTAGTTCTCTGCCCATTGAGCAAATTTCTAGTACCTTGCTTTAACTGCTGGTCTTGATAAAGAAGCTCAAGTCATGTTCTTAAGACCCGCTGAGGGCGATGATAGACATGTTGGGGGAGTGAGTCCAGAACGCGGAGAATTTTTCCTTTCATGTAGTAGAGGGGACGACAAGGGGAGAGCTATTTTACTCTTTTCATTATGTATCTAGGACATCGCCATAGCCCATAGGGCGGCAAGCGATTAATGATATAAAAAAAAAAAAAAAAAAAAAAAGTTCTTAAGACCAAGTCTAAATTATAAGTTATAGAACTAGCTTGTAACGTAAGTAGAGGCTGATAAATGGGGCCTACAGAACTTAATAAAGCATATAGTTGTTAGGAATAATAATTGACATCAGATAAAATATCAACCACACCTAGCTATCTTATATTAGAACTCTAAAAACCAAAGCTTAGACCTTCAAATGATTGCTACAAATACTAATACAACTACTAGCATAGATAATACTCCTTCAACTTATATTAAAGTAGTATTTTAAGAATGCTATAGACCTATAGAATTAAAAACACTTATTCGAGAAGCCTGACTACTACGGCCGGGATCCTATGCTACAGAGCTATTTTCAGCCTCTCCGACCGGTCACAATCTCACTTGCTGCTACTGCTGTCCTTTGTGCTCTCAACAATCTGTGAACTGGCCAAAATGAACATTCATTAAAGCCCATTCCTTTTGAATCTGATATCTATGTCGGTAGGGTATAGAGGAATATCAGTCTGAGGAATATCTAAAGCTAACATTGTTGATTACGGTTCTTAGGGTACTACAAGGCATTTCAGGAAACATGGGAGAATATGTTGCCTGTCCGACGAGAAGCAATTAGTAAGGCCATTTATGAATAAATTGCTTTGCGTACTGGGCTGCGAGCAGATGAGCGGGTCGACATGCGCGGACATCAGGATGATTTTGGGGATGACACGAGCGATTTAACTGATCTATTACCAATGACCGCTGAGCAAGGGAGATTGCTGATGACTGGCGAAGAACATCCCAATTATGTGCACAGAGCTGCCACTGGGTACACCAGCTAAATTTCCGAGGGCAGATCATCCTACTGTCAGCGTAGGCGTCGCTAGACTCGTGAGAGTGACTCTTGAGGCGACTCCGGGTTTACGAAGGCAGCGAAGCGGACGACAAAAGGTTACGCGAGAGCGTTAAGTGAGAGTTCAACTTAGAAAACTGCTTGTGTCTTGATTTCTTCTAGCTAACTGTCTGGCCCGTTTATATAGACTTCTGGCCATTATCCATGACTAGTCAATTGACAGTAACATGACGACAAACATGCTAAGGCATACAGACAGAGAGACGTAACAGAAAACACGCATCAGGGAGGTCCGTAGTAGCAGGAAAGGCGTGAACGTAATAGAAGCATGCATTTGGAAGGTCTGCGGTAGCTGGAAAGGCGTGAACGTAATAGAGGCATGCATTAGGAAGGTCTGCGGTAGCCGGAAAGGCGTGAACGTAATAGAAACATGCATTAGGAAGGTCTGTGATGCATGTGCGCATATTCGTAGGCCATGTGCAACTTCAACACACACTTCAGTAGGCAACCGCCGTTTACCAGTACCCGGACGTTGCCTAGTGGTGATCAGTCACATCTTTAGCATACGTCTCTGGCGGTGCTTCCGGAACCGCCTCCATAAGTCTTACCTTAGCCGTAACATCATCCCCCGTTTTAGAGCTTTTTTGCCCCGAAAAGCTTCTAAAAATCCGAAAATCTATTCGGTGGGGTCAGTGTATGCTTTTGTGTGGCTAAGAGTGTCGGCGTACCCTATGCGCAGAGTACTGGTATTCATTGTAAGTACAATGGCCGATGGTAAGACTGGTGTGTTCTGCACTTAATTTCAGTGTTAGCCATTAAACCACTTCTCAGGTAAAACCCTGTGGGAAACCCTTGAGAGCGTGGAAGGTATAACACCTACGTGATTTTTTTTTTTTTTTTTTTTTTTTATATCATTACTCGCGTGCCGCCCTGGGGGCTATGGCGAAACACCTACGTGAGGTTGTAGCTTTGCGAGCTAGACCTCGGTAGTACCAAATAATATATCACGATGCCTGTAAAGCGGGGTCTTTAGGCTTTCGTGGGTGACCTGCATAGAATTCCATAACGGATTCCAGCGGACGTTGTAGGTTACCAATTGGCTCCTATTATACCATCTTCGTTGTACCCCTACCAATGGATTCGATAACCCCCGCATCACACACGAAATCCGCGGGCCCCACATGTATTTAGGCATCAGTTAGTTTTTGTTTTTTCTTCTCAAATATACACCTCGCCATAGCCCACAGGGCGGCATGCGAGTACTGGAATTAAAAAAAAAAAAAAAAAAAAAATGGATTCGATATTTGACTTAGCCCGAACCCTGCGGCTGTCGACAGTATGGTCGATGTCATAGAAACGTTCTTGTCATCGTTAAGGTCCGTGTTGTCATCTCGGGTTTGGAAGGGCTTGAGGAGGCTGATGTGTATAATTCTGTGTAGTCGCATGCCCTGAGGCAGTTCGAGTTCGCTTGTTGCGCGACTTAGGAAGTCCTCTGCTGCCGGCGAGGCGAATGTGTGTTAATTCGAGACGTGTATTGTTGTGGGAATGAATCCGTATAGGCCTTCGAAGGGCGTATAGTTGTGGGTTGACATTTTCGAGGTGTTATGTGCATGCTTGGCTAATGGTAGCCAAGTGACCCATCGGTTTTGTCTTATCATGACAGAAGATGCGTAGGTACTGCTTGAGTGTTTGTATTGCTTGCTCTGATGGTCCGTCGGTTTGCGGATGGTAGGGTGTGAATGGCCGGAGTTTGATGTTTAGCTGCTAGTTAATTTCCTTTCAGCAGGAGGAGGGGACATCTGTAGGCGTCCAGGTTGTTTTGGCCGGTATGTATCGCTGGTCCTTGGTAAAGCGGTCCGAGGATCGCGTTGTCGCCCTCCGGTTCCGGTAGTTTTTTGACGAAATCCATAACCTTCAGTGCTGGTAGTATTGCTGATTGCTGCCCCTAGCCCATCGTGCGGCTACCACCCCTCACTTGAGCATGCCGGGGTCCCTGTCGCATTACTTCGCTCAAGTGCCGTGATGCCTGTCCACTTGGTTCACCGGGGTACAGTGCCATATATTGTCCAGTTTGGACCCTTAGCACGCCGGGTTACTTCCGGACTTACAGCCTATATGCAGTCGGTGCTGCGTGCCTGTATGCGGTCGGTGCCGCGTGTGTGTGTGCGGTCAATGCCGCTTGTGTGTATACGGTCGGTGCCATGTGCCTGTATACGGTCGGTGCCGCATGCCTGTATATAGTCGGAGCCGTGTGCGGTCGGAGCCGTGTGTCTGTATGTAGTCGGTGCCACACGCCTTTCACTCACATAGGCTGGCCAGGCCTATGAGCCATTTTCTGGCTGGTGAATTATTCCAGTGAGGCATCGAACCGAGTAACAGATCTGACTCCAGTTTGGCATTGGTATTGGGTTCGGCAGGCATGTCGGTTAGCTTTCGCCTTTTGGCGACGTATGTTTGCGTAGCTTCTCTCTATCTATTCCGGTAGGGGTTCCTTAATATCACTTCTTAGGTGCGATGCACCCCCCAGTGGCTCGTGACCTCTGGGTCTTCCTCAACGGGGTCGCCGTTGGTGAGTAGTTGCCCATCTTTTAAGAGCTGGATTTCCAGACCTGCTGGTTCATCACCAGATCGACGCGATATGGCGTTGGCTTTCCTGTTATCGCTCCCTTGTGATAGATGATAGTAAAGTCCAGTTCACACATCTTTATGTGCCAGTTTGCTTGCCGGGAGTTAAGCTTCTGCTTGGTGGTGATGCGTATATCCCCTGCAGCCAGGTGTACCATTTTTTGAAGCAGTCGACTATCGCCAACAGCTCCTTGTCGTGGATAGGGTAGTTCCGTTCGGCTGCGTTGAGGGCTCGTGAGTGGAAGTCGACTGGGTGAAGCGTTTTGGTTGCGTTTTTCTCGTGATATTGGGACAGAATGCTAGCAAGGGCTTGGTTAGATGCATCAGTTTCCATGATCGCCTTCAGGGGTTCTATCCCATGATCGCCTCCAGGGTTCTATCCCATGATCGTCCTCAGAGTTCTATCCCATGGGCGGAGAGTGCACTGATGTATCGGTTTCCATAATCGTCTTCAGGGTTCCATCCCATGATCACCTCCAGGGTTCTATCCCATGATCGCCTTCAGGGTTTTATCCCATGAGCGGAGTACTAGGGCGAATAGGAATGCTTACTTGAGCTCATCGAATGACTGCTGTTGTGCGTTGCCGTGTAAAAATGGTATGTTGCTCGTGAGGGAGGTAATCGGTTTCGCTCTGGCGCTGTAGTTCTTAATGAAACGGTGTAGTAGTTGGCCAGTCGGCAGTGGTGTTAAGCTTGTGGCTATTAATAGTATGGCCAAGAAAGACTGTTTCTTGCACGGCTAGTCCGTGGTCAAGTGGTAGTTGTAGGACCTGTTCCACGGTCATACTGTGGAAAAAGAGTACAGAGGAATAGGCTCAGAGACGTGTGTATTCAATTCTAATGATCAATCAAGAACGGGGCTTCCAGAGCCCATATATATACAAAAACTCTATAACACGAAGTTGCATACAAAACCAGTGAACAGAACAGCTAAGTATTTGGACTGCCTAATATGGAATACTCAGTCCGGAGTGTTTGGGCCATCGCGGATGTTCGGAGTGCTTAGGCCATCGCGGATGTTCGGAGTGCTTAGGCCATCGCGGATGTTCGGATGTTTTACACACTCGGACTGTTTCGCTCGGACTGTTTCGCTCGGACTGTTTCGCGTGTGTTCGGCTCATGGTTTCTAACACTCCCACTCAACTGCGTGTTCCTGTTCTGATCCTGTAGCCTCCTTAAAACTCTCGATGCCTTATGCATACCTCCGTAGCAAAAACCCTATGGGAAAAAAGCTTACGTGAGAGAAAGAGTACTACCCCAAGTTACCTAAATTGCTTAACTCCCATTCCTTCCATGAAGTATTCATGTTTCGTGCGTGCTAATGCTTTTGTGCAAATATCCGCTAGGTTCTCATTGGTTTTGACATACTTGAGTGAGATTGCACCAGATTCAATGGCTTCACGGATGAAATGGTGACGGATTGCAATGTGCTTAGTCCTATCATGATGCTTAGGGTCTTTAGCTAGATCAATAGCCCCATTGTTGTCTATTCGAATAAGTTGCCCTTCATGTTGTTGATTGTTGCATCCAGTCTCCCACTTGCTCTTGATTTCATCGAATAGCCTTCGTAGCCATATGCCTTCCTTGCAGGCCTCTGTAGCTGCCATATATTCAGCTTCGGTTGTGGAAAGAGCTACTGTAGGCTGTTTTCTAGACTTCCAGGAGATCGCAGCACCAGCGAGGGTAAAAACATAGCCAGAGGTTGATTTGCGTGTGTCAATATCACCGGCCCAGTCAGAGTCGCTATACCCTATAGGATGATGATAGCCTATAATCCGTTCAGTAGCTGAGCTCGAACTTGACCTTGAGCCTTGAAATAGTAGGCCATGTTGTCGGGTGTGTTGAAGATATCGAAGAACACGCTTTGCAGCTGCTAAGTGTTGAGCTGAGGGGGCAGCACTGAACTGTCCAAGTGTAGATACTGTGTAAGCTAGATCTGGCCGAGTTCCAAGCATTGCATACATGAGCTTTCCAACAAGTGACTGGTATTGGCGTATTTCGGCTGGTGTAGGAGTAGCAGTACTATCTGTTTGTAGTCTGACATTCGAGTCGAGAGGAGTGGAAAGGCTCTTGCATCGATCCATGCCGAAATATACAAGAATACTGCTGATGTATTTAGTTTGGTGGAGCCAGATTATGCGATTTGGGCGGTCTCGAGTAATCTCAAATCCAATGAATAACTTTACTGCTCCAAGATCCTTCATGTTGTATTTGCTAGCGAGCTGCTTCTTAATTTGATCTTTGAGTGTAGGATTGAATGAAAAGATCAAGATATCGTCAACCCAGAGCAGCAGTAAAATTCCAGACATGATGTAGAGATTTGAATCCTCTGTTGAGCGCTGGAAGCCAATGGATATTAGATATGCATCGATGTCTGCATACCATGCTCGAGGTGCCTGTTTGAGGCCGTAGAGGGCTTTTCGGAGCTTGCAGACTTGGTTGCTGTTGGAGCTGTTGCTGAAGCCTTCGGGTAGCTCCATATACACTTCCTCATCGAGTTCAGGGTGAAGAAATGCTGTAATGACATCCATTTGATCAATATCAAGGTCATGTTCTGCAGCAATCGCCATTAGCATTCGAACAGTAGCAAACTTAGCAACTGGGGCAAAGGTTTCTTCATAGTCAACTCCTGCTCTCTGCTCATAGCCTTTAATCACAAGGCGGGCTTTATATCTTATGCTGCCATCACCATTCTGCTTTACTTTGTACACCCATTTGCAGCCAATTACACTCTTGCTCTCAGGTACCTGAGCTTGGTCAACAAGCTCCCATGTTTGGTTTTCTAGCAGCGAGTTAAGTTCTTCGCCCATAGCTTGCTCCCACTGAACACAGTCAGGGCTTTGCATGGCTTGCCGGTAGCTAGTCGGTTCACCAATTGCCTCCTTTACTGGTCCCTGGGCTTGAAAAGCTTTTGTCATGGTATGGCCAGATCTCCACAGAGCATCTGCCAGGGCATTGAGAGCTTCAAGCCTCCCTTCGTCAGGTGTAGCTTGTAGAGTACCAGATTCTAGTGCGTGACAGCACCTAGATATCTCTTCACTTGCATCAGTATGCACAGTGGACACGTGGATTGTGTGGTGCTTAGCCATCTGGTCGGCATTGGGGTCTTTACCAGTCATAGAACTGGTAGCTGCAGCACGCGAGCGGCGTGGGCGTTTCTCAATGATTTCTTCTCCAAGACGTAGGCGTGGTATGTCAGGCTCTGTCCGTTGAGGCATCGTGGCCGGTATCCGAGTCATAGGCAGTGTCGCACCTGGCGTCATAGCCGGCGTCGTAGGTTCATCAGCAATCTCAGTGATTCTGTCTTCTGGCCAGATGTCAGGCATGTTAACATCCTGTAGCTCTTCTGTACTGCAGCTGGTAGGTGCATTCAGCTGCTCAGCTGTGGTGATGCCCATTGGTTTTCTCTCGTCGAATACCACGTCAGCTACAATGTATGCCCGACGGCCTTGTGGGTCCCAAACTCGCCACTGCTTGGTTGTAGTAGGTGAATAGCCGATGAAGATGCACTGCTGTGACTTAGCTTGCATGGTACGACGCTTCTGTTTTGGGATATGTGCATAGGCGTGACATCCAAAAATGCGCAGGTGGTGCAGGGCCGGTTTCTTGCCATACCAGGCCTCATAGGGCGTTTTGTTCTCGAGAGCTCGTGTAGGTGACCTGTTCAAGATATACACAGCTGTTGCAGTAGCTTCTGCCCAGAATTCCTCATCAAGCTTAGCAGCACACCTCATAGACACTGCCATCTCCTTGATAGTCCTAATTTTTCTTTCACTGACTCCATTTTGATGCTGAGTGTAAGGTGTGACTGGGAATGGACCAGCAGAGTCAGAGTGAATGAGTTGGAGGGGCTCAGTTGCCCTCTCAGAGGGTGTTCGATTGATTGTGACCTTCTGTTTGCCTTGCAGGCATGGAAAACAGGGACTGCCATCTTTGGATAGCTCTGCCTTTCGCAGCTCTATGCCAGTTGCAAGACCATTGGCGAGCGTCTTAACAGCAGCTGTATTCAGGTGTCCTAGGCGGTAATGCCAGAGCTCGAGTGTACCTTTAGCCAGAACGGTGGTGGCAGGCACGGTAGCGGCAGCGGCAGGCACGGTGGTGGCAGGCACGGTGGTGGCAGGCACGGTGGTGGCAGGCACGGTGGTGGCAGGCACGGTGGTGGCAGGCACGGTGGTGGCAGGCACGGCAGCGGCAGGCACGGTGGTGGCAGGCACGGCGGTGGCAGGCACGGCGTGGGTTTTTCGGAGGTTAATTACGTACATTCCATCTCGACGTTTGACAGTGATGACTGGTCGGTCCTGTTCATCTGCAATCCTGCAGGTGCCTGACTTGAATAATGTGCTGTAACCTGCATCCTCTGCTTTTGCTACTGAGAAGAGGTTGCATTTGAGATCTGGAACATATAACACTGATTCAAGAGTCATGCACCGTTCATTACCCTGAATAGTCATGGTTCCTATTGCTGTAGCGAAAATTGTGTAGTTGTCTCCCAGTAGTACCTTACGTGGCTTTGCAAGTGTCTTGTGGCTTGTGAAGTCTGACAGAGTGGAGCACATGTGGTCACTGGCTCCAGAGTCAATGTACCAGGTTCTTCGTTGACAATTGGTGAGGGTAGCTCTAGTTGCAGAGGCTTTGGCAATATACATCCTTGTCAGGTTAGCACTCGATTTGTTGGAATCATCTGTAGTGGATGCGGGGCTCAGTTTCTCTCTTTTGTTCTTGAGCTCAATTGCCTTCTTCTGTAATCTGCAATCCTCTGCTTTGTGTCCTTCTTTTGTGCAGTACCAACATACTCCTGCAATTCGCTTAGACTGGGTATCTCTCTTGTTGACTCTATATCCGCCACGGCCGCCACGTCCTGATCTGTAGCCACGGCCACGGCCACGGCCTCCTCCACGGCTATTCGTTGCCAGTGCTCCGGCGGTAGTAGTGGTTATTGGTTCGAGCTGAGTTTCATAGTCAACAAGGGTACTGAGGACATAGTTGATAGTCTGTTCTGGAATTGGTTTCTCTGCTATTACACGACGTATGCCTGAAAATTTGGGTGAGAGATGGCGGAGGATGTGATTGACCATTCCTCTGTCAGTAATAGGGTCATCAGTGTGGGTCAACGCATTTTGGTAACCTATGAGTCTGCTAATCCATGCAGATACTTTCTCATGTTCACCCATTTTATCGTTTCCAAAGGCCATCTGAATTGCGTTAATACCAGAGCGGTTTGCAACTGTGTCAAGTCTTTGCTTGAGGGCCTTCCACATCTCAGTAGGCTCATCTGCATTTCCAAGATAAGCTTGAGCAGATAGTGTCAGAGAGCCGAAAATAATGGAAGCAGCTTGATTAGAGCGTTTGGTAAACTTAGCTAGAGCTTCTGAGTTTGTATTGGGGCCTGAGGTGGATGGTCCGGCACTGCTTGATGCTCGTGATGCTCGGGGGCCAAGGCAGTTTGTTCTGGGGCATGCTCAGTGCCATTGACGATTTCCCAGAGATTGCAGGCCTTGAGAATGAACTTCATGGCCACGCTCCATTGTTGGTAGTTTGAGGTTGTAAGCATGGGAGCTTGTCCATGTTTATGGCGAAAGACATCAGCAGTGGTGGAGGTGGATCCAGACATTGTAGGATGATTTGATGTTTGCAGTAGTAGACGTGGAGAGCAGGTGAGCTCGAGGGATTCGAGAAGCGAGGAGCACGAGCGAGGAGTGCAAGCGAGGAATGTGAGCGAGGAGCACAAGTGAGGAGTGCGAGCAAGGAGTGCAAGTGTGTGGAAAAAGTGCGACTTAAATGCGGTGGACTATATTGCACAGTCCGGGCTCATAACCTGTGGAAAAAGAGTACAGAGGAATAGGCTCAGAGACGTGTGTATTCAATTCTAATGATCAATCAAGAACGGGGCTTCCAGAGCCCATATATATACAAAAACTCTATAACACGAAGTTGCATACAAAACCAGTGAACAGAACAGCTAAGTATTTGGACTGCCTAATATGGAATACTCAGTCCGGAGTGTTTGGGCCATCGCGGATGTTCGGAGTGCTTAGGCCATCGCGGATGTTCGGAGTGCTTAGGCCATCGCGGATGTTCGGAGTGCTTAGGCCATCGCGGATGTTCGGATGTTTTACACACTCGGACTGTTTCGCTCGGACTGTTTCGCTCGGACTGTTTCGCGTGTGTTCGGCTCATGGTTTCTAACACATACTACTCTATCGATATTCTTCCGATTTTCGTCTATCATCTCCTGAAAACTTGTCAGTGCGAGTACGAAAGGCACGTCGGTATATTCGAACAAGTTTTCATCGCCTGACTAATTTCGAATGAGGCGTTCTTAAGCAACTGGGTGAAGTGTTCACCACCGCGGGTGTAGTATGAGTGGGAGAGGGTACCGGCTCGGTACTATGGTCTTGTTGAGTCCTCCTTTAGTCCACACGTGAATGGAGTGAGCCATCCTTTTTTCAGACGGATAGTATCGGTGGTAGCTGTGGGTCTTGAATGCCTGATCTTGCCAGTAGGTGGATGTTCTTTCAGATACGTCTGCAGGGCTTCATCTTTCCGGGTAGTCTTGTATTATCGGGCCATTGGGTACTTCAGCATTAGGGTCATTGGGTGGGATCTCGTGATCCCGGGATCGATGGGGCGGTCCGGCTGGTTGCTCCTCAGAGAATACTTGAGCGTAACGTTCGTAACGTTCGCATTAACTATTAGTAGTACATCGCCTTCTTCCAGCAATTCCTTCCAAAATCCGAAACAGAAACAGGTGGCAGAAATAGAAACAGGTGAGAGAAACAGAGACAGGTGGACAAAACAGAAACAGGTAACCGAGGGTAAAACAATTTCATCATAAGGAACAACAAAATTAAGGGAATCATGAACCCAACGCCAGTTTTCGCCATTAATAGAGAAACCTTTCCTTTCTAACCAAGATAATCCAATAACACTTCTCTATTACCAATATCCAAACATGCCGTATCAAAAGCAGTACTAGGAATTATATTACCTGATTTATCCTAAACGTCAGACAAACAAATGTAGTATTCAAAATCTTTGTTCCTTCCAGGTAGCTCCTGTCTCCCTGCCGTACGTTTACAGGTCTAGCCCGCCCTTCCAATGGTGCTTTGGGTGTCCCTTATATTTTTTTTTGAATTGCTATGGGCTGACTTCCTCATTCATGTTAAGCTCGGTGATGTCGCCGGCAGGTCTCTCGGTGGTGGTCGTTCTACCAGTCAATATTTGCGCTTATTGGTGGAGGGCTTGGAGGAGTATGTGGCAATGGACGCAGCTTTCTTCTTCCAGTTCATCCTGACTGAATGTCGACCCTGAATTCCGGATTCGCACTTAGAATAAGGAGGGCTTCGTCATGTAGGAAAAAACAAGAAAGAGCTTCTGAAGGAATAAAGAAGATCTGTACCGTTGGGTCTATACCGTTGGGTCCAATAAGTCTGATTGATTAAAGAGATGTAGAATCAAACAGAATTATATACATAATGAGTATTGTATGAGGTGACTGCAGAACCATGACTAGACAGGCAGGTGTAACATATCAAGCAGGTGCGGAAGTAACGGAATGCATGGCTTGCAACTAAGCGCTGTGGTGTGAAGTTGGTGCTGTGGCATTATTGCATGATTCAGACACATAATAGCGTTTCTACATAGCCAAAGGGTAGGGTTAGGCAGCGAAAGTTGGGCTTTTTCACGGCCCGGTAAGACATACAACTTCGTATCCCCACCGCGACACGCAATTTTGCTCCGATTATCTTCAAACCGGCCTCAAATGAAAGCCCTACGTCTCCTCTATATTTCTATGTAAAAAAATAATACATTTCGTACTCTAAATCTTGCTGTATTTATAGTGAAAGATAGCGAGTTTTGAGTAAATTTTCGCACTAGTAGGCTATCCCTGTCATATCCTTGCCATGCTATAGCTTGGCAGCAACGGCCAAAAAACTCCATAGAAAATAGACTCAGTAGTTTTCAGAATGGTCTATGCCAAAAAGACATGACTTTTCATCGACAACCTATCCCAATTCAGATGACTTTTCGTCGACAGCCCATACAAATTTTTACCCTAACATTACACACCACTGTACTTCTCATCACAAACCTCCGGCAACTACAACTACCCTAACTACCTTGTTAAGTAATAATCCCAATTAGCAATACACATTTTCGACACATTTAACGTGCCGAAAATGACCCATTTTCTCATATGTGAAGCGGTCATTTTCAACGAATTCAACATGCCAAAAAGAACCTATTTTCCACATCTGCAAAGAGCCTATGTGTAGCGTAGTTAACATGTGGAAAATGACCCATTTTCTCCATGCGCGACGAGACTATTTAACATGCGTAAAATGGTCTATTTTCCACATACGCCATGAGAGCTTTTGTAATGTATTTGCTGTTACGGATTCACTGCAACTGTAGGGCGGGCGGTCGGTGGATGTGCGCACAGTATACGCATATGCGACGTACTGTGGTTAGTGGTGGAGAGGCGGAAAGGAGAAGTGGAGACGAGGGGGGAGTGGGAAGCCGCGATCGGGGAAGCCGGAAGAAAAAGGGCAGTCCTTTTCTCCGACGGCAGCAAGATCGAGGACAGCAAGGTGGGAGCAGGAGTGTGGGGGAGGTCGGCAGCCGTGGCGGAGGTGGTGGGGAGAACGGCGACGGTGTTCGATGGGGAGGTGAGGGGAGTGAGAAAGGCGCTGGAGAGTGTGGAGGAGGAGGTCCCTGTACTGATCTGTTTAGATTCTGAGGCTGCCGTCATGGCGATCCAGAAGGCAGGCAGGGAGGGAAAGGGGAAAACCGAGGATGTGAGGAGAGTGGTGGATGCCATAGCGAGGAGGAAGAAGAAGGGAGGGGATGCGAAGCTGATGTGGGTCAAGGCTTACATCGGAATCGCAGGAAATGAGAAGGCGGATGAGTGGGCGAAGAAGGGGACGGTGATGCAGGGGAAGGAGGTGGCCACCGGAAGTGGGGTGCGCCAGAGGGTGAAAGTGTGGAAGAAGGAGAAGAGAGAAGTGGACGGCTTTGGAGGAGGAAAGGTCATGGAGTGGAATAGGATAGCAGTATCCAATTTCACTGCCTTGCGCCTGGAGAGAGGGAGGTGTGCGGTGTGGTTGAAGAGGATAGGGGCAGCTGAGTCGGATAAGTGCAGGTGCGGGGAGGTGCAAACCGGGGAGCACCTCGCTTTCCGATGCAGAAGTCAGAAGAACCGCCCAGAAGGTTTTGAGAGGTGGAGCGACATGGGAAAGGATTGGAAAAGAAAGGCGGAGAATGGGGAGGAGTATGACGTTTTAGAGAATTTCTTCGCTGGGGTCAAGTTCTAGAAGGTAGGAGAGCGCGGGGTCAAGTTCTAGAAGCTAGGAGAGCGGGGGTGACGGCGCGTGGGAGCCATGTATGTAGAGAGTTATTTTTTTTTTTTTTTTTTTTTAATATCATTTAATCGCTTATGTAGAGAGTTAGTTTAGCCTGTCTCCGGGCTATGAGGGCTTGCCCAGGGACCCTGCCATGGCTTAGTGCTACAAGCGGGGTTATGTGATTTTAAAAAAAAAAAAAAAAAAAGACGTACTGTAGGTGATATGCGACAGCCGGGCGCCGGCATCGCAGTTATAAGATATGCTATATGAGCCACGCAGAGGACTAGCGAGTATCAAGGGTGAAGTGTCTTTTTGGCCTGGCGGACGGTAACTCTCTGCGTTTACTATCATCCGTTACATTTGCCATGTGCAAAATGGTTTATTTTATACATGTGCGAGGAGCCCATTTAACGTGTGCAAAATGACCTATTTTCTACATACGCGACGAGGACATTTTCGACGTATTTACTATGCGCAAGATGGTCTCTTTTCCACATGCGCGGCGAGGGCATTTCCAACGTATTTACTATGTGCAAAACGGTCTGTTTTCCACATGTGCGGCGAGAGCATTTCCAACAGTCTGTTTTCCACATGCGCGGCGAGGGCATTTCCAACGTATTTACTATGTACAAAACGGACTATTTTCCACAAGCGCGGCGAGGGCAATTCCAACTATGTGCAAAACGGTCTGTTTTCCACATGCACGGTGAGGGCATTTCCAACGTATTTACTATGTGCAAAACGGTCTACTTTCCACATGCACGGCGAGGGCATTTCCAACGTATTTACTATGTGCAAAACGGTCTACTTTCCACAAGCGCGGCGAAGGCATTTCTAATGTATTTACTATATGCAAAATGGTCTGTTTTCCTCATATGCGGCGAGGGCATTTCAGACGTACTTACTATGTGCAAAACGGTCTACTTTCCAGATGCACGGTGAGGGCATTTCCAACGTATTTACTATGCACAAAATGGTTTATTTTCCAAAATGGTCTATGATGAGGGCATTTGTGACGTATTTACCATCTCTATTTTCAACATGCGCGACGAGGGCATTTGCGACGTATTTGCCACGCATGCTATTTTACCTACCTTTGGCAAACTGGGGCCGGCTTCTTACCTGATATCATACAGGTGCGGTAAGCCGGTTCTTTAGCTAGGTGGAAATCACATTGCGGCCCTTGTATCATGGGTAAGGGTATCAAAATTGCCTTCGTAGCACATGTATGGAATAGACCACTTTGTATGTATTCAATACGTCGAAAATTGGCTCCTCACGAATGTAGAAACATCAGGAAAAAGGGGAGTTTGCACCCTCAGTGCCATGAGCGCGAGGGCGCTGGGGCGCTGGGGCACTGCTATTGCACTGCGAAAGTGTGCTGCCATTGCGGTACTTCCCATACTAGACATGCATCTCATCATGCCAAGAAACCATGGAGCGACTATAGCTCCATGGTTTCTTGGCATAGGTGCTACTTCATCAGCAAAAAAGAGGTTGCATCAGCAGCGTCACGACGAGGCAGCAAGCGTCACGACACACGATGCATTTCTGGCTTCCTGACTCTCTGGCTTGGCACGCCTATCGTATCACAAAAGGTAGTTTACACCCTCAGCGCCCACAAGGCAAGTAATCCTGCTGCCCGCGTCGCGACGTGCTCAATGTGCTCAAAATGTCCCCATTGCACCTACAACGCAAGTAATCCTGCTGCTGGCGCCGCAACGTACTTAACGTGCTGAAAATGTCCTCCATTTGTCCATAATGCAAGTAATCCTGCCACTGGTGTTGTGACATGCTCAACGTGCTCAAAATGTCCTCCATTGCACCTGCAACGCAAGTAATCCTGCCGCCGGCATCGGAACGTGCTCAACGTGCTCAACGTGAGCAATGTGCCCAATATGTTTTACATTTCATGTACATGCTCAACATACTCGACATTCTTAATGTGCCCAATGTGTTCTACATCTCATGTGCGCACACTCACTATGCTTAATATACTCAATGTACCTACATCTCATAAGCGCACTCAACGTGCTCAAATGCTTAATGTGCTCAACATGCTTAACATGCTCAACATGCTCCATGCATTCTACAATTCCAAGTCTCATACGTGCGCCCAATGGTACGTGTCAGATTCAGGTCACATTCACACATCTCGCGACATTGAAAGGGACCCGCCATACATATGAAATTGCACTCATCATGCCACTCTCGTGCTGTCCAACACGCCCTACGGTACGTGTCAGATTCAGCTCACGTTCACACATCTCACGATGTTGAAAGGGACCCGTCATACATATGAAATTGCACACATTAGGGTTACAGCCTCCACAAACCAAGCCACGACCGCTGGGAAGCCACCACTGCCGGCAAGCCACGACCGCCGGCAAAGCTCACAGAACCGGCTAGCTATAGGTAGCTAACAAGCTACCAGTATAGCCCGTCTGCCAGTATAGCCCGCCTGCTAGTATAGCCCGCGTGCCAGTATGGCCCGCCTTCCAGCATAGCCCGCCTGCCAGTACGGCCCGCCTGCTAGTACAGTCTGCCTGCTAGTGGAGCCCGCCGGCCGGTACAGCCCGCCTGCTAATATAGCGGGCCGCCTGCCAGTACAGCCCACCTGCTAGTATAGCCGCCTGCAAGTAGAGCCTGGCATGGCTGCTGAGCTGGAACCATTGAACTGCTACCTGCAAGCCTCTCCTGTCAAGCTCAGCGCTTGCGAAACTACTGTTACCCTGAACTGGCCATATCCGGTCGCAGCACCAGCTCGCCGGCGCGTGGCAATTGCAGCTCATCTTGTGCCCTTGCGTCGGAACAGCCATGTGTATCTAATGGTGAAATGGCTGCTGAGTTGGCAGCCGAAATAGCACCCGAAATGCATGCAGAAAAGGCTGCTGAAATCGCAGTCGCAAGGGCTACCGAAATGCGTGCTGATATTTTATTTTTTTATTTTTTTTATATCATTACTCGCATGCCGCCCTATGGGCTATGGCGAGGTATAAGTTAAATAAAAGAAGAAAGAAAAGAAAAAAACCAAACTAAAGACTAAATACATGTATTGCCCGCGTGTCCTTCGTGATGCGGGTAGCTAAACACACCCAGAGTCGTTTCTGTGACCTTCCTACTTCCTTCCCCTGTCTGTCTCATACACGTTGGTCTTCAACCACCTCCTCCGAGTCTGACTTTCCGATTTTCGTTGGTGTCTCAGGTAAACTACAGGAACCTGTCTTATTGCCTCCTCGAGTAGAATTGTCTTCTTACGTAGCCATCTGATCCCGGTTATCTTGCTATGTCTTTGTTGGACGCCTCCAACCATCTTTGAACATTCCCAAGTCTTTCCTCAGGCTATGCCGTGTACGACAATGCCTTGTCGCGCGTGGGGCTTTCAGGGCGGATCGGGGGCTGGAATCTGGCTTTGGGACGTGGGAGGGGGGCGTGCTGATATGGCAGCCGAAATGGCAGCCGAAAGGGCTATCGAAATGCATGCTGAAAAGGGTTCGGCTAATGAAATGCATGGTGAAATGGCTACCGAAATGGCAGCCGATATGGCTACTGAAATACAACTGAAAAGGCTGCTGAAATGGCTACCGAAATGGCTACCGAAATGCGTACTGCAACCGCTGCCGAAATGGCTGCTGAAATGGCCGCTGAACTGGCAGCCGAAATGGCTACCGAAATGCGTGCTGAAAAGGCTGCTGAAATGGCTGCCCAAACGGCTACCGGAATGGCTACCGAGATGGGGTAATAAACTGGTCTGGGTGGGGTCGGCGGGTCGGGATTTCGGGGTCTCAGGGGGTCCAGGGTACCGGAACCGGGTACGGGGCGGGCGGCAGACGATTTCACAGCGGAGGCAGAGGCAGAGGCAGAGGCAGAGGCAGAGGCGGCCGGAGCTATGTGATGCCGAGAGGTAGATGTATTGAAAAGCTAAATACACACCTTGGGTAGAATACAAGTTGGTGCGTGGAGAAGCAAGAGGGAGGAGGGCGGAGGGCCTCTTTTATAGAAAGCCCTCGGTGGCAAATTCAAGCAAACAAACAAACGAGCAAACAAACAAACGAAGTACATGGAAAACCAAGGAAACGACTGGAAGTACATGGAAGGCCAAAGAAATGACTGGAAGCGGGTAGAAGCATCAGGAATATCCGGGAATGAGCTCAGTGATACCTGTTGCTGGTGGATTCCGAGGTCTTCCAGCAGGTTCTAAGGCTTTCCGGCAGGTTCGACGTCTTTTCGTGCAGGTTCTGGGGATCCGAGTTCTTCTACCAGATTCTGGCACGTTCTTCCGGTTCGGGTTTGTAACCGATGACTAGAATGCTGGCGGCATGTTCCTCAAGTGAGCTCACAGGTGTAGGGACATATATGGGAATGCTAGAAGGAGTATACCGAGTTACGAGGGGGTCAGAGTCAGCTGCACGTGTGCAAATACTGGCATATAGTATGTTGATTGCCAGTATAGGACCGGAGCTAGAGGGTCTTGGGCGAGGGGTCCGATTACAGATGGCTAGTGAAATGGCTGGTAAAGTAGCTACCGAAATGGCTACTGGAATGGTGGAAGGCCTGACCCAACAGCACGAGATGAATATATGCTGCTATTGCACTCCGAAGATGCGCTACCATTGCGCTGCTCAAGTACGGTGCCATTGCACTGCTGCCATTGTGCTGCTGCAAAGGTGCACTGCGAATGTATGCTGCTATTGCACTCCGAAAGATGCAGTGCCATTGCACTGGGAAGATGTACAGCCATTGCGTGTTACGGGCGTGAGGGGCTAGGCTCCGGTAGGCGTGGGAAGGTACTGGATGTTACGGCTACGGAGGAGTGTTTTTTTTTTTATATCAGTACTCGCATGCCGCCCAATGGGCTATGGCGAGGTGTTAATTAAAGAAAGAAAAAAAGGGCAACAGTAACTAACTACATGTGGTTCCCGCGATACTCGTACATGGTGCAGGTAGGGTATGAAATCAATACAGCCTATTTCCTCCTCCTGTCTGGCTCGTATTGAGTTGTCCTCAACAATTTCCCTCCTACCCTGACTCTGTCTATGTCCGTCGCTGGCTCCAAGTACACCACGACCGAGCTAGTCTTCTTGCCTTCTTGAATCAGCGTGGTCTTTCGTCTAAGCCAACGTATCCCAAAAGTCTTGCCTAGTGTCTTGTTCCCGGACTCCAGCCACTTCCGCACCTTCGCCAAGTCTTTCCTCAATGCAATACCATGTACTACGACGCCGAATGTCGATGTGGTGGCGTCGGTGTTTGGCGAGGAGGCGGGGGCTTGCTGGTCTTTGGTCTTGGTCTTGAGTCCGTGATTGGTGTCGGGAGTCTCGTTGTTGGTGTCAGAGTTGGGGGTGACATTGTCGGTGTCGGGGTTGGGGCTTTGTTGCGGCTGTGGTGGCGGTGCTGCCCGTGGGCATTGCCGGGGTCCCGACCGAAGGCGAGTCTGCGATCTTCTTCGCCTCTTTTGAATCCAGTCGTCGTTTGATTTCGTAGGGGGCTTGTGGTGACGGCTGTTTCCCTTTCCGTTTCCTGGTCAGGAGTATTATCTTGTCGGTGTTCTTGTCCGCTGGTGGGGTGTCTACGCACATGATGGGGCTGAACCCCAATGTCTGTGGTACTGGTGGTGGCGCCGGTTCGATGTCTATGCAGGTGATGGGGCTGAACCCCAAAACTGCCTGTTGTGGTGGCGTCGGCTGAATGTCTGTGCTCGTGATGGGGCTTAACCCCAGAGTCTGTTGTAGTGGTGGCGGTATCTCCCTTTCCCTCCTGCTCCCCTTGGTCCCGAACAACGACGCCGGCGGCGAGTCCTTGGTCCCAAACAGCGACGCCGGCGGGGATCTGAACAACGACACCGGCGGCGGCGGGGAGGCTGGTGGTGGCGGTGAGTATGGTCTGCGGGGGCGGCGGGGACCTGCCACGTCGAGCTAATGCCTCATCATACCTCTGCGCTGAGGCTTGCAAGCGTCTTCTCTCCTCCTTGTAGTCTATGGACATTGTCTTATTGGTCGTCTCGTGCTTATCCGTGACAGTCTACAGGGGCTTGGCGCCGAGTTGGTGTGGGAGGTGAATTGGCAACAGGGGTGATGAGCTGAAGAATCCTCGAAATTTCTCCGCTCGGGGAAAATTTGCAGTGTTGGGTTTTTGGGATAAAAAATTAGATCAAACTGCTCAGCGCGCTGAGAGCTTGCGATCTATGTAGGTTTCAGCGTGGGGAACGTTGTGGTTGTGGAGTCGCTTCCAAACGCTCGTCCTGAGGTGGATGTTGTCCGTGACGTCGGAGTGTATATGGCGGGCCGAAATGGCTACCGAGGTGTATATGCTGCTAGGTGAAATGGCTACGGAGGTGCATATACGGCGAGAGGGAATTAGTAATGGCCACGGAGGTGTATGTATGACGGGCCTCAGTCGCTACGGCGGTGTGTATACTGTGGGGCGGAATGGCCATGGAGGTGTATATGCTACAGGCTGGAATGGTGGCGAGAAGCATCACCGGGGCACCATGGGGGACAAGACGCGACGTGGTAGAGGGCTTGTCAAACTTAGAGTCGGTGGAGACATTTGTGAGATGGGAGTCGACGAGAGTGGAGGCTAGAGCGTTGAGGTTCGAGGAGGAGAGGCTGAGAGAAGAGGATAAGGATAAGGAGTACTTGAGGGGGTCATTAGTGCATGGGGCGGAGCTGCCGTTAGCGGTACTTCCGTCTCTACATCGAGGGGCAGAGAAAGAGGAATGGGAGAGTCACATAAGACAAAACACGGAAGAGGGTTGGATCCCGGTATACACGGATGGGAGCCTAAGAGGAGGGAAAGCGGGAGCGGGGGCATGGTGGGGATCGAAGGCGAAGCCGTGGTACCTGGGAGAGGAGGCGACGGTGAACGATGCTGAGTTGGTAGCAATAAGCGAGGTGATGGGAAGGGTGGAGGGGGAGCTCCTGATACTGACAGACTCGAAACACGCGATCAGGAGAATGAGAGCAGTGGCAAGAGGAGACACAGCACACGACGGCGCGACGTACAAACTGAGAAAAGCGTGGGAGGAGAGGGCGGGGAGGGGCGACCTGGACGTGGCGGTTATGTGGGTGAAGGCACACGTGGGCATAGAAGGGAATGAGGGGGCAGACAGGGCGGCGGGATGGGGAACGGCGCTACAATATAAGGCGGAGGTGGTCACGGAGGCGGGGCAGAGACAGAGAGTTAGAAGGGAGAGAGCGGAAGAGAGAAACAGATTAGACTTGGCATACAGACCGTTAGAAAGAGCGGGCAGAGAGATAGGACGGCTAGCAGGGCTCATGGGGGGGAAGGGTCTGAGGGCCTGGAGGTGGAAGATCGGGGAGGGGGACGGCCCAGAATGCAGATGGTGCGGAGAAGACGAGGAGACGACGGACCACCTGTTCAGGGGGTGCAGGGTGTGGAAGAGGAGGTGGCCAGGGGGTGAGGAGCACGTGAGGCGCCCACCGAAGAGGGGGGAAGGGGAGAGAGACCAGATAGAAGTGTTGCTGGCGATGTTGGGAGAATAAAGGAGGGGAGGTGCCGGGGAGGAAGGGGGAGGAGGGGGGGGGGTCATCTCATGTCAATTAATCTTTTAGAGTTAGTAGTCACGGCATCGCCATAGCCCTTAGGGCGGTATGCGATTAATGATATAAAAAAAAAAAAAAAAAAAAAATACAGGCTGGAATGGCCGTGGAGGTGTCTATGCTACAGGCTGGAATGGCCGTGGAGGTGTCTATGCTGTAGGCCGGAATGGCCGTTTTTTTTTTTTTTTTTTTTTTTTTTTATATCATTACTCGCGTGCCGCCCTAGGGGCTATGGCGAGATTAGTTACATGAGATTAGATACATATGAAGGTAGAAGAAAAGGAATAAGAAAAGATCCTGTGTGTCTCCTATGCCCCTGCCCACTCCAAGATGTCTCTAAGTGGGTCTGTGTCCTTGCTCTTCGGAGGAGTGACCAAGTCTTGCATGCCTCCTGGCCACTTTCGTTTCCATGTCCTGCACCTAGTGAGCACATGTTCAGTAGTCTCCTGCTCCTCCCCACACCATCGACACTCTGGGCTGTCTGCTTTCCCGATTTCGTACTGCCATTTTCGTAGTAACTTGCCGCCCAGTATTCCTGCTAGTGTGGCTATGTGTCGACTTCCAAGTCTTGTCAAGGGACGGTAGCTGAGCCCTAGCCGGTTTCTCTCTGTGGCGCGCTGATGTCTCGAGGTTTGTCGTATCCCATCTTCTGTTATGGTTTCATCTTGGTAGGGGAGGCATGTGCCTATTTTCGCAGCTGTGTCTGCCTCGGTGTTCCCTTTGACTCCTATATGGGACTTGACCCACATCACTGCAACGTCCCAGTCACCTCGGTCTGTTCTCGCTTCCCAGGCGTCTCTAACCAGTTTTGCCGGTCCTTTGTGGGTGGGCTCTCCCTGGGCGATCTTTAGGAGCTTGGATATCGATACCTTAGAGTCGGTTATGATCAGGAGTTCCCCAGCTTGATTGCGTAATGCTTCGCTCATGGCAATGAGTTCTGCATCATTGACAGTAGTCTGTTCCCCTAGGTATGTGGAAGTAGAGGTGTCTTTTGTGTAGGTGCCTAGGCCTGTCTTGTAATCTATCCTGCTCCCGTCAGTGTAGACGCAGTTCCACCCCTCGTCCTCGGCATTGGCTATGGCATTCTCGAACTCGAGCTTGTCTGCGTCCGCAGGTAGAGCTGGTAGGATGGCTAGTGGTAGGGGGTTGTTGTGTGAGAGAGACCCCCGTAGGTACCTGCACTCATTATCCCTGTTTTGGATTATCTCATCGTGGAACCGTAGGGCCCTGGCTTCTACCCTCTGGCGTTCTCCTTCTAGGAATGTTTGGGCTGATTCTAGGTTGGCTATTCCTTCGACTACGTCTCGCCTGGTACCCCACGGGGCTGCAGTAATCTTCTGTGCTACTGTGTATTGCCATTTTTCTATGTCTTTGATCTTGGTTGCTGGTGGAGACTTTCTTGAGTAGTCCTGCCATGCCCAGCATCCCCATGTGGCGATTGTGCATGCGATGCTTGTATATATCTGTCGTTTCTTGCCTGGTGTGAGGCGAGTTAGTCTCGATGCCACTCCCCATGCTGCCTTCCCGAGAAGTAGTCTCTTCTTATGATGTCGAGTAAATTTTAGCTCCCAATCTACCGTCAATCCGGTTAGCCTATAGTCAGGGCCTTTTACCCCAATTATTAGTGTCTCGGACTTGTTTGGGTCAATTTCGAATCCATGCTCTGCTGCTGTTTCGGTGATTTTTGCCCTGTGTATCTTTATGGCTTGTCGGAGTTTTAGGAGTGACGGATGTGAGATTACACTGTGGAAATCATCGACATATGACCTGGTGAAGTTGTGTTGGTCTACCTTCTCTGCCACAGGTGCTACACCTATCAGGAATAGTACCGGGGATAGTGGAGATCCTTGCGGTGTACCATCTGTCATCCTCCCTGTAGCTCTCCTTTTGCCATCCCATGTCATGTTGTAGTTGGTCGGCATCATAAAAGCTTCTACAAAGCTCGCTAGGTTATGGTCTGTTTGTCTTATTCGAGCAACCACCTTGTCCCTTCGAAGAAAGTTAAAAGCTGACTTGATATCGTCTCCCACTAGGGCTACCCATTCTTTCTTCTGTAGCCTCTTCTCTGTCTCCTTCAGCACTTGTCGTTGTAGATCCTCTGCACCTCGATGGCGTCTTCCTCCGGAATGGCCGTGGAGGTGTATATACTGCCCGGCGGAATGGCAACGGAGGTATCTATGCTGTATGCCGGAATGGCCACGGAGGTGTATATGCTGTGGGCCGGAATGGCCACAGGAGTGTATATGCTGTAGGCCAGAATGGTTGCAGAGGGATATGTGCTACGGGCCAGAATGGCTGCGGAGGTGTGTATGCTGTAGGGCGGAATAGACACAGAGGTGTATATATGGTGGACCGGAAGGGCAGCTGTACAGCATGGAGCGGCATTTGAGCAGAGCAGTTGTTGTTGAATTCAGCTATGCATTGGACCGCTAATTGGGCACTCATTGGGTCCTGTATTTGGCCATAGACATTGCTAGAGTCACTCCAGAGCTACCTTAGAGCTATCCAAGACTTCTAGAGCTACCTTAAAGCTACTTTAGAGGTACTCAAGACGTTCAAAGTTATTCCAGAGCTACGTTAGAGCCACCTAAGACTTGTAAAGCTACCTCAGAGCAGCTTCAGAGCTACTCAAGACTTCCAAAGCTACTCTAGAGCTACTCTAAAGTGCCAGAGACACCACCAGAGCTGCTTAAGAGTACTAGAGACACCTCTAGAGCTACTTAAGAACGCCAGAGACACTTCGAAGCTACTTAAAAAGTACCAAAGACACCTTTAGAGCTACTCAAGAATGCTAGAGACACTTCAGAGCTGCTTGAGAGTACTAGAGATACTCTGAAGCTGCTTGAAAGCACCAGAGACACTTTAAAGCTGCTTGAGAGTACCAGAAACACTCTAAAGCTGTTTACGAGCGCCACAGACACTCCAGAGCAACTCAACACCCCAAGAGTCACTTCCACAGCGTTCCCAAAAAGCACTACATCCGCGCGCGTCTACATAGCCAAAGGGTAGGGTTAGGCAGCGAAAGTTGGGCTTTTTCACGGCCCGGTAAGACATACAACTTTGTATCCCCGCCGCAACACACAATTTTGCTCCGATTATCTTCAAAACTGGCCTCAAATGAAAGCCCTACGTCTCCTCTATATTTCTATGTAAAAAAATAATACATTTCGTACTCTAAATCTTGCTGTATTTATAGTGAAAGATAGCGAGTTTTGAGTAAATTTTTGCACTAGTAGGCTATCCCTGTCATATCCTTGCCATGCTATAGCTTGGCTGCAACGGCCAAAAAACTCCATAGCAAATAGACTCGGTAGTTTTCAGAATGGTCTATGCCAAAAAGACATGACTTTTCGTCGACAGCCTATACAAATTTTTACCCTAACGTTACACACCACTGTACTTCTCATCACAAACCTCCGGCAACTACAACTACCCTAACTACCTTGTTAAGTAATAATCCCAATTAGCAATACACATTTTCAACACATTTAACGTACCGAAAATGACCCATTTTCTCATATGTGAAGCGGTCATTTCCAACGAATTCAACATGCCAAAAAGAACCTATTTTCCACATCTGCAAAGAGCCTATGTTAACATGTGGAAAATGACCCATTTTCTCCATGCGCGACGAGACTATTTAACATGCGTAAAATGGTCTATTTTCCACATGCGCCATGAGAGCTTTTGTAATGTATTTGCTGTTACGGATTCACTGCAACTGTAGGGCGGGCGGTCGGTGGATGTGCGCACAGTATACGCATATGCGACGGAGGCGATATGCGACAGCCGGGCGCCGGCATCGCAGTTATAAAATGTGCTATATGAGCCACGCAGAGGACTAGCGAGTATCACTGGTTAAGTGTCTTTTTGGCCTGGCGGACGGTAACTCTCTGCGTTTACTATCATCCGTTACATTTGGCATGTGCAAAATGGTTTATTTTATACATGTGCGAGGAGCCCATTTAACGTGTGCAAAATGACCTATTTTCTACATACGCGACGAGGACATTTTCGACGTATTTACTATGCGCAAGATGGTCTCTTTTCCACATGCGCGGCGAGGGCATTTCCAACGTATTTACTATGTGCAAAACGGTCTGTTTTCCACATGTGCAGCGAGAGCATTTCCAACAGTCTGTTTTCCACATGCGCGGCGAGGGCATTTTCAACGTATTTACTGTGTACAAAACGGACTATTTTCCACAAGCGCGGCGAGGGCATTTCCAACTATGTGCAAAACGGTCTGTTTTCCACATGCACGGTGAGGGCATTTCCAATGTATTTACTATGTGCAAAACGGTCTACTTTCCACAAGCGCGGCGAAGGCATTTCTAATGTATTTACTATATGCAAAATGGTCTGTTTTCCACATACGCGGCGAGGGCATTTCAGACGTACTTACTAGGGGTTGTCGACGAACAACTGGGAATGGCTACCAGAAAGTACCACTACTAACTGAGGCGCTTTTAGTGCCTTGGCCCCTTCGTTCATTGGTCTGTTGGCTGGTAGTCTCCAGTACCAACGTAACGCCTGTTACCAGTCAAATTTGACTGGTAGTGGGCTCTTCTGGTAAGTAGTGCTCAGTTAGTAGCCTACTTTGCTGCATACACCACATTATTTCGTACCATATGCATCACCCGCGTATTCACATCCCGATCACGTCAACATTGAGATGCATCTACAAACACAAATAATGCATACATATCCTCTTTATAGGTTCATCATGCGTCAATTAAAAATCATAAGCATCATGATAGCTTTTACATTGCTTCGCTTCTGAGCTCTTGTTGTATTACAGCTCTTCGACTTAGACGGGGCATGGTAAAGTTGATACGCGTGAGTCTTGTTGTGTAGAGGCATATTTGTGGTAATTCATAGTACTTACTAATAAATTTCACAAGGGTAAAAGGGGTGCCTCACGACACCTGCCTAGTTTGGCTGGCGTATTTTCGCTGGTACCTTCTGGTAGCCATTCCCAGTTATTCGTCGACAACCCCTACTATGTGCAAAACGGTCTACTTTCCACATGCACGGTGAGGGCATTTCCAACGTATTTACTTTGCACAAAATGGTTTATTTTCCAAAATGGTCTATGACGAGGGCATTTGTGACGTATTTACCATCTCTATTTTCATTTTACCTACCCTTGGCTAACTGGGGCCGGCTTCTTACCTGACATCATACAGGTGCGGTAAGCCGGTTCTTTAGCTAGGTGGAAATCACATTGCGGCCCTTGTATCATGGGTAAGGGTATCAAAAATGCCTTCGTAGCACATGTATGGAATAGACCACTTTGTATGTATTCAATACGTCGAAAATTGGCTCCTCACGAATGTAGAAACATCAGGAAAAAGGGGAGTTTGCACCCTCAGTGCCATGAGCGCGAGGGCGCTGGGGCGCTGGGGCACTGCTATTGCACTGCGAAACTGTGCTGCCATTGCGGTACTTCCCATACTAGACATGCATCTCATCATGCCAAGAAACCATGGAGCGACTATAGCTCCATGGTTTCTTGGCAAGTCGCTCCATGGTTTCTTGGCATAGGTGCTACTTCATCAGCAAAAAAGAGGTTGCATCAGCAGCGTCACGACGAGGCAGCAAGCGTCACTACACACGATGCATTTCTGGCTTCCTGACTCTCTGGCTTGGCACGCCTATCGTATCACAAAAGGTAGTTTACGCCCTCAGCGCCCACAAGGCAAGTAATCCTGCTGCCCGCGTCGCGACGTGCTCAACGTGCTCAAAATGTCCCCATTGCACCCACAACGCAAGTAATCCTGCTGCTGGCGCCGCAACGTACTTAACGTGCTCAAAATGTCCTCCATTGTGTCCATAATGCAAGTAATCCTGCCACTGGTGTTGTGACATGCTCAACGTGCTCAAAATGTCCTCCATTGCACCTGCAACGCAAGTAATCCTGCCGCCGCCATCGGAACGTGCTCAACGTGCTCAACATGAGCAATGTGTCCAATATGTTTTACATTTCATGTACATGCTCAACATACTCGACATTCTTAATGTGCCCAATGTGTTCTACATGTCATGTGCGCACACTCACTATGCTTAATATACTCAATGTACCTACATCTCATAAGCGCACTCAACGTGCTCAAATGCTTAATGTGCTCAACATGCTTAACATGCTCAACATGCTCCATGTATTCTACAATTCCAAGTCTCATACGTGCGTCCAATATGCCCAATGGTATGAAGATAGTCAATTAACTCAATTTGGCAATATCGCAGCATGTCTGAACTGCCCTGGTTAGTACATTATGGAATTGAGATTGAGTTTATGGTGTTGAAAGGGGCGGAGCCAGATACGTACTGGGCTCTCCCTTGGGTTACTGAATTGAGTGCTGGTGAGGTCGCTTGGGCCCCCGTTGGGTCTCGTATAGGTTGCTAAATTCGGAGCTGATTCTACAGAGCGAGGGGTTAGAGGGTCGCCCATACCAAATTTCAGTCGCAGGTCAGGTGTATGCCAAGGGTATTTTCTTTCAAACTTTGGCATGCGGCATGAATTAAACTCAAGTTGGCCGCTTTTTTTCTATGCTAGCATGGGCATATCTGATGGTAGCCACAAATGGGGTTTTTTTTTTGCGACGCCGACCAAAAGAGCTTTGACGCTGGCCTAAATGAAAATCACTAGGATGCACATCACACATATTTTACTTTTTATCACATTGTGGCCGTTGCTTTATGCCCGTGCACATTTTGCCCACACGAAATATGCTGAAACTGGCTCATCACGAGTGCTTGTAAAGTTCGTTGAAAATAGACTCCTCGTGCCTATAGAAAACAGCCCATTTCGTATATGTCAAATACGTCTGAAAATTGCTATCACCATAGTCTGGCATCGCCGCTGAACTGGAACCACTGAACTACTACCGGCAAGCTTCTCCTGTCAAGCCTCTGCCGTTCAGCGCTTGAGAAACTACTGTTACCCTGAACCGGTGGTATCCGTTAGCAGCACCAGCTTACCGCCGCGTGACAATTGGAGCTCAGTTTGTGCCCTTGCGTCGGCACAGCCATGTGTATCTAATGCTGAAATGGCTGGTGAGTTGGCAGCCAAAATGGCAGCCGTAATAGCAGCTGAAATGGCAGCCGAAACGGCTATCGAAATGAATGCTGAAAAGGCTGCTGAAAAGGCTGCTGAAATCGCTGATGAAATGGCCGCTGAAATGGCAGCCAAAATGGCTACCGAAATGGCTACTGGAATGGCTAGGGCTAGCCATGCCTGTCAAATTCAGCTTATTCCACTTCATCTTGTAAGTAATGAAATTAAAAAAAAAAAAAAAAAAAAAAACTTCATCTTGTACCATCGGGTCGCACCAACTATACATATCAAATGTATGCTGCCATTGCACTGCGAAGCTGCGCTGCCATTGCGCGCTGCCATGAGGTGTGTATACGGCAGGCAGAAATGGCTACGGAGTTGCATATACTGGGAGCTGGAATTCGTAATGGCCACGGAGGTGTATATGCAGCGGGTCGAAGTGGCTACGGAGGTGTATATACGGCGGGCCAGAATGGCTACGGAAGTGTATATACTGCGGGCCAGAATGGCCACACAGGTATATAAGCTGCGGGCTGGAATGGGGACGAAGGTGTTTATGCTGCGGGTCGGAATAGCCATGGAGGTATACATGCTACAGGCCGGAATAGCCCATAGGGCGGCATGCGATTAATGAAAGAAAAAAAAAAAAAAAAATGTGGGCCGGAATGGCTATGGAGGTGGATATGCTGTAGGCTGGAATGGCTAGGAGGTGTATCTGCAGGGCGGAATGGCCACGGACGTATATATGCTATAGGGCGGAATGGCTATGAAGGTGTATATATGGTAGACCGGAAGGGCAGCTGTTAGGCGTGGAGCGCCAGCAGAGCGAAGCAGTTGTTGTTGAATTCAGTTATGCATTGGGCCGCACATCAGGCTACATTCTGGGACCTGTATTCGGCCATTCATTAAACCACACGTTTTTTTTTTTTTGTTTTTTTTTTTATATCAGTACTCGCTTGCCGCCCGACGGGCTATGGCGAGGGTTTTTATTAGAAAAAAGCCTAAAAAAAAGAACGCAAGAATAACACCAATCCTAAGTACATGTAGTATCCGCGGACTATCTAGTAATGCGGACTGCGCTCAGTATCTCCCCCTTATCTCCGCCTCCTCTCCGACTCATACCGAGCGGATCTGTGCCACCGTCCGCTAAGTCTAACCTTCTCAATGTCTACCTCTTTCTACAAGTATACAACCACCGAACTTGTTGTCTTGCCTGCCTCCTCCAACAAGTTCCGCTTCCTCAGCCAACGAATTCCCTTGATCTTCCCCAAACTCTCGTTAGCTGCTGCCAACCACTTCTTCACTTTCCCCAAGTCCTTCCTCAACGCAATGCCATATATTACGATGCTGACTCCTCCCCTGGTGATGGCATCTTCTGTGGTCGGTGAAGCGGTTTGTGGCGGGGTCTTGTGGGCCTGGTGCCGCCGGAAAGCCTCCTCCTGCGTTGTGAGCTGTCGCCTTGGTTACACGTTGCATTACTGTAACAATCCAACCTGGACCCCTCGCCCAAGACCCTCCAGCTCCAGTCCTATACTGGCAACCAACATACGACTCGCCAGTACTCGTACACGTGCAGCTGACCCTGACACCGTTGCAATTCGCCGCACTCCTTCTAGCACTCCGATAAATATCCCTGGACGTGTGGGCACGCTTAAGCGACATGGCCGCCAGCATCCCGGTCATCGGTTAACAGGCCGAAGCCGAAGAACCTGCCAGAACCTGCCCTAAGAACCCGGATCCCCAGAACCCGCCGGAAAGCCGCAGAACCCGCCGGATAGCCGTAGAACCTGCCGGAAGCTATAGAACCTTTTGGAAAGCCATAGAAGGTGCTGGAAACAGGTATCGGCGAGCTTATTCCCGGATATTCTTGACGCTTCTACCTGCTTCCAGTCATTTCCGTGGCCATCCATGTACTTCCTGTCGTTTCCTGTGTTTTCCATGTACTTCGTTTGTTTGCTTTTTTGCTTGTTTGCTTGTTTGCCTGGATTTTCCAGCGAGGGTTTTCTATAAAGAGGCCCTCCTCCCTCCCCGCTCTTGCTTCTCCACGCAAGAACTTGTATCCTACCCAAGTTGTGTATTTAGCTTTTAATACATCTACCTCTCGATATCATATATCTCCGACCACCTCTGCTTCCGCCTCCACTGTGACATCGCCTCAGCGCCCGGCGGCCACCCCGTACCAAGATCTTGTACCTTGACTCGGACCTGTTCATCACACTGTTGCACTAGGAAACTGCGGTGCCATTGCGCTGCTGCCATTGTGCTCCTGGCAAGGTAGGCTACAAATATATATGCTCCCATTATGCTGTGAAAGTGCACTGCCATTGTGCTGCTGGCATTGTATTGCTGCAAAGGTGCACTGCGAATGTATGCTGCTATTGCAATCCGAAGATGCACTGCCATTGTACTGCGAAGATGTAGAGCCATTGCGTGTTACGGGTGTGAGGGGCTAGGCTGAAGTAGGCGTTGGAAGGTTCTGGATGTTACGGCTACGGAGGAGTGTATACGGCGGGCCGGAATGGCCACCGAGGTGTATATGCTATAGGGCGAAATGACTACAGAGGTGCATATACTGCGAGGTGGCATGAGTAATGGCTACGGAGGTGTATATATGACGGGCCGAAGTCGGTACGGCGGTGTGTATACCGTGGGCCGTGATGGCCATAGAGGTGTCTATTGGCCATAGAGGTGTCTATTCTACATAGCCAAAGGGTAGGGTTAGGCAGCGAAAGTTGGGCTTTTTCACGGCCCGGTAAGACATACAACTTCGTATCCCCGCCGCAACACGCAGTTTTGCTCCGATTATCTTCGAACTGGCCTCAAATGAAAGCCCTACGTCTCCTTTATATTTCTATATAAAAAAATAATACATTTCGTACTCAAAATCTTGCTGTATTTATAGTGAAAGATGGTGAGTTTTGAGTAAATTTTCGTACTAGTAGGCTATCCCTGTCATATCCTTGCCATGCTATAGCTTGGCAGCAACGGCCAAAAAACTCCATAGAAAATAGACTCAGTAGTTTTTAGAATGGTCTATGCTAAAAAGACATGACTTTTTATCGACAATCTATCTCAATTTATATGACTTTTCGTTGACAGCCCATACAAATTTTAACCCTAACGTTACACACCACTACACTTCTCATCACAAACCTCTGGCAACTACAACTACCCTAACTACCTTGTTAAGTAATAATCCCAATTAGCAATATATATTTTCAATACATTTAACGTGCTGAAAATGACCCATTTTCTTATATGTGAAGCGGTCATTTCTAACAGATTCAATATACCAAAAAGAACCTATTTCCCACATCTGCAAAGAGCCTATGTGTAGTGTAGTTAACATGTGGAAAATGACCCATTTTCTCTATGCGCGATGAGACTATTTCACATATGTAAAATGGTCTATTTTCCACATGCGCCATGAGAGCTTTTGTAATGTATTTGCTGTTACGGATTCATTGCAACTGTAGGGTGGGCGGTGGGTGGATGTGCACACAGTATACGCATATGCGATGGAGGCGATATGTGACAGCCGGGCGCTGGTATCGCAGTTATAAAATGTGCTATATGAGCTACGCAGAGGACTAGCGAGTATTACTGGTTAAGTGTCTTTTTGGCCTGGCGGACAGTAACTCTCTGCATTTACTATCATCCGTTACATTTAGCATGTGCAAAATGGTTTATTTTATACATATGCGAGGAGCCCATTTAACGTGTGCAAAATGACCTATTTTCTGCATACGCGACGAGGACATTTTCGACGTATTTACTATGTGCAAGATGGTCTCTTTTCCACATGTGCGGCGAGGGCATTTCCAACGTATTTACTATGTGCAAAATGGTCTGTTTTCCACATGTGCGGCGAGAGCATTTCCAACAGTCTGTTTTCCACATACGCGGCGAGGGCATTTCCAACGTATTTACTATGTACAAAACGGACTATTTTCCACAAGCGCGGCGAGGGCATTTTCAACTATGTACAAAACGGTGGTTTCCATATGCACGGTGAGGGCATTTCCAATGTTTTACTATGTGCAAAACGGTCTACTTTCCACATGCACGGCGAGGGCATTTCCGACGTATTTACTATGTGCAAAACGGTCTACTTTCCACAAGCGCGGTGAAGGCATTTCTAATGTATTTACTATATGCAAAATGGTCTGTTTTCCACATATGCGGCGAGGGCATTTCAGACATACTTACTATGTCCAAAACGGTCTACTTTCCACATGCACGGTGAGGGCATTTCCAACATATTTACTATGCACAAAATAGTTTATTTTCCATCGATTGGCCCCTGAATCTCGCGCCCGCGAGGTTGCCTGCACGAAGGCACATCGACAGCTCATCGATCTATAGGCACCTGAACCTCGCGCCCGCGAGATTGCTGACACACAGGCGCATCGACTGGCGCCTGAACTGCTCATCGACTGGCCCCTGAATCTCGCGCCCGCGAGATTGCCCGCACGAAGGCACATCGAAAGCTCATCAATCTATAGGCACCTGAACCTCGCGCCCGCGAGATTGCTGACACACAGGTGCATCGACTGGCGCCTGAACTGTTCATCGATTGGCCCCTGAATCTCGCGCCCGCGAGGTTGCCCGCACGAAGGCATATCGAAAGCTCATCAATCTATACAAGCCCTAGCATCGTCGGCGCCCTGAATCTCATGGTCGGCCACTCGCGCCTACTGCGGTTATTGCATAGATTTCAATTAACCAATTGTTTATTCATTACTAGCTACTACCGCGATCTATATACAGGTGTCCTTTCATTATTCCACCATTCCATGCCCTCATCTGTCGTCCTACCGCTCCAGCGCATGCTCATCCCGCCGTAGATTACACTACCGCGGACCTGCGATACCCGTAGAATTCAGCTCATTCTGCATCATCTCGTGCCGCAAAAGAGCCCTGCCATACCAGTAGAATTCAGCTCAATCTGCATCATCTCGTGCCATGAAAGGGCCCTGGCATACCTGTAGAATTCGGCTCATTCTGCTGCATCTCGCGCCGTGAAGTGGGACCTGTAATACTTGTCAAATTCAATTCATTCTGCTGTATCTTGCGACGCAGAAAAGATGCTGCCATACCTGTAGATTGAGCCCATTTCACCACTTCTCGTGCCGTCAAGAGAGACCTGCCATACCTGTTAACAGAGCTCATTCTACCTCATTTCGAACCTGTAGATGAGCCCATTTCGCGTCGTCGAGAGGAGCCTGCGGCACGTCAGATTCGGCCCATTCTGCTGCATCTCGTACTGCAGAAAGGGTCCAGTCATACCTGTAGATGAGCCCATCTCGCGCCGCGGAAAGGGTGATTTCATACCTGTAGATAAGCCCATTTCGCGTCGTCGAGAGGAGCCTGCAGCACGTCAGATTCGGCCCATTCTGCTGCATCTTGTACTGCGGAAAGGGTCCAGTCATACCTGTAGATGAGCCCATCTCGCGCCGCGGAGAGGGTGATTTCTGACTGAACGTCGACCCTGATTCCGGATTCGCACTTAGAATAAGGAGGGCTTCATCACGTAGGAAAAACAAGAAAGAGCTTCTGAAGGAATAAAGAAGATCTGTACTGTTAGGTCCGTACCGTTGGGTCCAATAAGTCTGATTGATTAAAGAGATGCAGAATCAAACAGGATTATATACATAATGAGCATTGCATGACGTGACTGCAGAACCATGACTAGACAGGCAGGTGTAACATATCAGGCAGGTGCGGAAGTAACGGAATGCATGGCTTGCAACTAAGCGCTGTGGCGTGAAGTTGGTACTGTGGCGTTATTGCATGATTCAGACACATAGCAACGGAGTGTAGATCATGTGTATGTTAAATGAAAGAACAGAACAGCAACCAATAAACAGACGAAACAGCAGTCAGAAGAAACGTATCCATTAGTAACAGTAACAGAATGAACGTATCCATTAGTAACAGTAACAGGAAGAAACGTATCCATTAGTAACAGTAATAGAAAAAACATATCTATTAGTAACAGCAACATACGGGTAGCGGATGTTGATAGACAGCTCAACACGGGTGGCGGATGTCATGTTTCGACAATTTCATACCTATAGAATGAGGCCATCTCGTGCCTTCGAGAGAGGCCTGCCATATGTCAGTTTCAGTTCATTCTACTGCATCTCGTGCTAGAGAAAGGGCTCAGTAATACCTATGAAATGCTGCCACACGGATGTTGTATTCTTCACATCAACAAACACGTTCTGTCAGTTTCAGTTCATTCTGCTGCGTCTCGTGCTAGAGAAAGGGCTCAGTAATACCTATGAAATGCTGCCACATGGAGGTTGTATTCTTCACATCAATAACCACGTTCTGTTATTCCAACGCGTGAGCACGTTGCACCATGCCTTCCAAGTTGCCACTGAGGGGGCCCGTGTCAGCTCATGCCTTCTGGTAATATCATAGCTGAATCGACATCCTATTTGCTAGTGAATTTGACATGAGATGAGGGGTAATTCTAGTAGTGTCAACCAGTAAGCCCGAAGGCGTACTGATCAACGCTGGTTAATTCTGGTAGTGTCAACTAGTAAGCCCTAAGGCGTACTTTTTCTTTTTTTTTTTTTTTTCCGCTAAGCCATGGCAGGGCCTGGGCAAGCCCGAGACAGGCTAAAAGAAAATTCCTGCCTCACCGCGCCGTTGACCCCCGCTCTCCTACCTTCTAGACCCTAAGGGGTTAACCAGACTACTAAGAGGTACTGATTAACGCTAATTAATTCTGGTAGTGTCAACCAGTAAGCCCGGGTTAATTCTGGTAGCGTCAACCAGTAAGCCCGAGGGCGCACTCCTCAATGCTGGTTGTATCATGCTATGGCTATGAGTATCAGACGCATCGCCGATGTGGAGCAAATGACCCAATGAGCTCAATGAGCGGCCCCACGTGGGGTCTGATGAAGAGCCCAATGCATGGCCTGAGGAGGTGAATTCAATGACAGCAGATTCCGGCGCCCCTTGTTGCACTAGCGTGAGATTTATCCCAAATCAGCAATGTCCTAACAGGGCAGCTCTGGCATACTGTGATGTTGCCAGATTGAGATAATGACCGCCCTGAAGATATTGGGCACAGTGGGCCAATTGAGCGTATTGAGCATGCTGAGCACGGGTATGAGATACAGAGATTAGTGAATATTAGGCATATTGGGCATATTGAGCCTATTCAGCATATTGGGCGTGAATTCGCCGGGAATTGACCACTTTCGCAGTGCACGTGAGATGTTGGACATATTGACCGCGCATATAAGATGTAGAGAATATTGAGCACATTGAGCGGTTGTTCTCATACAAATGGTTTCTATGGGAAATATGAATATTGTGAATAATTTCACAACCACTACAGTTATTACCTAATTACGTTGTTCATAGTTTCCGACTGAGTGATGCTATTGAATGTGAGTGTCTGAGTTTTTTTCATGAATTGATTGCAGGTGTAGCATGCAGAATTCGGGGGTGGTGATATTTGTATGGAGATCCCATACAACTAAATGCCAAGCCTTCCAACAAAAATGCGACAAGCCATAAACCCTTTGCAACCACAATTTTTGATGAAGAGAAAGTGCTAGATAGCAAGAATTACACTATGTGTAATAGCTACACAAAGTGCATTCACAAATGCTGTTGTGGTTGTTAAGATATTGAGTGCGAAAGTTGTGCAGTTTTGGTGGTAAATGTGTCCGGGAAAGTGGGGTGTCCGGGAAAGTGGTGAACCACAGTATATGACAAGGGCATTTGCGACGTATTCACTATGCCGTGGTTAACTGCTATAGCGGCCAGTGCGAGTGCTATTTTGCCTGGCCTTGGCAAACTGGCACTCGACAGTTGTGCGGTGAATCGCCATAGCCCATAGGGCGGCATGCGATTAATGAAATAAAAAAAAAAAAGTTGTGCGGTGAGCCGTTTTTAACATACGCAAAATAGTCAATTTTCTATGTACACGACGAGCCCATTTGCAACGTATTTAACAGGCGCAAAATGGTCTATTTTCTACAGGCATGACGAGAGCATTGGCGACATGTTTACCATGCGCACAATGGTCTCCATTGGTGATGTAGTCATCATACGAAAAATAACCTATTGTCTACATGCGCGACGAGGACATTTTTGACGCATTTACCATGCACAAATGGTCTGTTTTCCCCATGCGCGATGAGGGCATTTGCGACGTATTTACCATGTGCAAAATGGTGTAATTTCCATATGCGCGACGTGGGCATTTGTGACATATTTACTAGGTGCAAAATGGTCTATTGTCAACATGCGTGACGAGGGCATTTTCTGACGTATTGAGCCTGTGCAAAATGGCCTATTCCACACATGCGCGGTGAGCCAGTTTTCGACGTATTTAACATGCACAAAATTGCCTATTTTAGGTATCTATGATTTGCCAGCTTGGGGCGTATTTCATGTGCCTATTTCTATAGGCGCAAGGCTACATTATTGCAAAACGGGGTGCCAGTGGTCAGGCCACATGTACAACTCTTGTCACTAGCCTATATAGACACTAGAAACCGGTGCCACCTTGGCATGATACCATTTCCTACTGCTAAAACCACTACTGAATTGGATACACGGAAATGGCATGGGAGTTCATGAGCTAGGGTGGAAATCACATTGCAGCCCTTGCGTAATGCACATAGCGGATAGGGCATTACTCCTTGCGCATGCACATACTAAATACAGTTTTCCCTTGCTATACCGGACCTCGTTGTACCGGAAACCTTGCTATACCGGATGCTCTCAGGTTGCTACATTCCGCTCCCATACAAAACTCTCTTGCTATACCGGACGCACTAAGAATACCGGACCGGACAGGAATTGCCAGGCACTTACCCCCCTGTCTCCATACAACTTATATTTGCTATACCGGATACACTAACACGATACGTCCAATCTTGGCTATCCCACATTGCATTCACCTTCAGATGCTTACTAAACTTAACATTACATAATAAAATTAGGCTGTCGTTGTTCCAAATTACATTATTTTTGCTGCCCATCCCTATTCTGTTCTGCCAAGCATTTTATTCTATAACGGAACCTTGCTATACCAGACGAAAAAGGCCAGATTTTACAGATCCGGTATAGCAAGGGAAAACTGTACATCGAAAATACCTTCGCACGCATGAGTGGAATAGGCACGTTAAATTCGGCAGAAAATTGCGTTGCTGAGTCTGCGAATATAGTCTTCTAACCTGAGGCAACTCACTTGGCATGTCGGATTACCATACCCAATGACCATTCACTTGCTGCTATCAGATTCTTTAAAATACTACATGATGCAAGATTTATTCTCCGAACTAATTACATTTCATCTACCATCGTGCCAAGTAGCCAAATCTATCCATGTACCACTGTGAGTCCAGCTCTATTGGGAGTAGATAAGCTATTCCAGAGATGCTGCGAATAGGTATCACCCACTGGTGCGGGGAGTCGTCAGGCAGACTTAAGGCATACCGTCCGGAGCTTGGCTGTCCGCAAAAGGGCCCATCCTGCAAATGCGTGAGGAGCCAGTTTTCAATGCATTCTCCCACACATGGCAATTTTCTGACGTATTTAACATGCACAAAATGGTCAATTTTCTACATGGTAGTTAATGGGCTGTGCGGTGGTTAACTACTGCAGTGACTGCCCTGTGTGCTATTTTGATGGCCTGCGTGGTGATTAACTCCTGCAGCGACCGGTACGAGTACTACTACAGTAGTAGTTTACCTGACCCTGGCAAACTCCTTACTTGACAGATGTGCGGTGAGCCGTTTTTAACATGCGCAAAATGGTCTATTTTCCACATGCACGATGAGCCCATTTGCGAGGTTTTTAACATGCGCAAAATGGTCTATTTTCCATATGTGCGACGAGCCCATTTGCGACGTATTTAGTAGGCACAAAACGGTCTATTTCCTACAGGCGCGACGAGAGTATTGGTGACATATTTACCATGGGCACAATGGTCTCCATTGGCGATGTAGTTACAATTGGTATTTTTCTCTCACCTCTAGAGCGGGAGTTAGGGAGTCGCCCATACAAAATTTCAACCGTACGCCGGGTGGGTGCCAAGGGTATTTTCCTTCAAACCTTGGGTATGCGGCATCAATTAAACTAAAGTTGGACGCTTTTTTTCTATGCTAGCATAAGCATTTCTGATGCTAGCCACAAATGGGGTTTTGTTTTTTCGACACCAGCTAAAATTGGTTTGACGCTGGCCGGAATTAAAATCGCTAGCACGCATATCACATAACTTATTTTTTCTCACATTACGGCCCTTGCTTCCACTCTGAGTATATGGACACTGTAGTAGTATTTATACATTGTGTTAACCAATAAAAGTACAGCTGGTCACAGTCGCGCAACTGGTAGGGTGCGAGCCCAAGAAGCGGGGGTGTTCTACCCACCCAGTAGGCAGCCCGAGCGTGGCCCAGGGTCTGAGTTCGAACCACGGGGTGACTGGCTACTTCTACTTTTTTGCATTGCATAGTATCAACTTTTGACAAATTTCATATGGGCAAAATGGCCTGTCCAAATATGCACAGGAAGCCAATTCAACATATGCAGATTGGTCTATGCTGCATGCCGGAGGAGCCAATTCTCTGGTCTCGTAACCAGCCAATTTATTGTTTTTTTTTTTGTGTCACGTGACCCCGCGCGCAGCTGCTCGCCAAGGCAGCCAATTCTCGACGTTTTTAACATGTGCAAAATGGTATTTCAATACATTTAGCATGCCTATTTCACACATGAGCGAGGAGGCAATTTTCTAATGTATTTAACATGCACAAAATAGTCGATTTTCTACATGGCCTGCCCGGTAGTTAATGGCCTGTGCGGTGCTTAACTACTGTAGCGACCGCCGTGTGTGCTATTTTAATGGCCTCCACGGTGATTAACTCCTGCAGCGACCGATGTGAGTACTATTTTACCTGGCCTTGGCAGACGCCTTGACAGATGTGTGGTGAGCCGTTTTTACATGTGCAAAATGGTTTATTTTCTATATGCGTGATGAGGGCATTTGCGACGTATTTACCATGTGCAAAATGGTCTATTTTATGGCCTGCCCGGTGGTTGATGCCTTGCACAGTAATTTTTTTTTCTTTTTTTTTTTAACATCATTGTCATTTACATTGTGCTGCTGCGAAGGTGCGTTGCCATTGCACTGCACACTGTAACGGTGCGTTGCCATTGCACTGCAAAGGTGCGTTGCCATTGCACTGCAAAGGTGCGCTGCAAAGGTGCGCTGCCATTGCACTGAAGAAATGGATCCGCCGCGTATGTACTGGACAGAAAAATAAGTATTTGGACAGGGGATAAATGCATATTCATACGAATGGACCTCCAATGTAAAAAAGCTGACTGAGAGGCTATGCAAGGCACTTGCAGGCACCTCGAGCCGTTCAGCTCCAGGGCCTGATGGCATCAGCTATAGATTCATCAAGCTGGTCAATAAAACAGTGCTAGGAGGGCAGTTAATAAAGGAGCTGGCTGCTGAGCTGGCTGCAGCCAGGATGCCGAAGGATTGGCAATTCAGCAAGGTGATCATGATCCCGAAGTCTGGCAGGGACCTTACGCAAGCAAAGAGCTGGAGGCCTATTCAACTCATCAATTGTGTGGGAAAACTGATGGAGAAGGTGGTTGCTGATGACTTGCAAGAAGCTGGACTATTCCACCATGGGCAGTTTGGAGGAGTGAGAGGAAGGTCTGCAATTGATGCCTTATTTCGGGCAGTTGTGAAGAGCCAGAGAGCCCTGGCACGTGGCGGTGGGGCAGTGTGGATTATGGAGGATGTCAAGGGAGGCTTTGGGAACACACGATGGGATATGGTCAAGCACCGAGTACAGGGTTCTAAAGCTGAGAAATGGTTACCCTGGTTAGAAACCTTCTTCCGGGAGCGAGAGTTTGAGGTGGAATGGGATGGACAGGTGAGGGGCAATGGCAGATCGAATGTAGGCGTGCCGCAGGGCTCGCCTTTATCCCCAGTTGTGTTCCTCATATACATGGCACCAATTCTAGAAGAGATGGAAACAAAGGTAGCTACAACAGTGAGAGACTGTGAAGTGGAGCTGCCCTCATTTGTAGATGATATGAACTGTGTTATTCTGGATTGGGAAGGAGGAAAGGATATGAGGAGAATTGGGGAGAGAATTGCAGGAGTACTCAGGGAGGTTGCTGAAGCTCACGATCTACCACTGGAGACCTCAAAGGAGGAGGTCCTAGTCATGGGTAAGAAGGCCAAGAGAAGGGCAGATGTTGAGAGGTGCAAGTGGCTAGGGGTGATTTGTGATAGCACTCTTGATTTCGACCTCCACTGGAAAAGCCGGATCGAGAAAGCCAGGAAACTCATGGGCGCGCTGTCTGGGCTAGGCAACTCTCAATGGGGTATGAGTCCTATCTCATGGAGAAAGGCTTATACAGGCATGGTAAGGGCAGTGGCCCTTTGGGGGTCCGAAATTGGGTGGAGAGGCCAGAAGCAGTGGAGAGAGGAGTTTGAGAAGTTGCAGTATCAAGCACTTCGCAAATGCACTGGTGCAGTCCGAGGGGCAGCGAGAGTAAAGGTCGAGGCCATTGCTGGAGTAGAGAGTGTAACGACGATTCTCGATCAAGGCCAAGCAAGATATGCACTAAGATCAGTGAGGGACCCTACAGGAGTTGGAGATTTATGGCCGGAAAGCTTCACTGGAATGGTAGCCCCAGACCCAGACAGAGAGGGTGAAAGGGGGAGGGACTGGAGAGACTTTAGCTTGAGTTATGCTACAGACAAAAATGATGGGTTTGAGTCAGTAGCTGGAAAGATTGCCAGCACTCTCGAGGTCAATGAGGAGGAGAGAGTGTCCTGGGGGCGAGATGTACACCTACCACAGACAGGCGTTGAGGTCATTGACCTCAAGTTGTGCAAGGAAGACGCCCCAGCCAAATGGGAAAAGGCCATCAATGAGGCTAAGGGTGACTCGGTGGCTATTTTTACAGACGGCAGCCGCAGTGAGGAAGGCGGTGTTGGTGGCGGATGGTGCTGGAGGCAGGTGGTAGCAGGTGAGTCAGAGGGGTCCCGGTGGGTAGGCACAAAGGCAACTGTGTGGGACGGTGAGGTCTCAGGAATGAGGGGTGCCCTTGAAGCAGTTGATGGCAGTGCAAAAGTACTACTACTCGCAGACTCTCAGGCAGCTATCAGTGCAGTCCAGAAAGCAGGAAAAACTGGCAAGGCAAGAACCGCAGACCTAGCGCGGGTGATAGAGCTGATTGCAGAGAGGCGGCGGAGGCTAAGGAAGGCGGATGCAGTGAAGCTGGCATGGGTCAAAGCCCACGTGGGGATTGAAGGCAATGAGAAGGCGGATGAGTTGGCCAAAGAGGGGGCCAAGGGCATGAGGTATGATGGGCAGGCCACTGAGGGTGGGCTGCGTCAAGAGTTAGTTCGAAAAAGAAAAGAGGAGAGGGGGCGTGCAGGGTTTGGGAAGGGCAAATTCGTAAAGTGGGGCAGGAGAGCACTCACAAATTACACATGGCTGCGGACTGGAAAAGGCGGAGCTATGTGGAGGAGGATGGTCAGTGGCGAGGAGGTACAATGCACATGTGGTGAGGCATGGAGTGCTGAGCATGTGGTGTTCAGATGCACAGAACTGGAGCGGCCCCAGAGGAAGAACAAAAATGGGGCACATGTCACCTGGCAGTCCTGGGAGGACCTAGAGGAGAAAGGATGGAAGCAAGAAGGCGTGGAAGGGGACCCGGTCGAGTACTGGTTTGCCTGCCTCGATCTGGGGTAGCCGGGGACCGGGGGACGGAGTGCACTGGGTGCTCAAGGGTGTATGTAGATTCCGTAGTTAGTTGTCTCAAACCTGACCCGGGTATATGGGTCCCTGCCATAGGCTGGTAGCCTGTATGCGGGGTTACGTGAATAAAAAAAAAAAAAAAAAAAAAAAAATGCATATTCATGCGCCATGCAGTATTCGGCAGAAACTAGCATATTTTCGTATGCTTGGCTGGTGATAGCCATAAGACAGTCCATATTTCGTGATAGGGTGTCCAAATTCATTATGTAAGAAAGTATTTGGACAGCTGACGTGATGAAATTTGGACAGCTGACATAATGAATTTGGACTTTTACTAGCTAGTAAAATATGTATTCGTACATAGCGCATAATGTGCATTAGTACCCCTGTCCGAATACATATTTTACTGGCTAGTACACCTATTCTTTACTGCCAAGCATACGATAATATGCTAGTTTCTGCCAAATACCGAATGGCGCATAATATGCATTATCCCCTGTCCAAATACTTATTTTTCTGTCTAGTAAAATAGGGCATTTTGTGCACATTAAGTGGGTTATCCTGGTGCTGAGTCATACGTGAACTGAGTCATTCCCGTCCTAGAGTTTGCTGGCTTAGGCTTCGCTTTCTCCTCTCTCATCTCCGTACTCCTTAGAAAACAACGCCGCAGCCCCATCACGATAGCAGCCCCCTCCGCCTTCTATTCCGGCGAAACACACCTTGCAAACCCGCAAACACGCAGCATCTTGCCCTCACAGCATCCCCCCTTCGCAGCAACTGCCTTCCCCTCCTAGCTCTCAGCAGCTCCTCAGGTACGCCACGCAATACCCCCCTCACAGTCTCCCCCCCGCAGCAAGAGCATCTCACTCAAACTTTTTTACAGAACTCCTCGTCGCGCACTGAATTTACGCGCACTGAATTTACGCGCACTGAATTTACGCGTGGTGAGTTCACGCGCCGCAGAAGAACTCATACGCCGCAGAACTCGCGCCGATTTTACGCATGCTGAATTCCTGAGGTGTACTCACGCCTAACTTACCTACTGGCCGACTTGCCAGCCTAACACCTTCACATTTTCACTTGCTTGTTGCTTCTTCACTTCTCCTTTCACTTTTTGCTAGACTATTCACTGTGTAAAACATTCTGTGCGTAGTGCCTGAATTTTTACAAAGTTAGCACCTTAATTATTTGTGCGCAACGCCTAATAATGTTGGTGGAAGATGTCGGACGCGGAAGGAGAAAGGAGATTTGAGAGAGTTCGAGAGGTGAATGCTGAGGTGGAGGCAATAATGCCCATTAGGAAGCCCGGGGAGTATGCTGAAGTCTTCCACAGGCATATCCGGGGCTTGGTGAATTCGTTTAATAAGCTTCCAATTATTTCAACTACCGTTTCCTTTCAAGCCTTAATGGCTGATCAAAACAAAAAAATTAAGCGCTCTGATGTAGAGCACGATCAACTTTTTGAACAGGCCACGTTAACGGAAGTGAGTGGAAGGTGGATGTCTTCGGAAGGTAGTGAATTACTGGTTTTTTTGGAAGGGGGGATTAAATGTAAGTATGCGTTTTTTTTTGGGGGGGGGTTATATAACAGGCTATGACCCTATGGCAAAAATCTATATACCTGATCCGGCTGCCCTCTACGTCCTCCTGCTTTCACTCCGGTTACCCGCCGGCTGCCCTCCACGTCCTCCTGCTTTCACCCTGGTTACCCTCCAGCCACCCTCCACGTCCTCCTGGTTTCACTCCGGTTGCCCTCCGGCTGCCCTCCACGTCCTCCTACTTTCACTCCGGTTACCCGCCGGCTGCCCTCCACGTCCTCCTGCTTTCACCCCGGTTACCCTCCTGCTACCCTCCACGTCCTCTTGCTCTCACTCCGGTTGCCCTCCGGCTACCCTCCACGTCCTCCTACTTATACTCCGGTTACCCTCCGGCTACCCTCCACGTCCTCCTACTTTCACTCCGGTTACCCTCCGGCTACCCTCCACGTCCTCCTACTTTCACTCCGGTTACCCGCCGGCTGCCCTCCACGTCCTCCTGCTTTCACCCCGGTTACCCTCCTGCTACCCTCCGCGTCCTCCTACTTTCACTCCGGTTACCCTCCGGCTGCTCTCCACGTCCTCCTACTTTCACCCCGGTTACCCTCCGGCTACCCTCCACGTCCTCCTACTTTCACTCCGGTTACCCTCCGGCTACCCTCCGCGTCCTCCTACTTTCTCTCCGGTTGCCCTCCGGCTACCCTCCACGTCCTCTTACTTTCACTCTGGTTACCCTCCGGTTACCCTCCACGTCCTCTTACTCCCCGGAGGGTAGCCGGCTTCCCTCCGGTCACCCTCTACGTCCTCCTACTCCCACTCCTCGTTTTATTTTATTTGCTGTTGCGTATATATACTAACTTAAAAAATATAGTATCCCATTGGAAAATCGGCAGGTATTCAAATGCAAAAAGATACTGTTACAGCCATTGATTCCTTAGAAGAGGAATATTCACCACCTCCTCCAGGGAAAGAGGATTGCCGTTACTCTAAAGTGGCTTTACTTTGTCAAAGACACTCTACTTTTGGAGTATATCACTTGGCATATTGGATGCAGAAAGGACATACTTTTACTCCACCTACTTTATCTAGGCATATTGGATCTGCCGGCTACAAGCAGCGGGCTGTAGGTGCTTTCTTTAATAATATTTCTCAATTCATTCAAGTTATTGGAAGGCTTTTTTTAGTTATTGATCCTGATTGTTATTTACGTTATTGGAGGCTTTTTCAGGAAGATTGTTTTAATAATGTACCATGTTCTTTGCTGAACACTTCTCGTCTTGCCTGTTTTTATGGACTTGCTTTATTGCGGAATACTCAAGTTGAAGCTCACAAAAACTATAATGATACTCCTGATGGTTGGGTGGCTATGTGTTGTTGGGGAAACTTTCCTGGGGGAGAGTTAGTTTTACCTGATTTAGGGATGAAGTTAAAGTTTCAGCAAGGGGATGTTATTTTTTTTCGTTCTCGTTTACTGGAGCATTTTGTTGCGGACTTTGATGGTGCTCGTTCCAGTATTGTTTTTTTTTTCACATGAGAAGATTTTAAATAAAACTTGGCTTTGAACTCGATTAATCTTTGTCCGGCATCTCCCTGAGATGGACTATAATGCCCCGGTTCCATATGACTAAACTCTAGTAGAACCGGAGCAATCTGTTTTGATTTTTTGTGATTTTTTTTGTTGCTTAATGTATTAACTGTAGAACATTTATGTCACGCGCGGCGGCGGGTGGCGGCGGGTGCTGCCTGTCACCGATCACGATCAGTTACCCTGAACCATTTTAAGGTCCACCGGGTTCAAGGAATCTCATTACTTGCCCACTAGCACAGTTTTGGATAATGACAAGTATACTTTTGGATAAGCAGCGCTTAAGGGTTATGATTACACTGTTTGGATAACAATAATTGTACTGAAGGCACGGCACTTAAGGAATTACGCTTTTTGGATAACATCGATCATGCTGAAGACACGGAGCTTAAGGCTTCAAATACGTACCGAAATGGCTACCGAAATGCATGCTGAAAAGGCTGCTAAAATGGCGGCCGAAATGGCTACCGAAATGAATGCTGCAAGGCTGCTGAAATGGCAGCCGAAATGGCAGCCGAAACGGCTACTGAAATGAATGCTGAAAAGGCTGCTGCAATGGCAGCCGAAATGGCTACTGAAATGTGTGCTGAAATGGCTGCCAAAATGGCTATCGAAATGCATTCTGAAATGGCTGCTAAAATGGCTTCCGAAATGGCTACTACTTTAGGCAAGATCCGAGGGGTCAGATGGTTACGAAAAAAAGGCAATATTGAAAGAAGAAGGAAAAAAGACGAGCTCCGTCGTAGCCTACCTGGAGACAGAGACGAAAGCAGACAAGGTGAAACTCGGAGGACGGTGGCTGAGGACGAGCGTGTACGAGCCGGACAGAGGAAGGAAGTAGACAGGCTCGGTACACGAGGAGTTCACACGAGGACCTCTCTCCCGCATCATGTATGGACTCCGCGGGTAACATATGTAGTCAGAAGACATTTTTATTTAAGTTTCTTAATATAGAAAACCTCGCCGTAGCCCGTAGGGCGGCATGCGAGTAATGAAATAAAAAAAAAAAAAAAGGAAATGGCTGCTGGAATGGCTAGGGCCTGTCAAATTCAGCTTATTCCACTTCATCTTGTACCATCGGGTCACACCAACTATACATATCAAATGTATGCTGCCATTGCACTGCGAAGCTGCGCTGCCATTGCGCTTCAAAAGTGCGGTGCCATTGTGCTTCCAAAGTGCGGTGCCATTGTGCTGTGAAAGTGCGTTGCCATTGCGTCTCATCATGCCAAGAAACCATGGAGCGGCTGTAGCTCCATGGTTTCTTGGCACAGGTGCTATCCATGGTTTCTTGGCATAGGTGCTATACATTTCATGATGTTGAAAGAGACTCGCCATACCTGTGATATTGACCACATTCTGCCATTCTCGTGTCATCGATTGGGCCCTATGGTACGTGTCAGATAATTTCGCGAGAAAGGGACCCGCCATACATATGAAATTGCACTCATCATGCCACTCTCGTGCCATCCAACGGGCCCTACTGTACGTGTCAGATTCAGCTCACGTTCACACATCTCACGATGTTGAAAGGGACCCGTCATATATATGAAATGCACACATTGTCCTTACGGCCGCCACACACCAAGCCACGACCGCCGGCAATTTTTTTTTTTTTTTTTTATATCATTACTCGCATGCCGCCCTGACCGCTGGCAAGCTGATAGAACCGGCTAGCTATAGGTAGCTAGCAAGCTGCCAGTATAGCCCGCCTGCCACTATAGCCCTCCTGCCAGTATAGCCTGCCTACCAGTATGGCCCACTCGCCATTATAGGCCGCCTGCTAGGACCCATATGGTTCATATGTTCTTGTTATTCTTGTCAATCCCTAGATCTAATTCAGTACTTGGTCTTCTCTGCCTTTTCACCATAGTCTGGCATCGCCGCTGAACTGGAACCACTGAACTACTACCGGCAAGCTTCTCCTGTCAAGGCTCTGCCGTTCAGCGCTTGAGAAGCTACTGTTACCCTGAACCGGTCGTATCCGTTAGCAGCACCAGCTCGCCGCCGCGTGACAATTGGAGCTCAGCTTGTGCCCTTGCGTCGGCACAGCCATGTGTATCTAAAGGTGAAATGGCTGCTGAGTTGGCAGCCGAAATAGCACCCGAAATGCATGCTGAAAAGGCTGCTAAAATGGCGGCCGACATGGCTACCGAAATGAATGCTGCAAGGCTGCTGAAATGGCAGCCGAAATGGCTACCGAAATGCGTGCTGAGAAGGCTGCTGAAAAGGCTGCCCAAACGGCTACCGGAATGGCTACCGAGATGGTGTAATAAACTGGTCTGGGTGGGGTCGGCGGGTCGGGATTTCGGGGTCTCAGGGGGTCCAGGGTACCGGAACCGGGTACGGGGCGGGCGGCAGACGATTTCACAGCGGAGGCAGAGGCAGAGGCAGAGGCAGAGGCGGTCGGAGCTATGTGATGCCGAAAGGTAGATGTATTGAAAAGCTAAATACACACCTTGGGTAGAATACAAGTTGGTGCGTGGAGAAGCAAGAGGGAGGAGGGCGGAGGGCCTCTTTTATAGAAAGCCCTCGGTGGCAAATCCAAGCAAACAAACAAACGAACAAACAAACAAACGAAGTACATGGAAAACCAAGGAGACGACTGGAAGTACATGGAAGGCCAAGGAAATGACTGGAAGCGGGTAGAAGCATCAGGAATATCCGGGAATGAGCTCAGTGATACCTGTTGCTGGTGGATTCCGAGGTCTTCCAGCAGGTTCTAAGGCTTTGCGGCAGGTTCGACGTCTTTTCGGCAGGTTCTGGGGATCCGAGTTCTTCTACCAGATTCTGGCACGTTCTTCCGGTTCGGGTTTGTAAGCGATGACTAGAATGCTGGCGGCCATGTTGCTGAAGTGAGCTCACAGGTGTAGGGACATATATGGGAATGCTAGAAGGAGTATACCGAGTTACGAGGGGGTCAGAGTCAGCTGCACGTGTGCAAATACTGGCATATAGTATGTTGATTGCCAGTATAGGACCGGAGCTGGAGGGTTTTGGGCGAGGGGTCCGATTACAGATGGCTAGTGAAATGGCTGGCAAAGTAGCTACCGAAATGGCTACTGGAATGGTGGAAGGCCTGACCCAACAGCACGAGATGAATATATGCTGCTATTGCACTCCGAAGATGCGCTACCATTGCGCTGCTCAAGTACGGTGCCATTGCACTGCTGCCATTGTGCTGCTGCAAAGGTGCACTGCGAATGTATGCTGCTATTGCACTCCGAAGATGCACTGCCATTGCACTGGGAAGATTTACAGCCATTGCGTGTTACGGGCGTGAGGGGCTAGGCTCCGGTAGGCGTGGGAAGGTTCTGGATGTTACGGCTACGGAGGAGTGTTTTTTTTTTTTTTTTATATCAGTACTCGCATGCCGCCCAATGGGCTATGGCGAGGTGTTAATTAAAGAAAGAAAAAAGGGCAACAGTAACTAACTACATGTGGTTCCCGCGATACTCGTACATGGTGCAGGTAGGGTATGAAATCAATACAGCCTATTTCCTCCTCCTGTCTGGCTCCTATTGAGTTGTCCTCAACAATTTCCCTCCTACCCTGACTCTGTCTATGTCCGTCGCTGGCTCCAAGTACACCACGACCGAGCTAGTCTTCTTGCCTTCTTGAATCAGCGTGGTCTTTCGTGTAAGCCAACGTATCCCAACAGTCTTGCCTAGTGTCTTGTTCCCGGACTCCAGCCACTTCCGCACCTTCGCCAAGTCTTTCCTCAATGCAATACCATGTAGTACGACGCCGAATGTCGATGTGGTGGCGTCGGTGTTTTTTTTTATTTTTTTTTTATATCAGTACTCGCATGCCGCCCTGGGGGCTATGGCGAAGGCGTCGGTGTTTGGCGAGGAGGCGGGGGGCTTGCTGGTCTTTGGTCTTGGTCTTGAGTCCGTGATTGGTGTCGGGAGTCTCGTTGTTGGTGTCAGAGTTGGGGGTGACATTGTCGGTGTCGGGGTTGGGGGCTTTTTTTTTTTTTTTTTTTTTTATTTCATTACTCGCATGCCGCCCTAAGGGCTATGGCGAGGTATAAATAAACTAGTTAATTACAGGTATAACGAATAAAATAAATGCTAATAATCACTCCTGCCCTGCCCATTCCAGTATCTCCCCGATGTTCGTATCCTTGTCTGGTTGTCTTAATCCTCCCGCTCCGTCTTTCATCTTTCCCTTCCATGTCTGACATTCGTTGGTTATGTGGGCTAGGTTCTCGGGTGCTCTCCCACACCATCGGCATTCCGGGGAGTCCGTCTTTCCTATGGTGTGCCTCCATTCTTTGAGTCCCTTGTTCCCTAGGATACCGGCCAGGGTTGCGATTCTCCTGCGGTTGTCTATTCTTTGAAGGGGTCGGTAGGACATACGGAGGCGGTCCCTTTCGTCGGCTCGGAGGTTTTTGGCTTCCTGTCTGATGCCTGCTTCTGTAGCAATGTCCTCTTCGTACTGTAGTGCCGTGCCTATCTTAGCCGCCGTGTCCGCCTTGGTGTTGCCTTCTACCCCTTTGTGTGCTTTGATCCACATTATTGCGATGTCTTGGTCCCCCCTTGCGACTCGTCTCTCCCATCGTTCTCGTACTTCTCGGGACGAGCCTTCTGCGTTCGGGTCGCCGTTGGCTATCTTTCGGATCCTGGCGATTGCAGTGCGGGAGTCGGAGACGACCATTATTTCTCCCTCTTGTTCGAGAGCCTGGCCAATTGCGATCAGCTCTCCGTCGTTCACGGTGCATCTTCGTCCCAGGTAGATGGACTCGTCCCTGCCCTGGCAGTATATTCCCGCTCCCGTTGAGTTGTCCACCCGGCTCCCGTCGGTGTATGCGCTCTTCCATCCTTCGTCCTCCTCCTTCGCGATGGCTTTTTCCCATTCCTCCTTGCTTGTGTCGCTTGGTCTGAAGGGGAAAAAGTGTATCGGAAGAGGGTCTCGGTGTGACAGATCGCCCCTCAGGTACGTGGTGTCCGATAACGGGTCTTGTATTGGTTCGTTGTTGAACCTCAGTGTTCGTGCCTCCACTCGTTCTTTCTCCCCGTGCGTGAAGGTCTCTACCGATTCTAGGTTGGATATTCCTTCCACGATGTCTCTTCTGGTTCCCCAGGGGGCTCCGGTGATGTCCCTGGCAACTGTGTACTGCCATTTCTCGAGTAGTCTTAGCTTTTTTTCCTTCGGTGCTCCCTTCGCGTAGGTTTGCCACGCCTAGCATCCGTAGGTGGCTATATTCCTGGCTATGCCTGTGTAGAGTTGTCTTCTCTTGCTCGGTGGTATCTTTGTGAGTCTTTGCGCGACCCCCCACGCCGCCTTCCCTAGGTGTAGTCTCTTCTGGAAGTGTTCGTCGAACTTGAGTTCTCAGTCCACCGTTAGTCCCACCAGCCGGTAGCTTTCCCCTTTGGTGCCGATTATTAGGGTCTCTGATTTCCGTGGGTCCAGATCGAACCCCTCTTCCTTGGCTTCTTGGGCTAGCAGTTTCCGGTGTTGGTCTATGTCTTTTCGTAGTTGCTTCATTGACTGTTGGAGATGACGCTGTGGAAGTCGTCTACGTACGATCGTGTGAACAGTCGTCTGTCGGCTTTCTCCGCTAGGGGAGCGACTCCCACCAGGAATAGGACCGGAGACAGCGGTGATCCTTGCGGCGCCCCATCCGTCATCGTGCCTTTTCCTCGAACTTTCCCGTCCCATGAGATCGAAAACTGGTTCGGTTGTAGGAATCCTTGTACGAAGCTGGCTATGTTCCGATTGGTGCTTTCCAGTCTCTTGACTACCCTTTCTCGTCTTACATGGTTAAACGCCGCCTTGATGTCGTCCCCGACTAGTGCCGTCCACTCCCCCCTTCCTAGTCGGCGGTCCGCTTCTTTCAGAATTTGTCTCTGCAAGTCCTCGCTCCCTCGGAATGGCCGACTCCCCAGCTGTGAGTCCCGGAACAGGTCGTCCATTCTCTGTATCGAGTTCGCTATGACTTTTTGTCCCAGCTTGGCAGCCGTGTTAAGCAGGGTGATGGGGCGCCAGCTTCGGGGTTGGGGGCTTTGTTGCGGCTGTGGTGGCGGTGCTGCCCGTGGGCGTTGCCGGGGTCCCGACCGAAGGCGAGTCTGCGATCTTCTTCGCCTCGTTTGAATCCAGTCGTCGTTTGATTTCGTGGGTGGCTTGTGGTGACGGCTGTTTCCCTTTCCGTTTCCTGGTCAGGGGTGTTGTCTTGTCGGTGTTCTTGTCCGCTGGTGGGGTGTCTACGCACATGATGGGGCTGAACCCAATGTCTGTGGTACTGGTGGTGGCACCGGTTCGATGTCTATGCAGGTGATGGGGCTGAACCCCAAAACAGCCTGTTGTGGTGGCGTCGGCTGAATGTCTGTGCTCGTAATGGGTCTTAACCCCAGAGTCTGTTGTGGTGGTGGCGGTGTCTCCCTTTCCCTCCCGCTCCGCTTGGTCCCGAACAACGACACCGGCGGCGAGTCCTTGGTCCCAAACAGCGACGCCGGCGGGGACCCGAACAACGACACCGGCGGCGGCGGGAGGCTGATGGTGGCGGTGTGAGTATGGTCTGCGGGGGCGGCGGGGACCTGCCACGTCGAGCTAATGCCTCATCATACCTCTGCGCTGAGGCTTGAAGGCGTCTTCTCTCCTCCTTGTAGTCTATGGACATTGTCTTATTGGTTGTCTCGTGCTTATCCGTGACAGTCTACAGGGGCTTGGCGCCGAGTTGGTGTAGGAGGTGTGTTGGCAACGGGGGTGATGAGCTGAAGAATCCTCGAAATTTCTCCGCTCGGGGGAAATTTGCAGTGTTGGGTTTTTGGGATAAAAAATTAGATCAAACTGCTCAGCGTGCTGAGAGCTTGCGATCTATGTAGGTTTCAGCATGGGGAACGTTGTGGTTGTGGAGTCGCTCTCGTCCTGAGGTGGTTGTTGTCCGTGACGTCGGAGTGTATACGGCGGGCCGAAATGGCTACCGAGGTATATATGCTGCTAGGCTCAATGGCTACGGAGGTGCATATACGGCGAGACGGAATTAGTAATGGCCACGTCGGTGTATATATGACGGGCCGAAGTCGCTATGGCGGTGTGTATACTGTGGGCCGGAATGGCCATAGAGGTGTATATGCTACAGGCTGGAATGGCCATGGAGGTGTCTATGCGCCCGGTGGAATGGCCACGGAGGATACTATGCTGTGGGCCGGAATGGGTTTGGAGATAAATATGCTGTGGGCTGGAATGTGCTACGGGCGGAATGGCCAGGTGATGTGTATGCTGTAGGCGGAATGACACAGAGGTGTATATATGGTGGACCGGAAGGGCAGCTGTACGGGATGGAGCGTCAGCAGAACAGAGCAGTTGTTGTTGAATTCAGCTGTGGACTGGGGCGCTCATTGGACACTCATTGGGTCCTGTATTTTACGAATCATTGAACTATATATTGCTAGAGCTACTCCAGAGCCACCTTAGAGCTATTTCAAGACTTCTAGAGCTACCTTAAAGCTTCTTTAGAGGCACTTAAGACGTTTAAAGTTAGGCCAGAGCTACGTTAGAGCCTTTCAAGACTTGTGCTACCTTAGAGCTGCTTCAGAGCTACTCAAAACTTCCAAAGCTACTCTAGAGCTATCTCTAAAGTACTAAAGACAACTGCCAAAGCTACTTAATCTACATAGCCAAAGGGTAGGGTATAGGCAGTGAAAGTTGGGCTTTTTCACGACCCGGTAAGACATACAACTTTGTATCCCCGCCGTAACACGCAATTTGGCTCCGATTATCTTCAAATCGGCCTCAAATGAAAGCCCTACGTCTCCTCTATATTTCTATGTAAAAAAATAATACATTTCGTACTCTAATTCTTGCTGTATTTATAGTGAAAGATAGCGAGTTTTGAGTAAATTTTCGCACTAGTAGGCTATCCCTGTCATATCCTTGCCATTCTATAGCTTGGCAGCCACGGCCAAAAAACTCCATAGAAAATAGACTCAGTAGTTTTCAGAATGGTCTATGCCAAAAAGACATGACTTTTCGTCGACAACCTATCCCAATTCAGATGACTTTTCGTCGACAGCCCATACAAATTTTTACCCTAACGTTACACACCACTGTACTTCTCATCACAAACCTCCGGCAACCAAACTACCCTAACTACCTTGTTAAGTAATAATCCCAATTAGCAATACACATT